>PVIJ01000075.1:0-425192 GCA_004024925.1 Scalopus aquaticus | reverse complement strand
TTTTTTTTTTTTTTTGCTGAGCATATCCCGTCTAGCTCCATCCAGGTTGCTGTGAATTGCATGTGTTTATCTTTTTTGAATGCTGAATAGTATTACATTGTGTATATGTACCACATTGTGTATATGTACCACATCTTCTTAATCCAATCATCTATTTTTGGGCATCTGGGTTGTTTCCATATCTTAGCTATTGTGAATAATGCTGCAGTAAACATACAGGTGCATGTATCTTTTTGGATTAATGTTATTGTGTCCTTTGGGTAGATTCCCAGAAATGGTATTACTGGGTCATACAGAAGCTCCATTTTTAGCAATTTGAGGAACCGCTGTACAGCTTTCCATAGCGGTTGGACCAATTTGCATTCCCACCAGCAGTGTAGGAAGGTTCCTTTTTTCTCCACACCCTCGCCAACATTTGTTGTTCCCTGTTTTTTAAATATGTGCCATTCTTGCTGGTGTAAGATGGTATCTCATTGTGGTTTTTATTTGCATTTCCCTGATTATGAGGGATGTTGAACATTTTTTCATGCGCCTATTGACCATTTGCTCTTTTCTTTGGAGAAGTGTCTAAGTTCTTCTGTCCATTTTTTACTGGAGTTTTTGCTTTGTTTTTGTTGAGTAGTGTGAGTTCTTTGTAGATTTTTTTGATCAGTCCCTTGTCTGTTGTGTGGAGTGCAAAAATTTTTTCCCAGTCAGTAGGCTGTTTCTTTGTTTTGGTTAATGTCTCTTTTGCTGTATAGAAGCTTTTTAGTTTGATGTAATCCCAGCTGTTTATCTTTTCCTTCACTATCTTTGCTTTGGGGGATGTGTCCTTAAAAATGTTACTAAGATATTTGTCATGTATTGTTTTGCCTATGTTTTCTTCTATATATTTTATGATTTCAGGTCTTATGTCCAAGTCTCTAATTCTTTTTGAATTGGTTTTTGTGCATGGTGTGAGGTAGTAGTCTAGCTTCATTTTTCTGCATGTAGTCGTCCAGTTTTTCCAGCACCATATGTTGAACAAACTGTCCTTGTTTGTATAGTCTTTGCATCTTTATCAAAGATTCATTGTCCATATATACGTGGGTTGATTTCCGAGTTCTCTATTCAATTCCATTGATCTGTGTGTCTATTTTTGTTTCAGTACCATGCAGTTTTAATTATTATGGCTTTGTAGTAGAGTTTCAAGTCTGGGAGGGTGAAACCTCCATTCTCCTTTTTGGTCAGGAGAGCTTTGGCTATTTGAGTTTTTTTGTGATTCCATATGAACTTCATCAGTATTTGTTCAATCTCTTTGAAGAATGTCATTGAGGTTTTTATTGGAATAGCACTGAATCTGTAAATTGCTTTAGGTAGTATGGCCATTTTGATAATGTTAATTCTTCCTGTCCATGAGCAGGGGATGTCTTTCCATTTCTTTGTGTCTTCTATTTCTTTTAATAATGTTTTATAGTTTTCTTTGTATAGATCCTTTGTTTCTTCTGTTAGGTTTATTCCCAGGTATTTGATTTTTTTTTTTTTTGTTTTTTGTTTTGTTTCAATTGTAAGAGGGGCGGTTTTCCTGATTTCCTCTTCTTCAGATTGATTGTTTGCATATAAGAGGGCTACTGATTTTTTTGTGTTGATTTTGTATACTACTATTTTACTAAATTGATTATTTTGATTAGTTTTTCTATGGAGTTTTTAGGGTTCTCTATGTATATTATCATGTCATATGCAAATAGTGATAACTTTGCTTCTTCTTTCCCTATTTGGATTCCATGTATGCCTTTCTCTTGTCTTATTAGTCTGGCTAGGACTTCCAATATTATATTGAAAAGCAGTGGTGACAATGGACATCCTTGTCTTGTTCCAGATTTCAGGGAAAAGGTTTTTAGCTTTTCACCATTGAGAATGATATTGGCTGTGGGTTTGTCATATGTGGTCTTTATCATGTTGAGGTTTGTTCCTTCTATCCCTAGATTTTCAAGGACTTTCATCATAAATGGGTGTTGGACTTTGTCAAATGCTTTCTCAGTATCTACTGATATGATCATATAGTTTTTATTTTTCTTTTTGTTGATGTGTTGGATTACATTAATTGATTTTTTCATATTGAACCATCCTGTGCCCCTGGAATAAATCCCACTTGGTCGTGGTGAATTATCTTTTTGATGCACTGTTGAATTCTATTAGCCAAAATTTGATTGAGGATTTTTGCATCAGTGTTCATTAGAGATATTGGCCTATAATTTTCTTTTTTTGTGTTGTCCTTGTTCGGTTTTGATATCAATGTGATGTTCGCTTTATAGAACATCTTTGGTAGTATTCCTTCCTTTTCAATTTTTTGAAAGAGTTTGTGTAAGATAGGCACTAATTCATTTCTGAACGTTTGGTAGAATTCATTTGTGAATCCTTCTGGTCCTGAGCTTTTGTTTTGGGGGAGTGTTTTAATTACTGTTTCTTTTTTACTGCTTGTGATTGGCCTGTTTAGGTGCTCTATGTCTTCTTTATCTAGTTTTGGATGATTATATCGTTTTAGGAATTTGTCCATCTCTTCCAGATTGTTGAATTTGTTTCCATATAGATTTTCATAGTAATCTCTGACAATTCTTTTGATTTCTCCTGAGTCTGTTGTAATTTCTCCCTTTTTGTTTATGATCCTATTTATTTGTTTTTTCTCCTATTTTTTCTTTGTGAGTCTGGCTAAACGTTTGTCTATTTTGTTTATTTTTTTGAAGAACCAACTTTTGGTTTCATTGATCTTTTGTATTTTTTTTGGTTTCATTAATTTCTTTGATTTTTATTATTTCCTTACTTCTATTAGTTTTTGGGTTTTTTGTTGTTCTTTTTCTAATTCTTTGAGATGAGAGATTAAGTTGTTTCTTTGAGTAGTTTCTCGTTTCTTGATGTGGGCCTGTATTGCTATATAGTTTCTTCTTATTACTGCTTTTGCTGTGTCCCATACCTTCCTGAAAGTGGTGTTCTCATTGTCATTCAATTCAAAGTATTTTTTAATTTCCTCTTTGATCTCCTCATTCACCCAGTGGTTTTCCATAGGTTTCAATCTCTATGCAGAGGTTTGGTTCCTTGTTTTCTTTTCATGATTTATTTCTAGTTTAATGCCTTTATGATCAGAGAAGATAGCTGGGATGATTTTGATCTTAATGAATCTGTTGTTGTTTGTCTTATGGCTCAATATGTGATCGATTCTGGAGAAAGATCCATGTGCACTTGAGAATAATGTGTACTTGGATTTTTTTGGGGTGCAGCATCCTATAGATGTTTGTTAAGACCATGAGGTCTAGGTCTTTGTTTAGGACTCTAATGTCTTTGTTTATTTTTTGTTTCATTGATCTGTCCATTGGTGACAGTGCAGTGTTGAAATCTCCTACTATGTATGTATTCTCTCTAATGTCTGTTTTCAGAGCTGATAATAATTGTCTTATATATTTTGGTGCTCCTTCATTGGGTGCATATATGTTTATGAGTGTTATATCTTCCTGATGCATTGTCCCCTTACTCATGTAGTGTCCATCTATGTCTCTTTTTACCTTTTGTAGTTTGAAGTCTATTCCATCTGATATAAGTATTGTCCCTGCCTTCTATTTTGGGTCCATTTGCTTGTAGGATTGTTTTCCAACCTTTTATTTTCAGTCTATGCTTATCTTTTGTAGTTAAATGTGTCTCCTGGAGGCAGCAGAAAGTTGGATTTTGTTTTTTAATACAGCCTAGTACTCTATGCCTTTTTATTGATGAGTTTAGACCATTTACATGTAGGGTTAATATTAACATGTTTGAGTCTGTTTTTGCCATTTTGTTTATCTTTTCTGTGATTGTATTCTTTGCTTTATTCTGCTCTTCTTAGTCATTCATCTGCTGGTTTGGGCTTTAGGATTTCTTCGAGTATTTTTTTGGGTGGGGGTTTAGTAGTAATGAATTTCTGGAGATTCTGTTTGTCTGAGAAGATCCTTATTTTTACTTCATTGAGGAAGGAAAGCTTTGCAGGATAAACTATTCTTGGCTGGCATTTGTTGATTTGGAGTTTTTTGATTATGTCAGTCTATTCTCTTCTTGCCTGTAGTGTTTCTTTGGAGAAGTCTGATGTCAGCCTGATTGGTTTTCCTTTATCAGTTAGCTGTTTCTTCCCTCTTTTTAGCTTCTTTTTCTTTTTTTTTTTTTTGTCTTGCACTCTTGAGAGCTTAACTATTATATATCTTGCTGTGGGTTTCCCTTCATTATGATACTATGGTGTTCTTCTAGCTTCTTGTATGTCTATTTTCACATCTTTCCTTGTGTTTGGGAAGTTCTTCTCAATTATCTGCTTGAACAGTTCCTCGGTTCCTTGGTTCTTCTCTTCACCTTCAGGAATTCCTATGACTCTTATATCTCCTTTTCTCATAGTGTCAGAGAGTTCTAGAAGTCTTTCCTCATTCCTTTTCCCTTGTGCTTCATTTTCCTACTCTTTATTGGTTCTTTTTATGTCTTTATCTTTGAGAACTGATTCAGTCTTCCATTTCATTGATTCTGCTTTCGTTGCTTTTCTTTGAGTTCTTTAGCTCTTCCAATAATCCTTTAATGTCATGAATTTCTTTCATTTCTTTAAGGACTCAATTTCCTTCTTCAATTCCCTAATTATGTTTCTCATCTCCCTCTTTTCCTTTTCCTCTTCTTCATGTTTTTTAATCATGACACTTTTAAATTCCCAGTCTAGTAGGCGTTGTAGTTCTTCCATGTCATCATTGTTGGATTCTGGTAGCTGATTTCCTTTTTGTGGTATGATATTCCTTTGAGGGTTTATTTGGTTAATTGTATTATTCCTTCTCCCTGTTGTTTGTTTTTTGATTTGTTCTAGGCATTGGGCCACTGTGTCACTGGTATTGGAAGGCATCTCTTTGGTGTGCTCCTACTGGGATGTAAGGAACTGGTGACCAGTTCTAGCCTGGCACTGTTATGCTGGACTTGTACTGCAGAAAATTCCCTCCCTCATCTCAGCTCCCAGAGGGGAGGGCAGGGACTTCAGAAGATGGTGCGGGATATGTGTGAATTCTCCCTGTTTCCAGGGTTACTCTTGCTGATGGGGTCCCCTGTATCTGTTTCCTTCCTCAGCAGATCTCAGGGACAACCGTCCACTAGGAACGCATTTTCCCCCTCACCTTTTGGTGCAGAGACTTCCCTCTCCCTTGTCTCAGTTCCTAGGGGGGAGGGAGGGGGCTTCAGAAGATGGCACGGGGGACTGACATGATTTATACACCCATCCGAGTTTGTCTTAGGTATATCGATATCAAAAATAAGACTTTTTTAAAGCAAAGTTTAAGGTTAATAATCCTAAACTCTATGTGAATCTTAAACACAGATATACACAAAATAATGTATTTTCAAGAATTTAAAAAGGGGAGAAATTGAAGGAACATACTATTTACATGCAAATATATCCAGAAAAAAAATAGCACAAACTAGAAGGACATTGTAGAAATTGATGATAATTCTATGCTTGAACTTCCATTCTGGGTCCAGAAGATCCGTAAAAACAAAACAAACAAGCAAGTGGTTTGGTGACTGGCAGGAACTGCCACAGTAGTGTTTACTCCCAGCTTGTTACTCAGAAAGACTTGAGGTTGTTCTTAACTCGGAGAGAAGGAATAAAGAGACAAGGGGAGCTGTTGATGTGCAAAGAAGAAAAGACATTTAATTTGGAATGTTTATTCTACAGGAAGGCAGAAGAAAATAGGAAATGAACATCCTCAGGGGGAAAGAAGTTCTATTTGCTTCAGAAAGGCAAAGAAAAGAGACAGAGTGAAGATACACATAGAGATAATTTTAGCGCAGATGGAGGGGAAGTGGGAGCTGTTCCCTTTCTCCTCATTCATTTTTCTGAGTGTGTCTCTTTGTTTAGAACCAAAATATATAGTCTTGTCTCACTTTTTAAATCATCATGTGTGTATTATTCTTGGATCCTGAAAAAAAATAATGAGACAAACTGTACTCTCTCAAAAGTCATGGAAAATTAAATTTGGGTCAAAAAGAAAGCTCACAAAGTCTTTCAAAATTTTAATTAACATATATTATGACTGCATTTTGTGCTAAGCATTGTTTTAAAGGTTTTCCAAGCATTTCTTTCAACAAATCCCCCTACACTTTTTTTTTCTTATAAATGATTAAATGAAAATCCAAAGAACCTAAATGGAGGAAAATCACACAGTAGCTAATGACAGTGTCGGGAATAACATACCAGATGTCTCAACTCCCAGGTCTTGGCCTGTTTTTCATCTAACTAAATGCAGCTTGAGATCAGCACCTTCTAATGCTGTGTGCTAAGTAAACTGAAGGCTCCTTCATTTGAGTGACTGAGGATTAACAATAGGCCTGTGGCCTCCTTTTTGAAATTTTCAGCTCCAGGCCTTGTCACACGTTTCTACCTCAGGCCCTTTTTCTTTTTTAAAGCTTCAGTCATAGAGAGAAGAACAATAAAGCCAAAACTCCTCTTACAGATTTTTTATGAGCTTCTGTACTGAAGACAGCATGCCAGAAACTATTTTGGGATATGTGGTTGGAAATAATAAAACCAACACAGACAGTTGGGTGAAGGGAGCACAAAGCAAGCCGAGTGGCACTGAGAGCACAGTCACAGCAGGAACTCAGCCCCCAGGTAAGGGGAGAGTGTCCAGGCTGTGGCTCTGCTGACTTCTCCTCTCCTGAGAAAACACTCACACAGTATGGCGCTGAAAGGAATAGACCTCAATTATATTGACACATTGTCAGGGGAGAAAAAGTAAAACTTCATGAAAATACCAGGCACCTTGATTTTCCTTTGCTGGATTTTGAATATTTTTGAAAAGTTTATTCACTTGAGGTTTCCAAGTCTTGCATGAAAATACCAAATGCGAGATGGCTGAAATTCCAGTCACTAGTTCTACTCCCCACAATCAATTACTCTAAAGAGTTAGTCTGTGTCCTTATCAAACCAAGAATGCACACACACACACACACACACACACACACACGTATATTTAAATTAAAACCAATCTTTTAAAAATTTTTTATAAATTCTAAAACATTAGTAAAAGAAGTCATAATCCTCAAAATGAGAAGAATTAAAATAAGTAGGTCATTCTGTCATAAATATAAGCTCTTATACGCATATGTCAGTTTTAACAAAGTTTCATAACTTTTTGCATTAGTTTTGTCTTTGGATATATAATGTCAAGTTGGGGATGCCATTTGAACCATTGATTGAAAAGAAATACTTATACATTTTTGTTGGACATCAAAGCAAAGCTGGCAGAGATGGAATTTAGAATACTGCTATTTCTATCCTTATTGACCTCAACTCAGCACAACGTGGGTCTTGAACAATGGAGAGCAATGGAACACTGCCACGGGTAAACTTAAACTTTTCAAGCACTTTCTGCAAGGCACTTCTGATGCATAGGTACTACTGTATTTATTCTCAATGTAAAATTTCTAAACATAATAACAATACTCTCACATAAATATAAAGTGAATAATGTTAAATATTGATATTTTATGAAACTCATTAACAATAAAGAAACTGGTAAAGTTGACTCAAAAATCACAGATGAAGCAATTTGGAAGAAATGCAGTACAAACTCTAATGTAGATTTTAAAATGCATTAATAAAATGAAGGGCAATGCAATGATTAGCTAAGATTAACTTTTCTACTGGACAGACACATAGGAATAAGCATAAATTGTAAATTGTCAAGGTGCTAATAAAAGTATGACAATGACAAACACGGTTAAATCATTCAAAATAATGTTTTGGTGGATTTGTTAAAAAATTATCCAGTTCATCCATTTGTTAATAAATAATTTCCAAAGTCTTTATAATTTCCAAAAAGACTGGTTCCATTATGCTTAGTCTGATAATTAACCTATGTACAATATAAAAAGGTTATGAATTAACCATATAATTTATTTAGCTTGTGTTATTAACAAGTACAAAAGCTATAAAATGAACATTTGTATGAAAATTTAAGTTTAGAAGTTAAGATTGAGCCTATTGAGAAGTTAAAATTGAATATTTAAAATTTGTTCTTCTCTCCTAAACCTAAGAAGTAAAAAATATGTTCTCTGCATGTTTTCAACTGTAGTACATTTAGATTTTGATCACTTTGTTTTTCTCGAGGTCCTCCAAATTTGATAAATTCTGTGATTTTTAGGAAGTGCCTTAAGGCTATCAGTGGATAGCAGGTGTAAGACCAATTGATCTGGGAGGAATTTTTCACATAGATTCTATATGTACCACCCTTTTTCTTTCATTATCATCTTTTTGTACCTGATAAAATGAGCATCGTCTTCATATATGACATTCTAGGTATGGTATCTCACATAATAAGAGGGGAGAGTTTCACTGAATCTCTAAAAATAACTATCCCCAGTTATGTAGGGATACTCAAAAAAAGTCTTTCTATATCCTTAGAGATCATTGAAAGAAATTCCTAATATAAAATGAGAAAACAGAATACTAAAATAGCTCAATAGTGAGAAAAAGTGATATTCTAAAAAATAATCAAAATTGAATCCCCCACATCAGTTTATTCAGTGCTGTGTGTGATTTCTTGCTCCACTGCCTGTTAAGCAGCATTCTGCATTCAAGTGTCATGAAGTTAACTCCTCATATAAACATAAGAATCCAATAAATTCTGCCACCATCTAAAAATTCATACTATTTAAAGACTCAACATTTAAATCAAATCTAAATGTAGTTCTTCCTTGAGGATCTGAGGCTGTCCTTTCGTTAGAGATACAAATAGTAGCCTGGAGCTATGGTAGCTTGGGGAAACTTTCTGCAAGAAGCCACCTATTTGTTGAGAACAAATGGGTGTGGTTATCTTATTATTGTGCCAACAATATTAGACTGGAAGATAGCAAAATTCTCCATTGTATACAATATAAAACCACTTCATAAGAAGTTAATCAATGTTTTCCCCAAAATTAAGAAGATATTATGGTAAGTGAGTACACTGGCAAATCTCTAGAGCTGTCTTATAAAAAAGTGCTATCTCTAAAATACTTTTGTTAGCAAATGTGCAAAATTAACATAGGAAGGGTTATGCTTCTCTTTTGATGTGATTGTTCACTCCACTGTTTACAATAGTGCCAAACTAATTAATAAATAGGATGTTACTAAACAAACCTAATTATGTTTAGCGTTGCTCTTTTTAAAAGGTGGGAAAAACAACTTTTAAAATTCCTCAGAAGAAATAGGAGGAAATAAGGGATCCAAATAAGAGAACAGGAGGAGAAAATAACAACAACAAAACAAACAAACAAACAAACAAAAACTAGCAGGCAACTATAAATGAGACACTCTGTGAGGGAGGGGGAGGAAACGGGAACACAACGGGGGAGAAAAGAGCACAAGAGACTATGGTGACTGTTCACGGGTGAACTGGTGGTGGGAAACCTACGGGGAATACACAATAATGTAAAAGATATAAATAAAAAAGAAAAGAAAAATTCCAGAAGTTTCTGTAAATCTAAAAATTAATTTTAGTTGTGAAAAATTCTAATTGTTTTCTGAATATATTCCCATGTTATAGAAAGGACTGGATAGAGGACACTCGGGTGCACCCACGTGGTCACACATGCTTTAGAAACCGTATGAATCAAGTGAGAACACAATGTTTAAACAAGTTCATGCAGTTGTAATGAAATTTATGTCTTTTCAAAATAAGAAACATTTAGAAGTTGGTTTTGTCTTTGTAATAAAAACATGACAAAATCCATGCAAAGCACCAAAATTTATCCTGAGCATTGTTTCTGCTGTCTGACCTGATATTAAGCAAGATAAAAATGTAATTGTTAAGAGAAAGCTAACTACTTCAAATCATTTTATTTTATCAGCAAGAAAGCCAAAAAACCTGGTTTTATATTAATGTAATATCTGGCAGTGAGGGAGTCACAAACACCCCTAGAAGAACATCTTAATAAACCCATTAGGTGAGAGAACTCTGCCAAAATCTTAAAAATATTTTATTGCTTTTTAGACACATTAACTATATTATAATATAAAGCCAATAAAATAAATTTTCTGAAAACCTTCTGCAATTTATTTAATTTTTATCTTTCACCATCTATCCCCCAATATAGTAACCAAGTACTTTGCTCCCAAACAAACTTGTTATGTTTTTCCCCTTGATAAACAAAAACTTACCATTACTTTCATAAAGTTATATTTTTAACACCTTTCTAGAATTGTTTTCACCACCATTAATCTAAAATTTTAAAATTTCTAAATCAGAGACAGACTGGGAGGTGGGTGGTTGTGAACTGGTTGATTTTCACAGGTATTTTAGCAACCAGCAAAGTGAACAAGCACACCTGGTATAAACTCAATCGGCTACTTCAGTTCTGCAACTTCTAGATAAGATGAACATATTATTAATAGAATCAGAATCTTACCACTCTGTAACAAGGGTTAACTAGTTTCTTATTTAATTAAAATTAATTTATTAACTAAATGTTCCAGATTTTGTTTAAATCAATACACCACAGAACATATTACTTGATACAAAGATATTGGCAGAATTATCATCCATTTTGATTGAACACTAGCTTTTCATTTTCAGGTTCTAAACATTCTGTCAAAGCTGTGATGTTCTGTACAGTATAACAATATAAAAAACGTAGGCGATTCGGATGAAATATCTTCTTTATAAAATAAGAAGCCCAAATTCTATTATAAAATAAAATGTATGTCTGTTTTATACTATAGATGATAAAATCAGGAAATTACATATACTTCTTTATTCACTTTTAAAGCAAAATTATTAGGCCAGTCTAGTTTGTTCCAAAGATTCACCTCAAGTTCATGAACTTGAAATTTCATATAAAAATGTTGCTAATTAATGACTTCTGGGAGGCTTATTTTTCCTTAAAAGGCTATATCAGATTTATAGCATTAAAAATTTGGTTTCATTATTGTTCTGAAAATATTCGATTTATATAATCACTTATTTCCAAGAAAAATCAGATATACCATCTTACACTTGAGCATTTTTATTATCTAGTGTAACAATATTCCCTACAGGTATAAAAATATTTCAAATTCACAAAATGAGAGATAAAGTCTCCTTTCAACTGCAGTTACACAGACAGCTTTTAGCTTCATTTTTGCAACCTCAACATTAGGTCAAGTATAAGAAGGAAGGACAAAGTCAAACTTGAGTGTTCTTTTGAATACTTTCTTTTGTAGAATTTCCAAGTGTTCAAAAATATTTACATTTCAGTTTATGCATAAAAATGAACAAATAAAAGAAGGCGGACGAATAGTTTGTTGTTTCTCAACAGAAAATCTGCTCTTCTAGAAATAGTAGATTCCCTTCAACTTGGAGGAGATACTAAGTCACTGATGCACAAACCAAGTCACTCATGTCTACACAGGGTGTTCCCTAAATTGGACTATGGAGGCTAGCCTAGGGTCCAGTGGTCCTTGCCTCTGCTTGAGGAGAGAACTCAAGTCCTGAGTTAGGTAATATATATACAGACCAATAGATTGCTTGGTCAAGATATAGGAACAAAACCCAAAGACGAAAGGAGGGAAAAAATCTCGAGAAGCCAAAGTCATCAGAAGTAAAGTTTTAGTGCCACTGGGCTTCTGAGAGCTAAGCAAAGACATGCTTGAGGCCGAAGAACAGTGGGTGGCACTTCTCTGGCAACAGATTTGAATGCTCTTTGACAGATGGGCCCACTTAGGCATATTGTGAAATAACCTCTAACATGCTCCAAATATAATTTTCAAAACAGTAAAAAAACATGACTTGCATACAAATATTAAAAATGTGAATACAGGTCAAAGATTTTTTCCAACTCATTCCTTAATGAAAGTCCCAATAAGATTATAAATATTATTTAGTAATAATTTTGAATTGTTGACTATTTCTAGACATTATGGAAGAAGAAATCTTAGGATGAAATCTCTAGTTTGATATTACAAATATCAAACTAGAGACAGAGTGGGGAGCAGAACAGGCAGATCAATTGAAGTACACTGTTGAGGGGAGCAGCAGGCGAGGCAGGAGAGGTCTTTCACGCCATGAGGGAATCTCCCTGGCCGGGCATCATACTCGCGCTGCCGCTGCTGACAGCTCCACAGCACAGCGCTTAACCACTGCACCACCAGGGAGGCCCATTGGGTGATATTTTTTTCATCCATATCCAAGTGCTACTCACTTTCTTTAGATTTTTCAGCTTTGATAATTTTTATGGTTTTGAATAAACTATATGTTATAATATATCAGTCCATGGAGAACACACAAGGCTATGAAGTTTGTGTTTCAACCAGTCAAATTGGTAAACTATGTAATTCATGGAACATAGAGTAGAGTAAGCAGAAGCTATTTTTCTCAGTAGAAGAGGATGCTCTGGTATCTCTAACTACCTTTAAACACAACTTTAGAAAGAACCATACGGTTTCCAAGCACCTTAAATGCAGTCCAGAATGAAGCATAGGGATATTTATAAGAATCTAAACATGTGTGACAACAGGTAAAGCAAAATTTATAATATTGGACTTTTAATAAATAATTTCCAGCACAACAAAGAAACAGGAAAATATAACCCATAAAGGGTAAGAGAAAGGAAAGCAATTGATAAAAGCAGAACAAAAAATTTAAAGATCATAATAACAGAAGAAAGAAGTTTTAGCTTTAATCAGTTAGAACTCTACAACAGGTTTCAGAGATAATGGAAAGACTGACGAGGATAAATACAGTGATGAAAAATGTCCAAAGAAAATATAAATCAAGCTTCTAGAGTTGAATAGATGTCTCTGATGAAAATTAGAGATTTGATACTACAGAAGAAAATAGCAGTGAATTTGACAACCAAGCATTGTAGGTATCAAAAATCAAGCAAAGTTAAGGAAAAATACTGACATAACATCATTGAAATATAAAATAATGTAAAACAACTTAAGAGTTTAAAAATTAGACTTAAAAAAAAGGAAGAACATAGTGAAAAAATAATGACTGGAAAATTTCCAAATTTGATAAAAAGTATAAACCAAGACTAAATGAATCCCAAGGATAAGAAAAATGAGGAAATTATATAAGGTCATATTATAATAAAATCCTTAAAAACTGTTGATAAAAAATCTCTTAAAAGCATCTAAAAAGACACACTATGTACAGAGTAACACTGACAAAAATATAGTTTTCTCATCTGAAATAATGCAAATTTAAGAATAGTAGGCGATATCTTTAAAGTTCTTAAAGAAAAAATTTCAATAACTTAACCTTTCACCTGAGGACACTGGTAAAAGAAAAGTAAGCAGAACCTAAAGAATGCAAAAGGAAGAAAAATAATAGATTTTAGGTTAGAAATTAATGTAACAGGCATTTGAGCGACAATAAAGAACAACAGAGAAAATGATCATAAACATATTTCTTCAGTAGTCTTGTGGCTTGCTGAAACTGAATTCATAGTTCAAAAATCTCTCACAAAAAAATGATTTACAATCCTAGAGGAATTCCCTTGTGAATTCTATTGATGATCTAAGGAAAAAATAATACCAAGTCTACACAAATTCTATAAAGATGCGGAAGAGGGATATTGCACAACTAATTTATATGAGGTTAAAATTAGTCTAAATCAGGGGACTCCCTGGTGGCACAAGAGGTTAAGTCTCAGCACTATGAAACTATCAGCAGCCACTGCAGCACTAGTTCAATCCCTGGGAGCTAACCCACATGGCGCAATAGACTCTCCTCTCTTGCCCACTGCTCCACTCAGAGGAGTGTTTCAATCTGCCTGTTCTGCTTCCCACTCTGTCTCTGGTGAATCCTCTCACCCCCACACCTCTACCCTACACCCCAGTTCTTGTGTGCATAAATAAATCTTTCAAAATAAAATTAGTCTAAATAAAAAAATTAAAAGCAACATCCTTCATGAAGACAGATACAATTCTTACCAAAATTTTACCAAATCAAATACAATCATACAAAAAAGAAAAGAAAATAGACTAAAATCAATTAGGATTTATCCTTGAAGTCACAGTTGGTTTAACCTTTGAATATAAATCAATGTAATTCATTGCATTACAAGACAGAGAAAGCAAAACCACATGGTTATCTAAAGAGGGAAAATAATGTTGAAATCAAACATCCACTCCTGAAAAATATTAATAAAATTAGTCAGAGAAGGGAATTCCCTCTACCTGATAAGGGATGTCTCCATCCTTTATCATATTATTTTGGAGAAGCTAACTCAGCAATAAACACTTTTCTCTGGATATTTCTATACTGTTTGGCTGAAATTGACAGTCTCTGCACCCACCAACTATAATAATGAAGACACATTTGCTGCCACACACAAGCAACTTCACCTTTCAGTTAGCTGTGGTGTTACAAGTTCAGATACAGTTGCATGTAGACAACAGAATGTTATCATACAGCCTCCCGTCCTGATGAAGACGAAAAGGCATTCTATTTCCTTTCTCTTCTATACTCAAGAATTCCTTAATATTTTCTCCATTATCACCATCCTTTGAAAGATTTACTCAAAATTAACTGGGAAAAATGCCATGTCAATGTAAGTAGCAACTATTAGAATTTAGTTCCCAATTCTAACAATTTAGAGGCCCATTTTCATCCAAGAAATTATGTGTTTTGCCTTAGCTTTGTTTTTGTGCTTACCTGTTTTTAATAATTACAAACTTGCTTAACGTCCTAAAAGTCTTTATTGCTTTGATGACTTCCCTGTGTTTGTGAAAGATTAGTCTGGCTTTCGTGCTGTGTGCTGTCATTTACTGACTTCACTGGAACTGGTCCTGGACCATTCTGTAACACTGATTGAGATGTTTTAGACAGATGGTACAATGCCTTGGTTGGGAGGTTGAGTTCTGGAGCACACACTTCCTGAGTTTAGATTTCTGCTTTGTATCTCACTGACACTTTAGTTTTAGATAAGTGTCTTATCATCTCTGTAGCTTCTTTCTCTCCTCTGGAAATGAAGATAATAGTATCATCTACTTTATAATATTGTTAGGCACATTCAATGAGTTGATAAATGTGAAATGCCTAGAAAACATTCTGGTACCTAGTAAGTTACGGCAGCTTTCTAAATATCAAACAATATGTTCTCCATTTGTATCAAGGTGCATATTGAAAACATTATGCACAGATTTATGTACAGTTTTAGAGTATATGTTTCTAACTATATAACATTTTCACAACAATTTTGATATAAACAAAATGTTTAATTTCAATAACCTGAAGAAGCAAGCAAATTACCTCCGTCAAAATAAAGTGTACCTCTGACATTTTGACAAAGTCAAAAATCACTAATAAACCCCCAAAGAAAAGAAAATTGGTAAAAAAAAAATTATTTGGAGCATTTTGAAAATTAAGATGGTGAATCACATGATTATGAATCATAAAAGTGAACTAGGAACCCTATCCTTACCAGCAGTATGGTTTGAAAATAACATTTTAAAAATTGTTTCAAAAATTGTTAAACATATGACATTGTTTGGATGTTGAAGTAAACATATTTAAATTAAACTGGCAGTATTTTGCACATGTAAACAAACTTGTTTTATTCCATACAAGATGAATGTGTACAAGACTCTGCAATATTCCACTGTAATTAAGCACAAATGCATCTGGTACTGAATTAATATTCAGTTATTTCTCAAATATACATGACTGTTTTATAGGTCATATCTATATGACCTATATCTATATCTATATCTATCTATCTATATCTATAGATATCTGTATCTATATCTATATATCTATATCTATATATCTATATCTATATCTATCATATATATATCTATCTATATGACCTTTTATAGGTCATATCTATATAAGATATTACAGGTCTGTAAGTGAAGGAAATAGATTTAGTCCTTGCCCCGATAAATCTTCCAGTCTAATGAGATAGAGGCATTACATATAGAGATTGACCAGCTACGTGGAATAAAAATATTATGAAGGAGCTGAACAATGAAATATACTGAAAAGAGTAGCTCGGAATATGGGACACTGCCTTTTAGCATGGAAAGAAAACACTCTCTGAACACATAAGACATAAGCTGAGACCTGAACATTTAAGACAGTTGCTAATAAAGATCTGGGAATGGGGGGTCAGGGCTTTCCACATAAAACAATCATAATATGCAAAAACACAATATAGACAAATGTCTGGTGTTTATTGCTACTGAAGAGAGAATTAAGGGGGGTGGGGCAGCATAGGATGAAGTGCTGAGAGTTGGCCAGAAGGCACATCATGCAAGACTTTGCAAGCCCTGGTCAAAAATAAAGGTTACAGAATATGAGCAACAAGAAGTCATTTTAAACAGGAGAGTGTTCTGTTCCTAGTGGTGGGATCTGATCCTATTTCAAAAGGATTACTCTGGTTTCTGTGTAGATGGTGAATTGGAGGGCAAGATGGAAAGAAGAGGTCTAGAGAAGTAATTAATTTTCAGCATTCTGGGAGAGATATTGATGACATTGAATGGTATATGACAGTGAGTTAGAGAGAGGTAGGCAGATTCAGGAAATATTTTAAGGTAGAGTAATTACAGATGACATGTTAATATATTAAATGTGGGTATGAGGAAAAACGAGCAATCGAAAGTCGTACACAGTGTTTGTCTGATTTGAGTAATTGCGAGGATGGTGGTGCAATTTACAGTAAATTTGAAGACCAAATGAAGACTAGGTTTTGGAAATGGTGAAATACTTTGATGTAGGAGTCAAGAATTCAGGTTTGGGTATGTTTATTTTGAAATGTCTTTCAGTGTATGAGGTAGGCAGTTGGATTTAGGAGTCTGAAGCTTAGAGCAAGGAGCACTGTCTGCTAATTACAACATTTATGTTTTGAGAAGCTTAGGGAGACAAGGAAGATTTATAATTCCTTAAAAGAAGCAATCTATCAGTCTTAACTTCTGTGATTTTAATGTCCTGTTATTTCTCCCACAGATGAAGATGCTTGTTTTTTGTCGAGTTATGTCTGAAATTGAATATTACTGCATCATACTGTTATACTTAATCACTCTAGAGAAGAGACTCGGAGAGATTTTCAGGACCTTTTTTTTTTTTTTTCCCCCACCAAACACTGTTTAGTGTCTTGTTTCTCAAAATTCCTAAGCAACCTGGGAAGTTAGTGTCTTTTTTGATAAGATAAATGGGTATTTACCTACATGGTATTTCCAGACACAAGTTCATAGGTCTGACAAGTAGCTTTATTTCTGTATCTCATTGGAAAATTCACCTTTGTTCTTAAAAATAAGGCATTTTCAGAAATTCTTGTCTATATAAAAATAAAATAATGAAGTCTATGCAGGAGAGCTATGGTTCTCCAGGGTATTTTGTGATTCCATATGAATTTTAGTAATATTCTATTTCTTTAATGAATGTCATTGAAATTTTGAGAAGGGTTGAATCGAATCTATTTATTATTCCAATCCATGAACAGGGATTTCTCCATTTCTTTGTGTCATCTTCTAATTCTTTTAGCAATATGTTACAGTTGTTGATGTGGTGAATTACACTGATTTTTAGATGAAGCATCCTTTTGTCCTTGTAATAAGTACCATTTCCTAATGGACACGATCTTTTTAATGCATTGTTTAATTCAGTTTGCTATGATTTTGTTGAGGACTTTGTTGTTTTTATCTTGTGTTTTAGGTGGGGCAGCTAACTTCAGATGGTCCATTTTATTTGAGGTTATTTTTAGAGAAATAGTTAAGAGGTATCTTGGCCTTTGATAGGAGATAATGAAGTTGAATCTCATTTCATCTATCACTGTAAAGGAAAATCTTATAATTCAACTGACGATGAGAAATTATCAGAGTATCATTACCACATCATGATTATCTGCAAATTTCCAATTTTGAAACTAGAAAAGAGAGAATGAATACTGAATTTCAGATGAATTTCTATTTCAACTGATCTGTGTGAATCAATATTTCTTGAAGTAAAACACATTTAATTGACAAATTCCTGTTCTCTCAAGACTACCAAAAAATTTACTTCTACAAAGGTTTTTTGGCTTTCACATCTTTGTGAAATCAACCACAAATTTCAATAGTGTTAAATGTTAGTTTCAAAAATTAGACAAAAGATAAATCATTTTAAACATATCTCTAGAGTTTGTGGTGATTTTTCAATTTCCTTTATTCCATTTCAGACAATACAGATTTTATCTATGTTTTCCATTTATTCTATAGCTTGTTATTCAGTATTTATTTTGTCTCTTGAATTCTTGGTTTTCTGATTTCTCATATTTCCATATGTAATATAGTTCTCTGATTTCCACATATGATTCATAATTACATGCACATATTCACAAACAGTAGTTAGGATTCTCTATTTAATGAATAATATCATAGTGCTTTGCAACCAGGCTCCAAGAACCTCTGTTCATTACATTTGCCAATAGATTCAACAGTAGTAGTATCCTTCATACTAGAAATCTTAATATCAAAAGAAAACAACAAAAAATCCCAAAACACAATGTTCACTAATAAATGTGCATGAGAGAGAAGCTTATAAAACCTTATGTGGAAATACAGTGGAAGGTGATATAACTTACATCGAGCAATCATGGAAAATTTCCTAGAAAAAAATGATATTTGATCTGAGATTTTAATAATATGTGAGTTAACAAGACGTGACTACAGTAACTCCCATGTCTGCTTCCACTTATAGGTGGGACAAACATCCAGACTTGTGATAAATTCCATGTACCAGAATATCATACGGAATCTCCTCCCAGATATCAGTAACATAGAGAATATTAGGGACAAAGGAATCTCAGTACATGGGCAGCTTTTTTCTAAGTCACCTTTCTGACATTTTAACTGATATAATAGTTCAGATTTATTTAGAGTCTGAGAAAATTTGATTTGGTAAAAGTACAGATGGGTAAGTATGAGTGTGTTGATTGTCTAGAATTTGGAGTTCTTTAGGTGGTCCCAGTTTTAAGTGTGTCAGGTTGCAGATAAGATGTGACTAGGACTCCAAAAATCTCTTGGTTTGGTTGGAAAAGGAAGATCTACTTGTAAGATGGTTAATTCACACATCTGTGGCAGAAGTCTCTAGTGCCCTTCGTTGTTGGAAGGAAGCTCCCACCTTTTATTGCACTTTGGCAGAATTCCTCTGTTCTTTGCAACATCAACTTGCCTGTACGCTTTTTGCATACCCTCAAAATATGCTCTTTGGCTTCATTCAGAGCAAGTGATGTGAGAAGAAAGAGAAAGAGAGAGCACTGGCTGATGCCAAGAATAACATCATCACTTTTACAACCTAAAATTAGTTAAAGAGGGGGCCTCCCTGGTGGCCTAGGTGTTAAGTCTCACCTCTATCACTGATGGCCAGAGTTCGATCCCCTGCAGGGAGTTAACCCATATATGGTACAGCAGACCTCTCCTATCTCTCCTGTTGCTCCCCTTAGGAGTGTATTTAGGTGGATCCAACTGTTCTGCTCCCCACTCTGCCTCTGGTGAATCCTTTTAACCCCCACACCTCTGGCCTACACAGTTTTTCTATGCAATAAATACACCCGAGCTTGTATGCATAAATAAATAAATCTTTTTTAAAACAGAGCTGGGTGTAGGTCAAAGTTGCAGGGGGGTGAAAGGATTCACCAGAGACAGTGGGGAGCAGAACAGGCAGATTGACTGAAGTACACTGCAGAGGGGAGCAGCGGGCAAGGCAGGAGAGGTCTGCTGTGCCATGTGGGAAGCTCCCTGGCTGGGGATCGAACTAGTGCTGCAGTGGCTGCTGATAGCTTCATAGTGCTGAGACATAACCTCTGCATCATCAGGGAGTCCCCCACTTACTCTTTAAAGATAGCATGTCATATTCCATAGAATAGGTGATAAGGATATGTATTAGTATGATGGCAAAAAGAAAGCAGATGGCTCATTCAAGACACGTGTCAAATCATGAAAAAGGCATGAGGAGGTTGGAGTGATACCTACTTTTGATCTGAATGACAGGATGGGAATGTTGGATGAGAAAATATAAAATGAAGATACTAACTTTGAGCATTTTATCAGTCAGAACCCAGACACAGAAAATATATTGTTCCAACGTGCACCTCTCTGCTTTGCACTCACCGCTCAGTGTTTGCTCTGAAATAGTGGCCAGGTTGCTTTAAGCTTCTCTCTGTAAGCACAGCACCGTCAAGCTTTGTCAACAGAGGGCACTGCAGTGACATTAAATCTCTTCCTGGTTTGGGCTGCTTTGCTTTTGATTCCACCATCTTCTGACCCCTGTTGCATGGCTTATGCATAGCGAGGTGTGTGAGAATGTGCTGTAGGACTCTTACCCAGTAAAGCACCCAGAGAGCCTGGTCATTTACTGCCAGTCCAGCCCTGTGACCGCCTACCTGGACTTCTGCCCCCTCCCCTCCCTAGCACACGGACCGGCCTGCTCCAGGCCCCTGTGCGTGCACTACCACCTGCCTAGCTTGCCTGCACTGCTTCCTGCTGGTGTGCTAACTGCACACCCACTCTGGCCTGGGCTCCCCAGGTGTCTCACCACCCAGTGGGCTGCAGGCACACCTTCTCTTTAGGTCTGGCCCACCTGGGAGAGGCTCCTGCCTGTCGTACTCTGGTTCAGCACTAAGAGTTTCTCCCCCATCTTTTCAGCCATTCTTTGCTTATAGCTTAATGGTTCTTTAATACTAAATTTCTACTGCTTAAATTGCTGTGTGGTTGCTGTCTCCTAATTTGGTTATGCAACTAAAAAGAAAGAACAATTTACATAGGGGATTGGTCATGCAGCTCTGAAGAGCTGACAAGAAAAGAGATGGCTCTGAGGCAACCCAGACAAAAGCAACTGCAGAAACTTTAGAAGTCTGGAAGGACAAAGATGTATTATTACTAGGACCAAAATTACCAGTGGAATTAAAAACTATGTGAACCTCTCTGAGGAGATCTTGATCTAAAGAGGAAAGGCTATTGCTGTGTGAGTCTTTCTCTGGCATTTTCTTTTCATCATCTGACAATTCCTTGCAGGTGTTTCTATTGGTTGAAACCAGCTTCCCCCAGTTTAGGCAACAGTATGATGAAAAATGTTTAACCACCAACTTTCCATATAAAAGGAAAGATGAGATTGTTATCCTTTGTATATTTCCCTGCTGTAACTACTCTCAATATGACAGATTTCTAGAAACAACCATCTCTGTCCTTGACCAAGGAATTGGAAGAGATGCCTCCGAATGCCCCATTATGCTATGCATATGCAATAGACAAATGTATCCTCGAGAGTAAAGATAATATTAAAATCAGGAGACAGAGCTGGGCTTTGAGAAGGTCTCCTCTCTGCAGTGTGGAGAAACTGTAATGTAACAAAGCTATTTACACATCTGTCAGGATCAAGGTGATGCTCCTGGTGGTAACCCTGATTGAACTTGGCAACTCACCTCATCCCTTCTCACCTTACATTAGCTAGGGCCTTGCATTTTCGCGGTACAGAGTAATACCAATTATGTGATCCTCAAACATCCACTGCAGGATTAGTTTGAGAAACAATTCACATGTTTGTGAATGAAAATACAGATGTACATATCTAAGATTTAGAAACATAGAACGATGTTATACAAAACACCATAGTCAATGGGATCTACATTTTGTAAACACATCTAATACTGAGCTGTATATATTCATATCCTCCCATGAAAAACATATTAGTACATAAATCAATAAAGTCCAGAACAAATCCTCAAAAGGACAATAGGTGGAATAATTAGACACTTTTATTTTCAGTCTTTCTGTTATCTCAATTTTCTGCCATAAACCTGTATTCCTTTTTTCTTTCAAAAATTCAGTAAATACACACTACCAGTAGGAATAAAGAAGAAACTGGATTCATAAGGCAGAACTCTTTAATTACATCATTCATTCCTCCTTTGTCAAGGTCATATCACGGTGTGATATTGGCAACATACTTGCTGATGGGCGCACACTGCTTAACAACTATAACACAGCTTTGAAAATGGATTAGAGCTAAATTATTCATGCTACAAGCCACTCAGAGTGTAGATAGCCCCCAAATTAGAGCACACATTCATGTATTTCCAGCATTTTTCCTCTCCCTCAGAACAGCAGCCTACAAGGCTTCATGAACACAGACATAGGAGAGAAACACCCATAACATTTCCCCCCTGAATTATCAGGTCTTTGCTATGGCGATAAAGGGCCACAAGATGCTGATGCTTACATTTTATGTGCTAACAGGATGCTTCAGCCCAGTGTCCGGAAGGCTGCTCACCAATAATAGAAAGACAGGCATTTCCTGACAAATAAAATATTCGATCTCACTAGTCAAACAGAGCATACATAAAATACCAAAATTTGCAAAATGGAATCGATTTCTTATAATTATTTTTTAATATTATCTATAATAAGCAAGGAATTATTGAGATTTTGCAAAGTCTGTGGAGGGAATTGTAAGAGCAGTATAAACTGAGCTTTAGAAGTCTTCTGATTTATCATAAAATTAGTAGTTTGGGGACTGTGCCTATTCATTTGAATATTTATTGGGTGGTCAGTTAGCTTAATGTGACAAACTAAAGCCTGAGTTTTTACCAGTTGGGTCAATAATCAGAAAAGGCATGAGGCTGCACATATATATCTCTATTAAACAGGAAGATCAGTGTTTAGCATCCATTCAATGAGATGGCTTGCTTAGAGAATTGCATTGTTACTCTACACAGCTGCATCTGGCCTTATTGTAGCAAATAGAATGCTTTCATTACATTTCCTGTCTTCAATGAAGTTTACAAGTACAGAGAGTGCTCACAGAATATGACTAGAATGAGATAATATATCACTTTTCAAATTAAGTGCAGATTTATAGACCAGGAAAAAAGTTGATGAAGACAGCAGTGGTGATTATCTGTGCCTGGGAAATTCAGCTCGAGTACCTTTATCAGTAGCACAGACCATAATCCCAACCTTGTTCTGCTATCCTGTATAATGATTTTGGAGTCTACGCATTCAGGTCACATAAGCTCAGATACGACATCCTCTTAAGAGACACAGCTCACGTCTGCTGATATTTGCACTCAAGTTCTGGAAGCATGGCATTAACAGAAAGCTACTATCTCCCAGAATACTTGAGAGTTTGACTTGTATCTTCTGTGAACCACATAATAATATAGGATCACTAATAGCTAAATTTTGGATGACAATGTGTATGAAGACATTAAAAATGGACTCAGTGTCACCTCACACCATCACCTGGGCAGGAAGTAATGATGGAGGGCAGCAAACCTCCAACAGCCTTGGGTAGTAAGTTGAGACAATGCCAGCCCTAAGAAAAACTCTGAAATAAATGAAGATAATTTGATTTTAGCCATTAGTGGCCTTTTCCCCCATAACATATATAAAAAATACATAAATTTATAAAATGTATGTGTATGTGTATATATATTTCTTTCCTTCAGAAAGTAAAACTTCTTGCCAAGAGCCAAAGAAGTTCTTCATACCACTCTTCCCAGACTGTACTCCATAGCTCGAACCTCAATTTAATTTTATTTAAATACATGTATTCTGCACTCAATTTGCTTATTTAAAGTCATTTTAGAATGGAATCAGCTAAAATATCCCCTAATTATTAAGCTTAAATTAATCTTAAATTATTACAAACAAATTACAGTTAATTTTTTCTCCTTTCTAGTTAACAATAGTGGCTTAAAGTTTGAATAATGTATCCAATTAATTCAATCGATATTCACTGAATATCTCCTACTTGTCCTGTGCTCGTTAGGCTTTTGGAAGAATGGGTAATATGATTAGCTACCATTCTTCGCAAAGGAACTCACAGTCTTAATCAAAGAGCAAAACGAACACAGTAGAAATTTGCATTAGGAGTTTGGATGCTAACGGGATTCAGAGAAATGATAAATCTGGGTGGCAGGGACATCTGAAGAAGGCACGATCTGGGCCAGGTCTCATGGGTTACGGGTCTGACGTGTGGGTATAAGAGAAGGTAAGTGTTCCTAAGGCATAGGGAGGGCAGAAAGAAATAGAGTTTGCTACACATGTGATTATGTGTGGGATAAATCTGGACCTGAATGTTGTCCTGTTATAATTTTAATAGCTTCCTTTCCATTCTGCATTGTGTCCCATTTGCATAGCCAGTATATGTCTTTCTAGGAGCAGAGTTCATCAAAGGGAGACTGGCACCAGGAGAAGTACTTGGAGATTAGGGAAACATAAGATTGGATTGGTGAAATTCCATCAGCATATGATACTCCGTTACCGAACAGAGGAAAAGAATTACTTACTGCATTGGAAAATGGAGTAATAAAAGTGAGGTTGTAGATTAACCTTGAGAAAAACAACAATGACTTATATTTATTTCTTAATTCATTACTGTGACACTCCCTATTTAATAACTTTTTTAAAAAAGCATAACCTATGGAGACTTGAGAGATCAGGTTCAGAATTAAAAATGAGTTGTTTATCTACTTCCTCTTTACAGATAATCCTTAGGACTTTCAGATGATTAGGAAAAGATAGACACTTAGTATAATGAAAGTGTCATATATTGCCTGAAATAACATCACTGCTATTTTTAATAACAATTTTGTTAAAAAATGAGTTTTGGGCTTTTGAAACTTGGGATCAGGGAGACTAAGAAGGTCCTTAATGTGGAATCCACCTGTACGCACTTAGCATCCTAAAGCAGAGTGGAGTCCAGGAATATGGTGACCAGTTAATGTGTGATTAAGATAGAGAATCAATAAGGTGCAGTAAGTAAATGGAAGAAAAAAAAGGTAAGTGGTTGACTCAGATTTCTAATCTTCCGTATAAGAATTTGGTATAATTAGTCATTTTGGGGTTATCACAAATAACACATACATCAGCCTATGACTCACTTGGAAACAATAAAGCCATCACTTACTAGCATCTAGTTCATGTGCAACAATCTTTACAATGACACTTCTAGGCAGATATTATTTTATATTTTTATTCAATAATGAAAATCTAACATTTTGCATGGAATTTTATTAGCTATTTACCTATATGTTTTCTCTCTGGTTATATTTTATTACTAGCTATGATTTTTTCTTCAGATTTCTGTAATATTAATATTTACTCAAGGTATATAAATAAATTAAAGACCCTGTCATCTGATTAAAATTTTAATGACATCTATATGGATATTACATATTGAATTATTGATGTGATAGTATCATTAGTAGCCTGAAAAGATGTTTTTTTGTTTTATTAACACTGAAATTCCTATGCGGTTACAACAAAGTTCATTTGGCTTCTGAGGCCCTGGGTCTGTGTTTATTTTCATAGTTCAACTTATACAACTTCTAAAGTTATGGTTGTTATGCAATAAAGCGATGGTGTCTTAATGATACCCCAGTGCATTGAAATAGTTAATTAACTTTCAGAGGTGCGCAGTACCAGCAGGAAGTGGTTTAGGTAGTTTAATTACCTGTAAGGCAACAAAATGTTTACAAAGAGCTTTGAACTTTGCTAGTGAAGTAGGCCCTCCAGGTGTTTTTGTTTAGTGTTCTTTTTACTGTGGCTAGGGGAAGAGAGAGCGGGAAAGGAGAGAGGAGAGTGGGGAGAGAGAGAGGAGACGGATGTGGGAGATGGAGAGGGAGAGAGCTCCATAACTTCTAGCCAACACGCAAAGCGACAAAGCAGCTTCCACTTTTTCAAATAATAAGATACTGAGATTGAGGCCATGCTTTTGCTAGTACGCTTGAGCTCAGATGCTCAGACACACACACACACACACACACACACACACACACACACACACTTATGAAAGCTTCTAAGAATGTGTTATTCAAATTATCATAATTAAGAAGATTAATGCTGTATTCATCATATAATATTCTAGAATAAGTCAGTGTGTAATATTCAGGTGTTAATTGATACCTCTAAAACCATTTGTTGTCTATAGCATATGTGAAAAAATATTATTTGCATTCAAATATTTTATTAGAAATTAAAGCAGACCTTTTAGAAGTGTTTTCTATGAATTGTCGATCTATATTTAGGCAGTAACAACTTCATACTTTAAATCTTAGTATTTTCCTTCAAATGCAGTATCTTAAGCAATGTTGCACTAGTAATTTGTATGCAGAAAACAGGTTCACACAGGAGAATGCACAGTGTTATATGACAAATCTTATTTGAAGATAATAGAAACAATTACAGATATTGAAAGTAACTGGTGCATCATAGGGTTAATGCTATTTAAATAAGCTAGGAGGCATGTGGCAGAGTTTGTGATAAAATGAAATTCATCAACAAAAGTACAGAATTCTTTCCAGATATGAATGTTTGCCAAAGGCACATAAACAAACACATTATAATAAAGAAATGAGCATGACTAACCTAGTTACTGAAATAACTGATTATTACAGCAAAGGCATTTTAAAAAATGTAATTTATTGAACTAAAATATTGGGTACCCATGATGGGCGACTGGTAATCTTGATTTTCCACATGCTTTTAAGAAGTTTGACATATGAAATAATAAGTCTGTTCTGGGACGATCAAAGCATTTATACACTTGCAAAACAAGCAACAGAACATTTGTAAATACTGTTTATTTTTTCGTGAACAGTATAAATATTCTACTCTCTGCTGGACCTACAAATTTCATTTATGCTTAAAAAAGGTATCTTTTATTATCTATTGAATTTAGACAACACAGTTTGCCTAATGGGCTACTCCTTATTTGAGTTATGTTTACCTTTAAGCACTGTAAGAGAAATAAGTATGCATGTGAAATAGTTGCATTTTTCTCAGTTACTCATAATTATAGATTCTCAGGTGTATGCATTGTTTACATGTATTCTAAATAAAACTGTTCTAATCTTTTATTTGAAGAAAAATGTGAACTTTCAAGTGGATAATGAGCAAAGTCAATGGTAGTGTCATCATATAAGATTATATAGCTTTCTCTTTACATCTATAAGTATCAGGATCATTTATTGGGACATAAATTCTGACAGTTCCTTATATAATTATTGACCTCCATACCCAATAAGGGACTAAACATCCCCCTGATCATTGGGGAAGCAAAGACGAACCTCTTTCTGACTTTTGCTATTGAATTTTCCTGCTTCAGGCAAAGATTATCCTGGGATAAGAGAAAGAGGATTTATCCAGAGTCAGAAGGCCACAGAGGTCAGAAAAGTCAGAATGGAGGTTTCAAGTTCAGGCACACACTGCTTTACCTAGAAGCTCATGAAGTTTACTCCTTGGAATCTTCAGTTGCAGGAAAATCTCCTCAACCTCATTCAAAATCATATTTTCCTAAACACTTTATTGATATAACATTCATATAATAAACTACTCTAAGTGAATTACTAAGAATACATCTATCCTGATAAGAAACACCAGCTCATAATAAAGTTATATAGAATATATATGTTTGTATCTATATTTATATATGTATATATATGTGTATACACACACACACATGCACACACACTTACCTATGTATTACTCTTTTCTCAGAGATCTTTTTAAACTGCATGAGTTTAGGTTTATATAATACTTACATCTTTAACCCGTTCCGGGTATTAAAAAATGAAGATATGACCTGACCAGAATCCAGGTGATGGCTCTCTGCCTGTTATGTCCAGGAAGGGGTAGGATACTATGCCTAGACTTGAACACAAATTGGATTCATGCCAAATCTTGTTTAAATATCAGATAGTTTCGTTCAGATGACTTCTCCGTGGATAAACAGGAAATATTAAGGAAAATCAAAAATAATTCCCTGATACTATATTGCTGTATAAGTCATCAGAATATTGGTAAAATTTAGGTATTGGAAGCTATTGGATAACATTAAATTTATGGTCAACATAGTAAGACGGAGGCTTCATGTTAAATTTTGGTTGACAAATACAAGAGCGAAAATCAGCGAGAAAGAGGGGAGGATTGGGGCTCAGAACAGGGGAGAGGGGAGCACAGGGGACTGTGGTGACGGTACAGGGGTGAATTGGTGGTGGGAAACCTATGGGGAATGTACAGTAATGTAAAAGACATAAATAGAAATAATGATTAAAAAATAAATTTTGGTTCAGTTAAAGAAACTAAAGGATAAAGAATGATTTTTTTTCTTTTTTTTTTTTTTTTTGCAAACCTGAGTTCGTGCAAGTAAATTTATATTTATTTGAAGGGTAGGTTATGATGAAGCAATATCACCAAAAGGAAAATTCTGAATCCTAGAAACAATCCAAAAAAATATTCCACATCAATGTGGCACTAGTTGGCCACATATGATATATATAATATGTATTTATGTAATGGTTTACTACACAGTATATATGATTCAGAAATAGGATCCCAGCTGTGTATGCGACCATACAACCCCACCAACAAGCTACCCAGGGTCCTCCACCATCATCCTTTCTGTCCCCTGCCCTCTTTCCTCTCCAACCTCCCCCTCCAGTAGCCTCAATTTTAGTCAGATTTCTAGAAGTTGTTCTGGTATGATGTTGGCTGTTTTATTTCTCTATATTCCTCATAAAAGTGAAGCAATCTGGTATTTATCTGCCTTCCTGGCTTCTATATCTTGACATAATTGCTTCAGTTTTATCCATGTTGGTACAAACAGTAAGAGTTCTTTTTTATTGACTAAGTAGTATCCCTGCGTGTGTGTGTGTGTGTGTGTGTGTGTGTGTGTGTGTGTGTACCACATCTTGGGCTCTTGGGTTGTTTTGATAACCTGGCTATTGTAAATAGTGCTGCAATAAACAGGAATGTATATATCCCTATATATTAGTGTTTTTGCATTCTTTAGGTAGAGACCTAGGAGTTGGATTACTGTATCACAGGGTAGATCTATTTTTAATATTTTGAGGAACCTCCATACTGTTTTCTATAGATGTTGTACCACTCTACATTTCTACCAACTGTGTATGAAGGTGCCTTTTTCGCTACATCCTTGTCAGCATTCGCTGTTTCTGGTCTTTTTGATAAGGCCATTCTCATAGAAGTGATATAATATCTCATGATTTAGATTTGCATTTCCCTGATAAATGATGAAGAACATTTTTTTTCTTGTGCCTATTGGTCAACTGTATATCTTTGAGGAAGTGTCTATTTAGTTCTGCTCATTTTTTAATTGGCTTCTTTGTTTTCTTTTTATTGACTTGTTCGTGTTCTTTGAAGATCTGAGATACTAGCTCCATGTCAGATGTATGTTAGTATGCAAATATTTTGTCCATTCATTAGGGTGTTTTTTCATTTTAATGATAGTGTCTTTCACTTGTAGAAGCTTTTTAGTATGATGTGGTCCATTTGTTTATTTTTGCTTTTGCTTCCCTTGCCATAGGAGTCAAGTCCCCAAATATACCACTGCGGCCAATGTCATAGATTGGTTTCCCTGTGTTTTTTCAGTATATAGTGTGGTTTTACAGCAAATCTTTAATCCATTTGAGTTGATTTGGGGGTATGATGTGAATTAATATTCTACTTTCCATTTGTGCATGTGGCTGTCCAGTTTTCCAACCACCATTTTTTGAAGACTTTCCTTACTCCAATGTATGCTCTTGACTCCAGTGTTATAGATTAACACTCCCTATAAATGTTGGTTTATTTCTAGGCTCTCAATTTCATTTTATTTGTCTGTGTATCTGTTCCCCCCCCAATGCCATTTGTTTTGACTATTATACTTTTTGATTACTGTTGTAATCACCAAATTACTGATTACTGTTGTGTATCACCAAAAATGGTGATATCACACTCCCAGACTTCAAACTATTCTACTGTTCTACAACACTGTTCTACAACAGTAGAATAGTTTGAAGTCTGGGAGTGTGATATCACCATTTTTATTCTTTTGCCAGGATCACTGTGTTATTTGGGATCTTTTGTGTTTCCATATAAATTTATTTGTTGTATTTATTTGAAGAATGCAATTGAAGCTGTGATAAGGATAAACTGACTATACTTAACATATTCAGGAAAGGTCTCACTCTGACAGTGAGAGCCCTGTGACATGCCTGTTTGTGATCAGTATAGCAGTGGAAGAGAATTCAGTCCCATAGTACAGGGTCTCTTAAAGCTGGTGCCAAGAAATTACACACACACACACACACACACACACACACAAACACACACAGACACACACACACACACACACACACAGACACACATATACCATAATCTATCCCAAGTCAAAAAATGAAAACACAACCCTACCTTGTGTTTGAGAATACAGTACTGACGAATGCCACAAAATTTATTCAACATAGACAGTCTACAATGCTTCAATTTTCCTCAATGAACTGCCTGAATGTTAATGTAGAAAAAAAAGCATATTACCTTTCCTTTCAATTTAGAATATTCTCAATGAACATACTAATCTCTTTTGTGTGCCATTTAAAGTTACTTCCATTTCTCCTGCCTGCCAGAAGATAAAGCAATAATTGTTTTCCAATTTCCCAAAGATTACTTGTCACCATAGATATTTTATCAGGTTTTAGAATTGTATTCCAAGGTGATCTGAGTATAAATTTTACTTCTTTTATTGTCTCTTGCAAATATAGATGCTATATTCCTTTAGATGCTGATTTTAAGTAAGTGCTTTATAAGATTTTTTGGTGATTTATGCTTTATTTTGTATTCTGTTTTTATTAGAAACAGGCCAGTGGCTTCTAGTGTTTGAATTGGAATTTGGTTTACTGACAGTAAAATAACAACCATTTATCATAAACTTTCAATCCATTCTTGTTCTCTTCATTATTTGAATGTGGATAGGGTTCATAAAAATGAAAAGTAGCTTTCACACTTTAGAAAAGACATTCCACTTAAACCTTGAGAGTTAGTAGGGAGTAGCATTTAAGTATGTACATTCAGACGCCAAGCCTTGTGGGTTTGAATCCCAGCCTTTCCATGGTGTGACTTTAAGCAAGTTGTATACATTCTCTGTAGTTCAATTTCTCATCAAGGGATGATAGCAAGCTATTTATAGATTACAGTCAATTAATAGATTTAATTAAATAAATGTAAAGTGCTAAAAGTATTTGCTACTGAATACACTCTATATGAGTTTACCATATTGTTGTTATTATTACCATTATTATTTTAACTAGGGAAGTATCCTAAAAAATATTTTGCCAATCAAATGGTTTCATGGTATTCTGTAAAGTAATGACACTGACAAATGATCCCAAGATAGAATGTGAATTGAAATATGAAGTCATACTTATTTGCAACTGCTATCTCTTTGAGATAGAGACCAAAAAGATTACATAATTATATAGGTCTAAATGATACTGCACCAAGTCAGTTCAGTGTAAGATCAGAGATCTTAATGCAACATACATTGTACCTCAACATAATTCTTGACAGATGGGTTCAAAACCTGGGGCTGATTAAAAATACGTCTTATGGAATAAAAGCCAGCTGAGTTAGGGCTATAATGGCAACTGAGAACATTCTATACTTGCAGTATGGCACTGGCCAACATTTATTCGAGGCTGACTAAAAACAGCATTTCTAAAACAACCTCAATATTTGGAACCAAAGTAGAATCACTGTTCTGTTACATACAAATACACAGCCTAATCAAAATAATTCATGTAAAATGATTTTCTTAATAAAATATCTCTCCTTAGTTTATTCTCAGTTTAGCTCCTGTTTTTCTACTTTATATATTTCTCTTTGCTACCAATTGGCTAAAGACTCCTTTTCCCTGTTGCACCTATTCTAAAAATTAGTCCCTCTGGTGTAGAGTCCAAATATCTTGAGAAATAGAGTCCTATCCTTCAATATTCTCCAAAATGTGGGGCATATGGTTTAGTTCTCTAGGTGAAGCCATGTCTTTGGATTTATTTTTTTCTGGAAATTTTAACTCAATGAAACCGTTACAGGTGGTATCCATTTGTTTGTGAGATCTTGTATTGTTGGAGTCAACAGTAGCCTATGTGAGAGACTGGAAGTTCAATGAGAACTGTCTTCTGCTTCAAATAATTTCTCTTGCTAAGCAACCACAGAAAATCTTCTCCTCTTAACTGGTTCAGTCATGAATGGATTTGAAAACATATGGTACTTTGTAACTCAGTCAGTAACAAGAATATATGATTATATAGAACAGTGTTTGGAAATCTTGGAAAACAATGAGATAAAAGCCATAGTCCCTGTCTTTAGGGACATCACAACATAGTAGAATAAAATACAATTAAGTTGATGATAATGAGAATGTGTGAAAAACTATATGATAATATATGAATATTCGTATGGGAGGATTTGAGAAGTCATCATATCTAAGATGAATTTTGAGAAGACGTATAGTAATTATTCTATTGTAGAAAGCTTAGAAGGCTATTTTTTCCAGAAGAAGGGAAGACGGAGCATCTGCAAAAACTTATAGACAAGAAAGAGCATGATGAAGCCAGGGACTGAAAATAGTTTATATTAGCTGGAGTACAAGGTGAGAGGTAGGTAAAGATGAAGCTTAAACTGAAGACATGGGTGGGAGTCAGCTAGATCAGCAGTTGATCAACTCTCGCCTCCCAATGAAATCTGTCCCAAAGTGTGTGCTTACAATTAAAATCATATTGAGCCCCAGTCATTCCTGCGTATGTGTACATGTCCTTTGGTGGCTTTCATAACAATGGGAATGAGTAGCTACTTTGGGATAGTATAGTCCTCAGGATCTAAAGTATTTACTGTGTGATATTTTACAGAAAATGGTTGCTAAATCCTAGGCCAAATCATGGAGGATTTTAAATATCTTTCCAAATAATTTTTCAGTTCTACCATAAAGGAAATAATATGGCACTAACTTACTTTAAAAACAGGAGTTAGCCTGCATTGTGCAGAATGCAATAAATAATGGCAAATATCAAAGTAGGGATACCAGCTACTAATTCTGGGCCTATAGTCAGAGACTTAAGTCAAGGAACATCAGTGGGGATGAAAATGAAGAAACAGATTCAAGAGATTATAAATGATTAAATATATGAACTACAAAAAATAGAAGCCCATGCTAATGAATGGATCGATCTGGGATTGGCTGTCCAGAATATTTTGAACTTGTTATGATAGAGAACTCAAGATGAATGGATAAGAAAGAACAATAGTGATGAATTCTGGATGAAACCTATTGAGTTTGACTTGATTATAGAAAAGTAAGTAACCAGATCAAAATAAAAATTGTGTATAAAAGTGGGGTGGAAGTACTAGGCTAGAAATGCAGATTAAGACATTATAAATTAGATAGTTGAAACCAGTTGGCAAGGTAACAAGAGTTTGTAAAACAGAGGAAGATGGTTTAAGATTCAGATCAGTCATAGACTGAAATATAGGAAGGTTGTTTGGAATTTAAGGAAGGAATTAATGAACCACTAAGGGGATGAGATGAATGAACAGGAAATAGTAAACAGTGCTTAAATGCTAGAGGTAAGCTTAAAGTATGAGAAGTAGCCATTAGACAATCAACTGATAAGTTATTGGTAACATTAACAAGAGAAGTTGAGAATTGGTGGTAAATTGGACTAAATTGTAAAAGAGATAAGGAAGAATAATAATTAAAATGTTGATGTTAATGAAATTGGCTCTGAAGAAGAGAAGAGGTGAAAAGAAAATAATAGATTAATAGCTCAGGAAAAAAATTCTACTTAGGTTTTGTTTAGGCATCTAATATTTTGATCCCATGAAAGGAAATAGTCACAAGAGAGGGTTGCTATAGAACCCTCAATGCTCTTTAATAATTAACCTTGGTTTTACTCCCTGCTCTGCCCCATTACTATCTGTATAAACTTCACAATTTGATAAACCACTCTGAGCTTCAGTTTTATGTAAAGTGCACACAGTAATTTATATCTTGCAGGCCTATATTTTGAGTTGAGAAGGTAGTGTTGATGAATTATCTAGAAGAATGTCTATACCTCATAGGGGATCAAAATTATACTTTCAATTAATAACACTATTTGTTTTATATACTTAATAGGTAATGCTAATGCAAGCCTACTGAACTCTCAATAACTCTCAAGTGACTTCAAATCATGTTGAAGATGGCCAGGGAGGAGAAGTCAGGGGTTCACATATAGTAGAGAAACATAAGTAAAAAGGAGAATTTATCTATTACAACTTCGGACAATTGGAGTACAGTGAGATTGTCCTGAAGGAGAAAAAGTGGAAAAAGTTTCCTGAAAGTAGTACATCACCTAAGTTAGTCTTACTACTCTTCATTTTATCTTTTGTAATGAATCCATTTAATAAGTATATTTTTGGGGTTAAAGAAAGATGTCTTGGATTATCATGATGGAAGAATTCTTTATTCTTGACTTAGAATATATGAGTTAATATCTTGAGTACTCTGTGCTTAGAAAAGTCTTTCTCCAAATCTCATGAGCTTGTGAAAACAGCTCTTAATAACACATCATCAGCTCCTTGGTCCTTACAAAAAACAAACAAACAAACAAACAAACAAACAAAAAAACCCTGAAGGAAATACATGCTATTCATTCCCAGACCTATTTACAAATCATTTTGGACCACAGAAATAGCACAACCATGAATTCATCATTATAGGGAAAAGCCCTACTTTATTTCCTTTGCTTGAAAGTGACATATGTTTCTTTCACTGTACTGAGCTTAAAAATTCTTATGATTCCTTATTTGGAATTATCTTACTGAGTCAAAACCAGACCATAAAATCTGTAATGGTACAGACTAAACATGAGCAATATGTGTCCACTACCCTGACCAGAAGAAAAACGTTCTCTCCTGGTGAAATAAGTTAGAAGGTAAATATTCTAGCGCAAAATGAAACAGAAAGCTTAAACTTTCCTTCCTCTTTATTCTTAACTTCAAATTGAATTCAATGTCAACTTGGTAAATATTAATATGTTATCCTGTATTGTAGTAATTTTGTCTCTATTGTAAAATCATTTGCATTTGTAAGACTCTGTTATAAAAAGGACTTTTTCTTCTGCCTTCCCATCTGCTTCATAAAGAAAACAAATATTCAAGGAAGCGATGTCATAAAAAGTGCCTGTGTGTGGTCTAGATCTGCTTAATGTAGAATCAAAGGACTCCATGGGACTTTAAGAGATTTTCAGTTCATTCCGCAACCTTCAGACAAGATTTCACCTAAGCCCTTTTGGACGAACAAGTTTATAAAGTGTCTAAGTCAGGTATTTGAATAGTTATTCTAACAAACTGCCAGTGAGTTTATCCTCAGGTTGACGTCTCCCTTAAGTACATATATGAACCATGAAATCTACAATCTTATGTTAGACCTCGAATGGGGAACCTCTGTATATTTAAATCTTCCTATAAATATTTTTTATTTCTCTTCCATCTGTAATAATTATACCAGAAGAGTCATCTTGTTGGATAATCAATCAATCAGCCAAAAAGAGCTAACAGAAGAAACTTCAGGAATGAGCAGGCATATAAGAATAGAATAGGGAAGAGTCAATTTTTCACTATTACGTTTGTGTTTCCCTGGGAGTGAGTGATGAACAAATGAGAAAAGACTAAGAACAGACTAAGTGTAAGAATATTAGCCCAATGTTTTTTTTTTAATCATGACTTATAGAATTTTATATTTAACAGGAAAAAATTTGTATTTCAAAGGTAAAAAGCTAACAGTTGCATAGATTAAATTGACACAGATTAAATAGATAGCAAGGGAACACATTCATTTTAAAGAACATATATTTGTGGTTCACTTATTTTGAAGTTTACTATTGAAACATGGATGTGCATTCCTCAGTAAAACACAAGCGCTTTCTAGCCTTCCTGTTTATGAAACTGTACTAAGAACCTGGCCAGGTAGGCAGAGGTGATCAAGGGGCCCACCTTCCCCTTTGAAGTCTAACTTATTGAGACCCATTAACAATCAAACTTCAAAGACAGAGGCTTCACCATTTTTGTGATTCAGTCACTGTATTCAGCTGCAATTTATAGGCTGGTGATGTTAAATCGGGAACCGGTTAGATGCTCCCAATTAAGCTTTGCAAATGAAATTAAAAGTTCAAAGTACCCAGCTGCCTGTAAAGTGAGTTGGCAAAGTTGGGATAAAGCTGTGGTAGCTTGCTTTGAAGTTTGTTTTGTTTGCCAGCGCATCTTAGAGAGTCGAATTTAATGGGAAACTTGCTTAGTATTCTACCTTTTTTAGGGCAAAACAGTCTAGGTCAGAACACAGTTTATATTGTACTACATTCTTTCCAAAGAGCAGGATGGAATTACATTCACTTAACATTTCCCATCCCCCAAAATATCATATCACACACACACACACACACACACACACACACACACACACTCACACACACACACACACACACAGTAACTTGACATACTTGAATCCAAGAGGTGAATTATATTTCCAACTCTACCTCGACCACCCTGAGCGTAAGCTTTTGAGATTCACTTCCATCTAAACCATCCATCACACGTGGTTGACTCCCCATCCTAAAAAACTTTAGGAAAGGAAGGTCAAAAGTTGCATTTTCATGAGTTCGAGAGGGACAAGAATCATAAAATCAGATTCCAGGAATCACGCTAACTAGCACAGTAAATGAAATCTAATGAGCCTGATTTGATAAAAAAATGTTATAGAAGACTTTCCACTTTGTAATAGAATCACAGTAAATATGAAAACAATCTCAGAATTTACAGCATTTTAAAAAATTGAATGATCAAATAATTATTGAAAGTGTCTGATGAAATGTGTGTCTATTAATGAAAGCTGGTGTATTATTTTGGGGTAGGAAGAGGAAAGAAACAACAGTAACCTGGCAGTGCTTTTAACATAAGTGCTTTACAGTTTATTATGCAAGTGAAATATGAGACAGACCCTAGAGGCATTGCATTAAAGCTCCAGAAATTCTTTCCTTCCCTCAGTCCATCAGCCCATGGAAAGGGTTATGTGCTTTGCTATTACTGTCTTTCTTTTCATATGTTTTCCAAGTTAAAGTCTATTGCTTTCATCTGATTTTATCCAAATGGAATACATTTTATCTTTCTAGTACAAACCTGAATTCTCTGAAGAACACATCAAAGATCTCACACGAATTACCAGAACTTTCCTGGGAGGTAGGGGTGTTTTCATCTGCTAGAGAGAAAAGCTGTGAAGTGAAATACGAAGGAGCTGCTGTGAGCCAAGGTAGAGCCCGGCAGGAATTCCCAACTCCTCGCCCAAATCCTGATGCCTGGTATAGGCCACCCCAGGAAAAACAGTAGCAAAAACAAACAATGAATGAGTTGGGCTATGAAAATGGTTACTTGGCTCCTTAGAGGCAGGTAGGACACACACAGGAAAAAGGAAACCCCTGCCTGTTACATACATCTCTTCGACTGCAATTTACACTCCTGTGACTCACCAGAAAAAAATGTCTTCAATAAAATGTCAAGCAGAAAGCAGACTTCCATCCTAGCTAAGGTGACCTCCCAGTTAGGACACAGCCAAGCTCTTTCCCCTGGTTTGCTCTGACGTCATCTAAGGTCTGCAGTGGATGACAAGCTGCTGGGGAGTTCTCAGCTTACTTCCCTACTCCCTGTGAGTAATCGGAATCCCTCAGTGTGACATGTTGGCCAATGAAAGAACAGTTATTACCGTCCTAATGCATTAATTTCATTGCACAGATATAAGCCCATGGACATTAGGGGGGGAAATGGATGAGGAATACAGTAGTCGCTGTTTCCAAACCTGCCTAGGGCAGTGCATGAGCAGTAACTTGCAGTGATTACTCTGTTATAGATAAGGCTGTGTCTGTGTGTGTGTGTGGGGGGGGTGTCATGGTGGGGAGTGGGGTGTGTGTATGTGAATGTGTGAGCGTATGTGCATATGGGGAGCCCACACCTGCACAATCTGCGTGGCAGCACCATCCAGGAAGCTCAGATTCACAATGTTGCCAAAAATGGAAAGAGCAGGGAGACAGATGTTGCATCCCTAGAAGCCAAATCCAGTTGTACATCCTTGATTCCGCCCCCCCCCCATTCCAATGTATCCCTGAGGAAAAGAAGAGGTGAAATATTCTTGGAAACAAAAAGCATAGAATACTTTCTGGCCTCGACGCATTTTAGATGCTTCTTCAGGGTCTCCCTTGAATTACTCTGAAATTACAATTTCAGAGAATTGCATAATCTCCGAGAGAATAGGTAAATTGTTTAAACATTGGATCTAATTCAGGGGATATCTTTAAATTAAAATTTCTGATTGTAATTTGTTTTAAAATACCTCAATAAAGAAAGTATGGTATATATTGATTTCAATTTACACTACTTGAGCAGTTCTTTAATCTTTTAAGTCTTCTCACCAGAAGTATAAACTTCAGGTGAAAACTTAGCATTTGAAAAATGCTTGAGGATGCTACATTTTCAGGAAAAAAAAAAAAAGAAGCCAAAAAAAACCCACCATAAACCCAAACAGCTAACAATAACTGTACACTCCAAGTCAGAATAGGAGGCTGCTCCAAATCTGAAGATGTCTTTCTCTTCCCAAAACACTAAGTGATTGTTACATATCATGGACATGCTAGAAATTACATTTCATTGGTGAAGAAGTTGATATTTTAGACCAGTGGATTGACGAGAAAAAGTGTGCAAGCATTCTTGACCTTGCATCAGAGTGCATGAAAATAACGAGTCCAGGGGCCTCCCTGGTGGCGTAACGGGTTGAGCGCAGCACTACGAAGCTATCCAGAGCCACTGCGGGAAGAGTTCAATACCCAGCCAGGGAGATTCCCACATGGCGCAGGAGACCTCTCCTGTCTCGCCCGCTGCTCCCCTCAGCAGTGTACTTCAGTCGATCTGCCTGTACTGCACCCCACTCTGTCTCTGATAAATCCTCTCACCACCCCATACCTCTGGCCTACTCCCCGGCTTGTATGCATAAATAAATCTTTAAAAAAAAAAAAAGTGAGTCTAGTAGCATATTCCAAATGACTCTCAGGGTTTAGGACCTCGTTATCTTGCGCTTAGGGTGGTCTCTCTAGTCACAGGGTTTAGATCTCCCGAAAAAAAATGTACTTAAATTTTGCCATGAGCCTATTTTTACGACTATTTGGATAAAACCATTTTTGCAATGTGCCGTTCTGTCAGTTTAAAATTTCAGAGCACTGGGCTTTTTTGAACTTAATAGGTTAGGCATTTTATTACCTACTTAATGGTAAATATTTTATGTCTGAGTAAGTTTGAAAATTTTTCATTATCACATGCCGCCTGACAATGAAGTATAAATGGTAAAAAAAAAAAAAAAATTCTGCCTACCTCTAACTAACAGGAAGTTAACATTATGTTTGCAAAGCAACTGAAAAATTCAGTAAAACATTGACAACAATCATACTAACATGGTGTGTGGCATGAGGCAAGGCCTCGTCTGAGGTATGGCTGTAGGATCTCATCCCTGGATGGACTCACTGGCTTTCATATTATCATTAGGCCTCTTTGGAAAGTCTCCTCTGCATTTATCATCGATCATAATCCTGGGAAATCGTTTGTAAGTACCAAGGTTGGATTTAGGAATGATAACACTGACCAGGTGGTATAAATCTGTCATTTTGACTTTTCAAATTCCCTGGTCTCCAGCAGCAGCCTGTGGCTCATTATGCTTTGATAGAAGTTTCAGGCTTGTGGTTTAATGCTTCTGTGAGAATTGTTTGGTGAGACAATTTTTGTGTTAAAGCAGGTCTTGACATTCATAAACCTTTTCCTTAAAACTTTCTAACTTGGCATAACATGGTTGTGGCAAATTAATCTCCTGGGATTTTTTTCTCTCAGATGTATCATATTACTGGTGAGGACTTAGGTTCCAAGAGAAGAAATCTAACTTCTGTCAGCAAGAGAAGTACAACAAAGGAGTTCTATCAATCAGGGGTTCTTTCTCCTCCCTCCATTTTTCTTTTCTTTCTTCTAGAAATTTAGAGTTGACTTGTAGAATCTGTATAACTCTCCACTCCCATAAGGACTACAGGCCCCCACACTGTTACAGGGAGGGGGTTTAGAACTGACCAGCTAACTGACACATCTGAACTCCTCTAAACTTGTTTCCCACTTTGTAGGGACAAGGCTGACTCATAAATTGACCATACAGTCAGCCCTCCAGGAGGGGACCTGTGTGCTTCTCTGAGGAGTTCAGAGCCAGGGAATTTTCAAGTCATTTTATGACCGGGGGGAGAGAAAAGAATCATGAATGAATTTTCATTATGGCTCACACTGTTTAATAACAGCAATGCAGGGCCTCCCCGGTGGCGCAGCGGTTAAGCGCTGCGCTGTGGAGCTGTCAGCAGCAGCGATGCGAGTTCGACGCCCGGCCGGGGAGAATCCCACATGGTGCGGCAGACCTCTCCTGCCTTGCCCGCTGCTCCCCTCAGCAGTGTGTTTCTGATCTGCCTGTTCTGCTCCCCGCTCTGTCTCTGGTGAACCCTCTCGCCACCCCATGCCGCTGGCCTGTACCCTAACTTGTATGTATTAAAAAAAAAAACAGCAATGCAGACAATTTTGTCACTAAATATTTTTTAAATATACAGTTTATATGCTGTTGTGCAACCATCCTAAACCCAGCAGGTTCAGCATCAGTCCAAGCAGACTTGCTCTGTTAGTCGTTGCCATATCTGCCAAAATCCATCGCACTCCGCCACACTCTGCCACACACCACCACGCCTACCACACCACACCACCAAAGCTGCTGCTTCTGCTTCTAAGCCCAGTCTCTGACCCAGGTGTCCCCACTCACACAGGGCCACACCCTACTCCCACCATCAGGCATGCGCGTAGGCCTGCAGAGGTCCATCACTGAGGGGAGGGTGGAAAAAAACCTGACAATTCTCACCCTACACGTGCATTGGCTGATTACTTCAAATACTTACAGACCTTCAAATATTGTGGGTCACCCCACCAAAAAGCAGTACTTTTGGGGGGGTCTTTTTCTAATGAGTCAATATTTTAAATTGTTCCATAAATGCCTCGCTTGGTACCAATTAGGAATCTCAGTGTAGTAGCAGAAATTCCTAACCCCATTTATGGTTGAAATGAACTATGTTGGAAGTTTTTGGTGCAAACCTTGGGAAGGACAAGAATACGTCTGGATCCCAAGAGCTGAAAGGAGGAAATCAAACAGTCTGGTGCTATCTCTTATCCTCACAGCTGCCTCCCTAAATCGTCTTTCTTGCTAGAGACTTCTGCACATGGGAGAACACCTGGTCACTTAGCACTCCCAAACACATGCTCATAAATCCTGAGGAAAAAACAATTGACCTAAATTAGACCAGCTAACAGAGTTATGCTGTTTTAATGAAGTGCGTTCTGTGTAAAACACAAATGGAGGTAGCCAAAAGCCACAACAAAGGCAGTTTCTAAAACCTGCTCTACTTTTATTTCTGACTCCTCCAAGACAAGAAATGATTCTGGGATCAAGAACGAATCTTATTTTTGGGGCCTCCCTGGTGGCCTAGGGATTAAGTCTCAGCACTATTACCACTGCAGCCAGAGTCGGATCCCTGGTCAGGGAGCTGACCCACATGGCACAGCAGACCTCTCCTGTCTCGCCCGCTGCTCCCCTCAGCAATGGATTTCAGTAGATCTGCCTGTTCTGCTCCCCACTCTGTCTCTGGTGAATCCTCTCACCCCTCAGCACCTCTTGCCTACACCCCAGTTCTTCTAGGAATAAATAAATATTTTTTTTAAAAAAGTATCTTATTTTTTGTTTTTTCTTTCCTGTTAAAGCCATATAATCCTTTGTTAATTTACTTTTCAAATATGCTTTTCAAAGGAAAATCTCCTTCATGTGCATCCACTTGATGCACTTGACCCACTTGATCTACTGGATCGTTTACACTTCTCCAAGTTCCTCTACCATGATTGCACTCTCTCTTAGGTTTCAAAGACTGTTGCATATTTTACCTTATTTTCCTTCTAGAGCTTATGGAGTTAAATAGTAAGACATTCTAATCTTCAACAGTTCCTCCAAACTGTTTAGATGCTTTCACACTTTAAAATTAAAGTCACTTAGCTTAGCCCCCCTGGAGTGGTGCGAGGTTTTAATCAGAAGACAACTACATGTTCAAGATAAAATCACCTTAAATATTAGGAGAATCACTTCAGACTTCAAATTAGGTAAACTCCTTGAAGAACATTATGTACAGAAGATTAAAAAACAGACTGTAGCTCTTCCTCTAAAACATAATTTATCTTCATCCTAACATTTGCTGCATCACTCATCACCACTATTGGGAAAATCAAGCCCAGGGATTCACTGACATATTTTTTAAATAAAGGAATAACAAAACATGTATTTTCCATGAGTGAGATTGGATAGAAATATGTTCCTTGTTTTTACAATGAATTATTCGTCTTCATGCATATTTATATTTCATAAATGTTGGCATCAGATTTATAAAAAATTTTTCTAGTCCCTGCTGTTTTCAAAATTAAGACAATCTAATATTTCCTATTGTGTCATAGACATCTGATAAATAACTTCATTGTAGAAAATACTCTATATATTAACTATGATAAATCATTTATTTTTAAAAAGATCTATTTTATTTATTTATGCATACAAGAACTGGGGTGTAAGCCAGAGGTGTGGAGAAGTGAGAGGTTTCACGAGAGACAGAGTGGGGAGCAGAAGAGGTGGATCTACTGAAATCCACTGCTGAGGGGAACAGCGGGTGAGACAGGTGAGGTCTTCTGTGCCAAGAAATTATGATATGTTTGTGTGCATATTTGTGTTTTTCATATGTAGGCAGACCTATACAAATTCATATTTTAGAAGTTCATAAAGAATATTTTCAAGAGATATTTTGCTAAGGCAAAAATTTACTCTAACTGTTTAGGTGATAAGGAAAATTGTATATATAACTTTTTAGAAAAGCACTATTTTTAAGAAGCCTTCTTTATAAGTGAAACAAAATTTCACAATGCTTGTGTGTTAGTTGTGTATTTTATTGCTTGGAGCTAGTCAGCGAAGAGTGAAAGAAATTCCTATATGATTAGAGAAATTAAAAAGTAATTCTTCCAGAGACTATATTCCATGGATTTAAAACAAATTCCCTTTCTTAATTCTGCACTTTCCCTTCTTCAACATATCTCCCTCTCATCATCCATTAGGAGAAAACAAAGCATGTCTAAAACTCATTCATCTTAACTCAAACTTTTATTGAGTACCTACTATGTTATCATGTACAAATATGATTTGTACAATAACCAGATTAGAGTTCCTGTTGTTCTAAGTTTATAATCTAACAGAGGTGAAAAATAATATATAAATAAAAATGTATATAAATAAGTACACAATTTATCCACCTTCTTCCCTCTTCCTTCTGGTAAACACCATTTTATTCTTATAGTCTAATGGTTTGTTTCTTTGTTTCTTTATCTTCCATATGTGAAAGAAATCATATTTTTTGGTCTGATTTGCTCATGTAACATAACACCTACAAGGTGAATCCATGTTGCCACAAATGATATGATTTCATCCTTTTTTTTAAAGATTTTTTTATTTATTTATACATAGAGGCTGGGGTACAGGGCAGAGGCATGGGGCGACGAGAGGGTTCACCAGAGACAGAGTGGGGAGCAGCACAGGCAGATCATCGGAAATACACTGCTGAGGGGAGCAGCGGGTGAGGCAGGAGAGGTCTGCTGCGCCATGTGGGAATCTCCCTGGCTGGGTGTCACCGCTGCCGACAGCTCCACAGTGCAGCGCTTAACCACTGTGCCACCAGGGAGGCCCTGATTTCATCCTTTTTTATTGCAAGTAATATTCCATTGTGTATCTATTCATTTATTTATGCATTCATTTCTTTATGCATTCTTTATGCATTTCTTTATGCCATTCATGGGCATTTAAGTTGACAATTACAAATAATGCTACAATGGCCATCAGGGTGCATATATCTCTTGAATTAGTGTCTTCATATTCTTCATATAAATACTTACAACTGAAACAATCTTGTGTACTACAATGGGATAAACTAGTATAGATACCTTGGAAAACAGTATGGAAATTCCTCAAAAAATTCAGTTTAGAAATACAATGTGATCCAGTTTTGACAAAAACAAATTACTGTAGCCCCACTGAATTCATGCAAGAGTGAGAACTGTACCAGCTAGAGACTCTGAAACTTATTTATTAGTTTCATGGTGATTTCTCTGCCACACACTGAAGAACATCTAGAAATGCTACAGTAGACCAACTGAATGCTAAAAATTCCTTTATCTTTAATATAAGAAATAATCACTTGTTCCTAGGATATGCTTTCAAAAGGGAATCACTCCATCTTGCTATGTCAGTTCTAGATGACTGAATGTTTTCACTTGGACTGTGCAAAACACATTCGCTATTTGCTCTAATCTTAGGAACCTAATTTTGGTATACTCGAAAAACAACAGAAACATAATAAAAATAATGAAAAGGATCAAGATGAAATTAATTTTGGAAATGGAACTAGACTATTTGGCACTGAGTAGTTATTTGGAATACTTAAAAAATACCTAGAGATAATTGAGGAAATACCGGAATTGTTACTAAAAAACAAAGGAAAGAACAAATGAATAGGGGCTTACAGCTACTTAAAATAGATCTGACTCAATTGAATTATGTAATTTGGCTCTGTGATAAATCAATAATTATTTAATATTTGCAAGGATAAATGGAAAGAAGTTTTATTATTAGCAACTCTTGTGTTCATGTGTCTTTTAATAATTTTCATCAACTTTTTAACTGCAGCAATTTTAGAAAATATTTTTTCATGGCTTATTAACCTTTTTGTTTTATTTGCAATGCAATTTGATTCCTAAGAGTTTCTAATTTTTAATGTAGTCAGATTTATTACATTCTTTGATAAGTTTTTTACTTCCATTTCTCTTATGTTCAGAAACTTTGTTATCCATACAGAAGTGGACAGTTCAAATTATGTCTATTTGTATTTTGAACTTAAAGATACTCTTGAAAAACATCTAACAGACCTACTTTAAATTTATAATTTTGAAAATCTTAATTTGAGCCATGGTATTGAGTTACTTAACTTTTTCATTTTTCTTGAATGCTATGTTGGATTAGAACCTGAGTGTGCTTTTATATACCTCTCCAGTTTTCTTAATCACTACTGTTGGCAAAAAATAATTTGGAATTTAGAAATTGTTCATTGTTATTCAATTACTATTTTGTACCTTATATACTTTTACATTCAATAAATATATTTCAGCAGTTGACCAACTCTGTGTCAAAAGTATATTGCGTTGGTTTTGACAACTCAATACTTAATGGGTTTCAGCATTCTGTAAGTCTCTTTATATCTCCAGTTTATCAATACTTGATTTTTTTTTACTTTTAAGTTGTATTTTAATAAGGAAAACCATAGAGCTTTGTATATATTTTTGCAGAAAAATGCATGCATGGCATATTTTCCAAATATTAAATGATATGCTCATTTTTTAAAAGATTTTACTTATTTATACATACAAGCTGGGGTACAGGCCAGAGGCACGGGGCAGTGAAAGGGTTCACCAGAGACAGAGCGGGGAGCAGAACAGGCAGATCAGAAACACACTGCTGAGGGGAGCAGCGGGCGAGGCAGAAGAGGTCTGCTGCGCCATGTGGGAATCTCCCTGCCTGGCATCAAACTCCCGTTGCCGCTGCCAACAGCTCCACAGCGCAGCGCTTAAACCACTGCGCCACCAGGGAGGAACGATATGCTCATTCTTTTTCTTTCATATGTGAATTGCTATTTGGCCCTACAGTTCTCTCTTCATAAACATTTTCTGTACAGAAAACTGAGCCTTCCATTTTCTACCTGCTATTTGGTCCTCCTGTTCTGTCTCTAAAAATTCTAGTCTATCCTTCTTAATCCCCTGTTTATCCCATAAAGACATCAATATATTCCTCAAATGTGCATAGCTTAAAATTATTTCAAAATCACTTCAGATGCCATTTGCTCAACATCTAGAACATTTATTTAGAAATGGATGCAATTTACTTAATTTTAGTTTTGTCTATTCTGTTTTTTCTCTATATGACACATGAGTGAAGTCACCTAGTATTTGTTTCCTTCTGATTATTTCACTCAACATAATCTCCTCCAGTACTATCCATGTTGTTGCAAATGGCAAGAGTGATCCTTTTTCAGTAGTTGAGTAGTATTCAATTGTGTATACATAATCGCATGTTCTTCATCCACTCATCTGTCACTAAGCACTTAGGTTTTTCCATAATTTGGCTATTGTAAATAGTGCTGAAATGAACACAGGTGTACACATATACCTTCAAATTAGTCATTCTGTACTCTTCAGGTTGATATGTAGGACTAGACATGCGAGATCATATAAGAGATCTATTTTTAATAAACACCCAAATATCGATAATCACTCTAAATGTAAATGAACTGAACTTGCCAATCAAAAGGCACAGAACGGGTGGTTGAATTATTAATCTGTCTGAGAAAAATTTTCCTTAGATAATCATAAACACTTTAGTAGATTGTTTTATCAAAGATAAATGTTTGAAAAATAGCTAAATAATCTATAAAACCATAACAAATATTAATTCTTTTTCCCATTACTATAACAGACAGAAAACTGAGTTACTGGGCCATTTTAGCTACCTTCAATGACATCTTCCAAAGTACTCCAATAATACTCTGCAAAACTTTTAGAATATAATGTTCACATTCACATTTAGAAAACCCCATGTAATAGATGGGCCCACTTTTAAGAGTTCTGTATTGCAGCACATGAAATACCCTGAATGTCCTGCAAATAGGAAATTTTTTTATATTAACAGAGACTTTCTGAATGTACATGACACAGAAACCCAGAAACCTTTTTCAAACCTTTTTTTTTTTTTTCAGTAGGACAATAACGCTCTAGTCATTTTAACTGACAGGACACTTACAAAAGGGACAAACTGTATATTTGAAGATCACTGCATCCATAACATTAAAATGGTAATTTATATCAATATGCACAATATCTAGATTTGTATAGAGATTTGATTTTTAAATTTGACACGCTGAATATAACAGATCAAAGAAAGAGATATCAAGAACATACTGAGCAATTTATCCTAAAGGAAGTCGTAGGCATTTCTTTACTGCAGAGATAAACAGAATAAGTAGGTGCTCATGGTGGAAGCCTCCAGGTATAGTCAGCTGCTGAGAATTCATTTTGAAGGAAGGTAGAGAAATGATTAGCCAAATGGGGTGAAAGAATTCCAATCAAAAGCAAATCACATATAATGATACTAAAGAGACATGCAAATTTCATATGTGGGTGACTGGCAGCAAATTAACTTGACAGATGTGGAATCTCAGGCTAGGAACGATGAGAGCAAGCTTGGTGAGTCTGAGTGAAAATAGAATCCTTGGTTAGACAAGCTCAGGAAACCGATGTTTTTCGTGGAACTTAAATATCAAAACATCTCCACACATTCAATCAACTCCATCAATTCAATCAATTGTGAACCAGTGTTCACAATTCATCATAAGTTATCCTTTACTTTAAATACTAATTATTCCTGTCTAGACATTCAATGAGGTATGCATATGGTTTTAGGAAAACTTGATAAATATTTTGAGTCTGATCCTGTGCATGGAACAGAACGTCTTTGTGTGGTTCTCAGCCAGCTAAGTGAGAGTGGCATAAAAACACGCAGAGGTACTTTTAACAAGAAGCTCCCCTGTGCACTCACCTTCTCATAAACACTGAGCTTCCTTTTCTTAATTCACCTGCTCTCCTGAAGCCTTACTTCTAGGAATACTGCCAAATTTTCTATTTTGGAATATGACAGTGGACTATAAGGAACAAATTCCATGTAAACTCATTTACTATAATATATCGCATACCAGAGTAAGACTTTAGGAAGATAACTTATGGAAGACTCAAACTCTTTTTTTTTACAGTATATTTCACATTGATAGACCATACAAAGTTTTCCCAAGATAACAAATTTCTTTAGTTTTTAACTCTCCATGAATTTTGACTGGTGGGGTAATTCAGATGGGACTGTGGTAAGGTTCAAAATTGAATCAAAGGAGAAGAAGGGCTGTGAGCACGATAAAAAATAAACAAAAATAAACAAAGGGAAATAATGACATACATCTAAAAATAAAACCCTTAATACATTAAAAGTATATTCACTATTACCATTCCTTAACCTAAAATTAATTTTTATAAACCTAAATTGTAGGATAGAAGATGCTAGAACATATATTTGGCTCTTTGCTGCTGGCTAGAGTCCTTTACCATAAATATTTGACAATAATATAATTCTGTTTCCATCATATATTCCACATTCTTTAATTCTTTCCAATCTTAATATATCTGTCAATTATACTGAATTAATAAGGTAGAATCTCTTTTCAGAGTGTTTTCAAAGCCAATTGTACTAGGAATTCCACATGAATTTAAAGAACTATTGCAGAAAGCAAAAATAGATGTGAAAAAAAAAATGTGAAAATCCATGTTTTTTCACTCAATTATATTCTTCCAGAAAGCCAAACTGAGGCCTCCTGTGAGCAGCATTTAGATAATAGGATCGTCTAGTTATTCTTGGCAGGTGGTTTAGACATGACAGACCCAGACCTGTGAAATGAGCTTCTTTAACAGTATTTCTATACTCTTAAGCAAGTAAAACAGTTTTTCAAGTATTTTGAAAATGCTGTTATTGAGCCGGTGTTTACATAGCGAGGATCTGGTGCCACAGACCACAATAACCAATCTGTCCTTGAGATTTGGTCCTCAATAAGACCTGGAACAAGCTAGTGACTACATGTTTCCTCACTGCAGAACACCAATGCATCTATTTTCCACTGGGCTCCATAAAGGATTTGAACTGGCTTACAAATCTCAAAATATGCGATGATTAGGTCAAGATGAGGGGAAATTTGGGTACAAATATCAAAACTGGTATGATGAGTTTGCACAGATTTGCACACTAGAGCATCTTATGTAGTTGGTATAAGTGAAGGTCATTGTAGGCTGTAATGAGAGAGGATGGAGGGAGAGAAGAAAGAGGAGGAGGAGAAAGGGAAACAAATCATGTTTATTTCATCAAACTTTCCATAAAAATTAAACAGCCAAGTAGTTTTCAAAATACAGAGGTTCATAAGACTTGAATGAGAGGACACGTAGTGTGAATTGACAGAGAATATTTTGGTAGCACCCCTAAATTACAGGGAATATTGAATTATATATGATTTTTAAAACACTTTTCAATGGTTAATGATGAAGGCAATTTGTCAACGATCTATACAAATTGTTTTGCTTGGAGTAAGCTGACTCCACAGAAAGGGATTTCCTGGGAATCTCATTTCACATCCTTGGAGACTCCCTTAGAATCTAGAGAAGTTACTTACGCAATTACTCTCCCTCTGATACTGAGTGAATCAGCATCTCTAAGCTGCCTGTTTAAAATAAAATCACCATGAGAAAGCATTGCCAGTTGACAGGGAAGGCAGGAATGCATTCTTTTTCCTTGGGAGCAGCACCAAGCATGTGCCAATTATACCATTAACTTTTAAAAAATGGCTTTATTTTAATTAACCAATTTTCCTAACAGGAGTTTTATTTCTATTCTGATTATTTTATGTGCATTTCAAAATTTAATGAAGAGCTGAAAGAAAATTTAAAGGTGCCAGCCAAATGATGGCACTCTGCTCATTTTCAGAGGCCTTTTCTGATGCTCGAACTACAATGTTTGGTATATTTTCATCACTAAAGATTGTCTCATAAGTCTCCATCTTTGGAAGGGAAGGAAATTTGGCTTCTGAGGTATTCTCTTTAATCATCTGAAAGCTTTTAAAAGATGATTTACTATATAGTATGCACATCTATAATCTTTAGCAGATAAAAATTCTTAGAGCCAGTCTTCCTGCTGCTGTTCATTTTATATAGATTACTTACAAATAATTCTAGCTTTTTTAGTGTTTTAATAGTATTTTCAAAGATATCACTTTCCCTAAATCACTTTTATCTACATAATAACTGCTAGGAACAAATCATTCTGGATTTCCCTAAATAATATTTATTTATAATCTGGATCAAACTGATTGCTAAAAGAAGGAAATTATTTAAGTTTCTTGCCACCATATGATGTTGCAAGTTTAAAAATGTGCTTTCCGACAAATACCGCATGGATTAATTCATCCAAGATAAAGAGAAACAAAACAAAGGAACTGACAAATTAAACCAAACAGACCCTATTAATATGAATGTAGATTTGAGGCTACTAGAATGACAGGAAGGGTAGGGATGGGAACAAAGCAGAGAGGGGGTTTAATGGTCCAGGGTTAAGAACTCTGGGTGCTTTGGTGGTTGGTGGGTGTGATGATACAGGCGTAATCCTGTTCCCTTAAATTATATACAGTGTTGTAAACCAGTGTTGCATCAATAAAAAATTAAAGGAAGGAAAGAAGAGAGGAAGAAAAAAAAGGGTCAGTTTTGGGATTCAGAGACATGAAAATAAATATTCCCAACAAACAGCATATTACATATATCACAGAAACGCCCAACACGTAAGCCTTGCTGAGAAAATGGGCCTGGACAGCCACATTGTATACTGTGACCCCTCCTTTCACTTTGTACAACACACTAGCCCAGTATTCAGCACCTGCTCCATGACAGCCAATTCAGAAGGCAGAACAACACCTCTTACCTATAAGTTATGATCTGTGGTCCAAGGGAAATGTTGCTGAACAATCTTAACTAGTAACTAGATACGTAACTCAGTAAGAAACTTACTGAGGATTTTTTTCAATATAAAGAGATATTTGAAACAAAACAATTGTGAAGGAGAGAAGGATTACACAGGTCAACAAATTTTTAAAAAGTCATGTTACTGAAATAAAATTCGTCATTTCCTATCAATTTGTATGTTCTCAACATGAATATGACAGTCAAATTCTAATTTTGGCTCTAGTTTTTTTTGTAATCTGCAATAAATGGATGTTTATATCACGAAATGCATGCCAATAGTAATAGACCTATGGTTAATACCTGTAAAAAATCAAGTCATAGACTACTTCTTAGATTTCTTCGCTTGTCTCTTGCACAGCTGTTCAGGAGCATCTCTGGGGAGTGTCCAGCAGTAGTCAGCCAGCATTGTAGGGAACCATTTCCCCCGGTATCTTTGTTCCATTGATGCGATATCTTGATGAAACATTCGCCATGTTCATCACTAACCATACCACAGTTTTCAGGGAAGAAATCCAGATGGGAATGAAGGAAGTGGATCTTTAGAGACATATTGCAGCCAAGTTTCTGATACTGCATCAGCATGTCTTCTACTAGTTCCTTGTAGTTTTCTGCCCTAACATTCCCAAGAAAGTTTGTAGACACCAGGCAAAAAGCATTCCATGCTTGTTTCGCATCATCCTGCAGCAAATTGTTGAACTGGTCATCTCAATGCAGACAGAATGTTTGGGTAGACTAATATTGACTTCTTTTGCTTTGTTATTCCACCAGAAAGAGGAGGAACCAAGCAGAAGTAACAATCTTTTATGTGGTTGTGTGGCTCTCTCCACACCATGGGGACTGCAGACGGCATTGATGGTCTTTTGCTATTTCATCACTGTGAAAGCTGTGTTGTACATGTAGCACAGCATCTATGCAGGGCCCAAGGCTTGTCTTGGTCACCAGCCTTGCATCTGAAGTAAAGATGATAAGTCCTTCTTCACTTGAGAAGTGATACTTTTCTTCTGGTTGACAAATGTCTCTTCCCCACAAATAGAGCAGAAATTGTCCACGCTATTAATGCACTTTCGAGGCATTAGTGTTCTGTATTTTGCCTAAATGGATAAAATAGTAACAGTTCTATGTGACAGTAGCTTAAACTGTTTCACACAAAGTCTGAAATATTTTCAATGCTCAACTTTTCCGACAGGGCTTTAGAGAGTGCACTGCTGACATCAGCTTACGTCCATAGCCACCTGGCAGTAGTATTGCATTGCATCAGAGAATGATGCAATCAACTCTGGATGATGTGTGCATGATGGTATTATGCAATGCAATGCAATGCAATATTACATCATTCTAGGCTGATTTAGGATGTTGTTCAGTCCTACTGGATAAATTTACATGGTAAAACATATAAAATGAATTATATGAAATATCTTCAAAACGAGAGCTCATAAAACATTTTCAGGGTTATATTCATGTTCAGCACACCAAGATACTACAGATTATGGCATTTTTAGGTCAGTTATGATCTCACTGTTGACCAGTGTAATAGGAAAGTAAAAGGCAAGGCAAAATATGAGGAATCAAGTATGTTGGCAGATAAAGGTAGTTAACAGAGAGAATATATGTGCAGAGAAATAGACTCATGAGAAATAACAATGTATGTTTTTTATGCAAAATATGCAAAGGGGATAATTTTACCCTTTTGGATAATTTGGTTCTTTATGAGTCTGCAGTTAGTTTATGCATACATATTTTTATGATAAATCCTCATTTCCTTGTATCTACTACAAAAGCTCTCTGTTTTGTAATCAGAGTCTGATAATACATAGGTAGGCATACAGGAATATGACCCAAAGTCCTATGCTGATGATAGAAATCCAGATGGTTATGAAAAGGTAAAAAAAAAAAAATGCCTTAAGTAGTCAATAGAACAACTGTATAAGGAATTCCAACAATGAGCAAAATACAGAAATGGAGATTATGATGTGGGTTATACCTAAAATTGGAAGTCTTGAGCAAATACCTCTTTTAAGATGATATTAGTGGGATGATATTCTTAAGATCACAATGTCTTTGAGTGAGGAGGAGTGACAAAAGCAACCTGGGATTGAGTCCTCATATAAATCCTAAGAACAAAATTCATAAAAGGAAACTAACCAAATCAATGAATGGTGTCTGTGGCACAATGGGAAGAGAATGAGACTTAGAAATTCACACTTAGGAACAACATGGACATACCATTTTTAGAAGCAAGTTTCCGTGCAGAGAAACTGGAAAAGGAAATAAGACTTAAAACTTGAAATCTTAAAGAGGATGTAAAGTGAGTAGTCAACACAGATCCTGCAGCCAGGAATTGAACAAACCGACAGGACTTAACTTCTGGATGAAAGTCTGGAAGGAACAGCTCTCCAAAATGGCTCTGAATCCTCCACAGCTCTCAGAGATTCTAGAGCAATCTTCTTAAAAAAGATACTTCCGTTTATAAGCCACTGCTTTCGAGCATCCTCCTAGGCATCAGAAATCTTTAATCTCCCTTCCTCCCACTCCCCTCTCTCATCTCTATGTCTATCTCTATCCATATTTTTGCTTTGGATCTTGGTTTTATTCATTCCCCATATCTTTGACTTTTTAATGATCCTTCTTTCCAAAATTCAGCAAATCCTAGCGACATAGCTTCACAGCTCTCATTTGTAATTTACCCTTCACTTGCTCCCACCCTTCAAAAATCTACTCATCTTGGCTGGCTCTATTGCTAGACCTGACCCTCTCTTAAAAACTCAGTACTGGCTAGAGTCTTCCTTTTGCTGGAATGGAGACAAAGAAACCTGGATTTGGAAGCTGAATGTACCTTATTAATAAAACTATAGCTTCAGCCAGAAGGGAAGTCCTGCAATGGTAACTTCATCATGGGAACAATGTTATTAGTATGGTTCTGATAGATTTTGTGTCCTGGAAAATCTATCGCCCATACAGTAGAACATGATGGATAAGTCTTTGAATATTGTGGTGGTGTCTATTTAAATGGTATTCAGTAATCAAATTATATATAACCTGATTATGAAGGCAAAATTATAAAAATAATTAAAATTGAAAGCAACAGTCTATGATGTGCCATCCTTTACTTTGTCCCAATGAGAATCACAGCCACTGCGACAATAACAATTATTAGGTCTCATGCGTTGCTTGGAATGATTTGATAAAACACTAGTACACAGGATCACCCTTTCACAGATGGCGAAAGTGACAGGCAGATTAAGCAGAAAAAGTCATATTTGAAAGCCCAGGCAGTTAACTATACATATTTGCATTAAACACATGCACACACAGCACATACACACACATGCACAGACATGTACACACAAATGAAATTTAATGTGACTGACGTTCTTAATCAGTTTGGTCAGAAAAAAAGTACTTCATTCTAAGAATAAATTATATAAAATACAATTTTAGAATATTGCCAATAAGTAGTAAAAATTTCCAGGAATTTCGAGAAAGTCACTTCTTTTTTTAAGTTTCTTAAATAATCAGGTTTACTTGCAACATGGGAGAAAAAAGGCTTTTATAAATTGGAAGCTCTTTAGGTATTAGATATATAACTAGTTCCTTTGATAACATACTATCAATGACTATTGATTTTCCATTATTCATTTTCATTAAAACTTCTAAGAATAAAAGAAGTATATTCTAACTATTTTCATAATTAGAAAATTAATTTTCATAATTTTCTAGTAATGTTGCAATTTAATGTCTTCATATGCAGATATACAAATTTTTTTGGTGACTAATACCCCTCACCAATCAGCATAGACTTCTAGACTGCTGTATTTAAAGATTTGTTTCTCCTACAAAAAAATCATTAAGAGCATAATAATTTTGAAGGAATATAAAATAATTATTCTAGAGGTAATAACATTTATTTTAACAACTGGCCAAATATTAAAATGTGTTTCAATTAGAAAACTTCTCTTAATTATATATCTACTGTTGCTTATACTAAATACATATTGTCTATGTTTATGTTTTACAAGAGTACTTTGTGTTCATTTTATAAACATGACTTTGACTCTATCCAAATTACTATTATACTTTTTCATTTGTTGTTGAAACGACAGCACCATGACCAATGGTAAAAATGACTAGCAATTTTCACAAATATTCATGACCAGGTTGGAGAACTAGCAGGCTTTCAAAAACACAATTTTTGAACTGACACTATAATTCTATAGTGTTGCTATAATTGATTTCATTTTAGAGTGACTTAGATTAATGTAACATGAATGATTTCCAGTTAAATTTCACAAAGAATCTTCATATAATATTACTCAATTTATAACTAATTTTCTGAAGGTTCTTCTGATTTTACTCAATATACAACTAAGACTTCAAGAACACTTTGAAATAGATCTCTATGGTAGTTAAAAACTCACTCTAATTCTGCAATGAGTTTCTGTTGTTTTCAAAACTGCACAGAAGCAAGAAACGTTTCTCTTGTAGAGGGAATAGTTACAAATCTTTGCATTTTAAGAATGCATGCTAATCATATTCCTGAATATGGAATTATGTTATAACCCTCTGGGAGGTCATCTAACCATATTTGTTCACATATGGGAATAATCCAGTCAACATCCTGTATATGATGCTTTTTCATCTTTCTTCAATTCCTGTAAGAATACACACGGAGGATATTGAAGAGGAATTTAAATTGCAGAACTGGGTCAGTTTAACTCAATTTTCAGTCTGTAGTTTTCAAACTTTTCAAATGTCATCCCCAAAATATTATTCACAAAATGAGTACATCAAATTATCACAAAACTACTGAGGAGAGCTGGAAAATTCAATTGATTTTTGCCTCTAGTGAACCCAACAAATGCTTTAATGATGAATAAACAAGAAATGGAATATATTATCCGCTATCCAGCTGGGAGAATTTCTGACATTGGTCATTACCCTAATGGGAATATAGTCTAATGTGGAAGAGAGTGAGCAGATGGTAAACAATGGGAGTCTGGGAGGGTCCTAAAAAGAAGGAATGGCTAGAGCTTAAGTATAGTCAATCATACCCACAAAGATAACATTAAAATAGATACAGTGAGTCTATGCTGCCATTGCCTCTTCTGTCCTCCAGCCACACTGCTGGAGAGAGCAGAGTTTTGGCGTGATTCTCTATAGATTCAGCAAATTCACTGACCTTGAATTGCAGTGGAACTGATGGTTTTCAGGCTATTGTTTGCTTCATGAAAGAATTATTTTGTTTTCAAATAAGTTATATAAAAAAATCTAATGTGAAAATTAAGGATATGTTTCACATTTTTATAAGACTTGATTGTTTGCCTCTTCACATAGTCTATAATAAAACAAAAACTGAGACTTTGTGATCCTCTAAGACAATTTCTTTGTGCATCCAATATAGTTCCTACATATTCTAAAAATTTGATTCTAATAGCAGCCTTGTATAAACTATTTTATTTTTAAATGTTAGCAATAATATCCAGGCTCAGTTTTGTAGGTTCATATATTTACTTGTATTTCATCCTCTAGACATTCAAAGTTTTCGTTGTTGATGATGTAGATAATCAATGACTATGAGAAGTAGTTTGATATTTTTCCTCAGTATATAGTGGAAATTTCAAAAACTATGAAAGACTATGAGAAAATGAAGGTGTTTTATTAAAGAACAAAAACTAATGATTTATTAAATATTTGGCTTGCGTGTTAGGCATTGCAATAATCAAGCAATTCTAATTGGTGTTAAAATATTTAACAAGTGTGCCAAAATGGAAATGAATAAAACACAGAGTAGGTTTCTGTGGTGTCTTGCAATTGGCAATGAAATTGTTTAAATCTTGATTCTGTAGTGCTTTTGTGCTACTACCTGTCATTCCTATTAAGGCTTGGGGTAACAGACTCTCAGTTGAGGAGTTGTTAGCAACCACAATGTGTTCTCAAATCTGGCTGTTCCATTATATTATAATGAAGAAGTGCCAGTGCTGAATGTTTCTTTACCATTAAAATTGATACTATGCAGGTGATGGAGGATCTTCAAGTGTCTTTTGGTCAGTTTTATCTTAGACCTACCTCCTCTTCTAATCCCACCAGGAGCCATTTATAACAACTGCTGAAAAAGTAAGGGACTCATTTCTTCATCTTGAGAAGCACTCACCCTTAGAAAGGCATTCAAACCAGCAACTTTGCAAAGTACACTTTGCTAATAAGCTTTCAGAATACCACAGGGTTTATGAAAACATAGATCAATGCCAACTACTTTATTACATGACATTGCCAATAGCAGGCACCTGCAGTGAAGTTTTCCATTTTTAGAACACATTTTTTTTCCTTTCACATATTTGTATCTTTGGATGAGAGACTTTATTCCAAGTAATCTCCCTTAGTTATTGCTTCATATCTGAGCTCATAATTCATTTTCTAACCACATAGTTATAATTGGTTATACTGAAGACCTCTTTAACTCACCAAAGGAAAATATAAGCCAGCCTTTACTTGAGAAATAAAAGAAACTTAATATTTATTTTTGAAGTTTTTTTTACTCTCTTAAAATAAACCCATGAATCGCTTGCATTTCCCAGCATACTTAGATTTAATGTTCCTCAAATGACCAGTTAGCAGAGAGTTTGAGTACACATATATCTCCTAGCATGATGACTGCAGGGTCTTCAAATAAAATGCTGATAAGTTAATCTTAAATGAATGTATCAAATACTCCTATATCATAATTATGTCTTTAGAGGAAGTCAAATACTTGGCTGTTGCTCATAATCAGGGAATATTATGCTTAAGTGCCTTAATCTCAAGCACATTAAAAAAAGACATGTTTATGGGTATTCACAGGAATGTACTGGAAGTAAGACATGGCTTGATTGTTTGTGTATGCAGTTATACATACGTGTATGTATTTCAAAGAATCTGTCCAAAGAATCTCTTTGTGTATGCAGTTATACATACGTGTATGTATTTCAAAGAATCTGACTTTTCGACTCCTTTTTAAAAAATATTTTTTCTGTTTGGAAGTGTTCTCACAACATTCATATAATGCTTTCATATAATGTGATTTTAAAAAAAAAAATTTGGGTGTTTGTGTCTGTGTGTCTTTGGCTATGTTTTGGGAATGGAACTTCAAAAGTGAAGAATTTAATGTTGTGCTCATTTAGACAGCGTTAGCTCCTCAAGGGGCAGCAGATGGTTTCAGGGTTCAATAAATAATCATTTAACCCTGTTGTGAATTGAAAACATTTCTGTCCCAAAGAAATTCTACATTGTAATACAACTGCATAGTTTCCTTTGGCTCAGACAATTCCAAGGCAAACATGATAGAATAATTTTGATAATGCAGGCTCTGTTCTATAAAACACTACCAAGAAAGTAAGAAACACATTTTTGCCATTGAAAATTTAGCAGGTTCCTCATACTATGGACTCAGTTCCAAAAGAATCTCTCCAATGAATCAATTTTAAACCAGCCAACGTAAATATCTAAATCTTGTCTGACATGAATATCTACCTCCTTCAAAATAGTAAGTGTAATGACTGTCTCATATTTAGAAAAACTGTTTTTGTTTTATAAAAAATTATTTAAATATTTAGAAATAAGAATTTAATATTAAATGTCAAATGTGATTATCAAATTAATTTTAATACGCGTGATTTCTTTATATTTACATATGCCTATTACAAAAGAGAATTGTAACAAGGTTAAATTTAACAAATTACATTACAAAATACTAATTCTAATTTTGTATTTCATGTATGTCTACCATAGAATAAACTAAAATTTAAATTGTCACAAAAAAAGATTAGTTTATAATTCTCTTCATATTCTAAATTGATTAAATAAGTTGAGACCAAGAAAATTCTTCCAAAGTAAACCCTTGAAACCTGATCACAGAATTGGCACTACCAGAATGTTGGAACAGGCAGCAAAGGGGACAGGGGAAAAATGGGCTAAGGTGGAGGATTATGGATGCTTTGGTGATGGGCATAGTGTAGTCACATACACCTAAAGAGGTATGAACCTACACCCCAGATCAAATGCAGTGCTGTAAACCAATGTTACCTCAATTACCAAAAAATTAGAAAAAAAAAAAAAAACACACACACACACACACACAAAACTTGGAAAAAAAAATCAGTAGTCTTAGGATCTAGTCCTAGTTGACATATGTTGATCAAAATACTTAGCTATGTCTGGCTAGCCCCAGCCTGACTTGGCCCTCACATCTCTGATCCCTCCTCCCTCTACCCTTTACCTGTAGAGACTATCATTCACTCCCCATCATTATCACACGCATCCTTCTCAGCTATCACCAAACTCATGAGATTTCGGCTCTTATGAGATTTCATTTTCCTCACCAAACTGGACCATCCAATCTCACAACATTGTTAAATAAAACCTTGGATAGACTATTCCTGATACTCCAAGTTACGGGAGGGCTTCCTTTTATTAAAACTAATAAGCCCATTAATTTTTCTATAAACTGCCTAGTAATGTGTGTAATTGCACACATGTTTGTAGATCTTTGGTTAATATTTACCTCCCCTTTTAGATTGTTGGAACCCTTAGATTAGGGACTATGTTTTGGTAAGGATAACTATTTGGTGCTTTACAAGCACGTAATAATAGGTGCCTGATCAACATTTTTTGATTGAATGAATGATCTCAGATAAGTCACACTTGAGCCTCTTTGTAAAAGAGGGAGATGCTAAGTCCCCTCATATATCCAATAAGCCCCACTGTGAGACAGGGACAACTAGAGAATGCTGAAATGAGAATAAATGTAGGGACTTTCATTAGAGAGGTCGCTGTTCTTTCAAACTGAGTGATTTCACTAATTGGCAAAGCTCAGAGAACATTCCTCCTCACATAACAAGAGTCAGCGCACAGCTGGGGCACTGGCTGAGGTTCTCTTTGAGTCTCTAGGCAGAGCAGAGACCTACACAAGGAATTCTAAGGGGGGTTGGCTAAGCTGGTCTATTTTCTCCCTAAATCAAATTTTATCCTATTATATTTTGGAATGAAGAAAAGGACAAATAATGGGTAGTATTTGGAAATGTCACCCATTTCCTTTTCTCTTCTACATTACTTGTTACCCCATAGAATTCTACTCTTGAATATTCTTTGTCTTTGAGTGTGTGTGTGTGTGTGCGCGCGTGTGTATACGAATGTGTTTGTCACTAATTTTTTTCCTAGTTTAGTGTCGAGTTGAAATTAAGTAGAAGTGAGTTAGAAGCAATTTTAAAAACAGTTAAAAAGTACAGAATAGGAGCCTCCCTGGTATCCTAGGGCTGAAGCCTCAGCCCTAACACCGCAATGGCCTCAGTTTGATCCCCAGCTAGGGGCTAACCACAAATGCTGCAGCAGACCTCTCCCATCTTGACCGCTGCTCCCCTCAGCAGTGCACTTCAGTCGATCCACCTGTTCTGCTCCCCACTCTGTCTCTGATGAATCCTCTCACTCCCCATGCCTGGCACGCACTTCTGGCCCACACCTCAGTTCTACGCAAAGTCCAGAATAGAAGTCTCCATTTTATCTTATTTTCTCTTCCTCTCACACTAGTTATATTCTGTGCCCTCTATTCACACTCTACTTGGTCATCTTTGCAAAATCATCAAGGGAACAAAAGCTGGGAAAGCAGCCAAGGACTGGTCCAGGGACTGGAACTGCTCAGGAGGAAGAACAGTGGGGACGGTACCCACAAACATTGAGGGCTGCCTCTAGACGAGGCACTTTTCATAGAAAAGTTCACTGAAATAGCACAGAGGGCCCTTCCGTATATCGCTGTTGCCCACTTTCCATTTTCTACGTGTAAAACCTGAGGTTTAGAGGAGCTAAACATTTTCTCCAAAGGCCTGGGTCAGAGCAGGAGTTTGATTGCAGGTTTGTTTGACTCCAAACCCCACATGATTCACAACCCACTTATCTATCTAAAAGGAAACATGGAAAGTACAGAATAAAAATCGACATCAGGTAAATCTGTCCCCAGCTGATTGTGCAGTATAGCACTGGAGCTAGAGGTGAAGTGTTTGCAGTTTCAGCTGCAGTGGATTCTCTCATTTCATAAATACTACAGGATTTCACTGGGGACATACAACTGTTTAGAGCTTATGAAAAAAAAAAGATAGACACAAAGATAAACTGAGAACACAATTACTATGCGCAGACAGAGATGCTGTGGTAATTGTGTTTTGTCAGCCCCCAATGGCCATCTGTGCTTCAGATTTTCCAAATGAATTTTTGCATTTACTTGGTCTCATGGCAAAACCTCTCAGAACACTTCTTGGTCATTTGAAAATCCATGTTGACTCAAGCTTGCTGAAGTTGCTGTAATTCCATAGTAACCAAGAGCCTCTCCTAGTTATTTTCTTGGCTTTATTCATCTGTTTGCCCTCATTTTAGAAATCTGCAACAGTGTTGGGTTTGTATAATCTCAGCTCTTTCCTTCCCAGAGGCCAGAAGGGAGAAAAGTGTGTGGAGAATTGGGGAATTTGCAACCAAATTGAACAAGAAAATTGAGGCAATTATATGAAAAATACATGTGCAAACCTGTTATCACTCAGAATGTAAGGTAAACGACTTCAAATTTCTGTTTCATTTGGACTAAGACTTGAAGAGATTGCAATCTTTTTCCTCTCATGCATAAATCATTGAGTTACACATTTGCGAGGATGAAGGTGTCACTGAAGTACTTGTTTAAAAATAAATATTGCTTTTCACAGAAAGGCTAAATTCATTCTCCAGGGAGCTGTAGTCATGGTAATGACACTTCAGAACTAAAATCAACATTACTTTCTTTGATGAAGCTACTCATTGCATGGTTTACATAAATACACACATTTTGCCTATTTGAGTGTTTAAATCATTAAGCTATTGCTCTTGAACATCATTGTTCACAGATAGTAAATTTCTTCTCTTCAAAAATATACATTCTTCTGATCATGAAGACAGACATTATATAATTAGTAGCTCAACTACTGAATCCAAGATCCACTACATATGGTGGATCAGATAGTTCAGATTATAACTATTATCTGAAAAATAGTTATAATGTATGTGAGTAATGGAGACTTTTCCCATTCACATTTGCAGGTAGGTTACAATGGTTTATTTAAATTATTTACATAGTGAGAATTTCACACTCAAAATTTTTCATGAAAGGACATTTCTTAATTTTCAATGTATTTTTCTCATGCAGATATTTTTGTAGAAAATGTATAGAATATTAGAAAAATTAAGGAGAATACAATACCCTTAATTTGCAATTCATAGTAAATATAGTTAATACAGTCATATAGACATATTCAGAAAGTTTATGTATTTGTATGTCCTAACTTTCATGCTTTACAGTGAGTATTTTGTCAATGATAGTTTACAAAATCTTATAATAACTGAATACAATTTTAAATCTTAATAATATATAATGCATTTAATCTTTCACTTTATAATTAGATATCTGAATTTTATATATGTCAAGTTACTTTGAAATAACAATGTCTATTGATACAATACTTTCAAATTTTTTGAAGAAATTTAAGAATAATTTGTTAGTTTTGATTCTCAATAACAACTAAGAAAGAATTCTGTGATAAATGAACTTTAATAATTAATATATTTAAGACCCAAAGACTACTAGTTACTATTGCCTGAGGTATAATGATGACTCAATCACTTGGATTGTGCCACTCACACTTTATAATTTATTGTTTTTGAGACCTTACTAAATATTTGTAGGTGAAGGAGGAGAAGGTAGAAGAAGAAAAGGGGAAGGTAGAGGAGAAGAATGGAAAATGGGGAGGAGAGGGGAGGAAGAAAAAGAAGGAAGAAAAGGGGAATAGAGGGAGAATTCCTTATTTCTCCATTTATTCCTATATTTGATACAGGATCTGGTATAAAAGCCAGAAAGACATATCGTGAATTATGACTGCACCAAAGCAGAAGGTGGAAAGTCTCTTTCAAGTTGATTATACATTTGGCTTCTATTGGGGACTTTTCCAAAGAGTCACCTATAAACATGGTGATTACATGATTGACTAGCATTGTCTTTTCCCTGATAAGTCTGGAAATAGGCTATTTTAGGTGGGCAACATCCAAGTAATTTAAAGAGAGATTAAGGGGAAGCAATAGATAGATAGGTATCAATATTGGTTCCAAAAGGGATCTGGTGCTGAACAGGATAGAAAGTAAGAAGACAGGTATAAAGCAAATGTTGATGTATAACTGCATGACAATTTTGAGAGCTTGTCTTTATTCTTTTTGGTTTAATCCATGTTTTCATTAGAGTTTAATGGAACATATCTGATGAGGAAAGCTATGAACAATCCACCTCATTTAATTAATTTCCTGCTGATTTTGTTGATGATCTTTCTTCTACAACATGTCCTCTTCAACAAGGTTGGGTAAAATGCATAATAATGAATTTAGCACAGCAGCTGTTAACTTGCTAGCTATTTACCATATTTTCCCCTCTTAATTGCTTTTTTAAAAAAATTAAGATTAACAAGGCATTGCTAATTTATAGTATGGCTTGATCTATGTTTTTAAATGTTAATTTGCATTGACAAATGTAAGACTGGAATCATCATTTTTCCTTTCATTACTCTTAGCCTTAATAGTTTTTTGCACCAAAACATTTTGAGTGAACATGGTTTTAGTTTTGCAAAAATGAGTACATTTGAAATATGCCTTGAGATTTTTGGCTTCATTGAACTTTTTGGAGACATCTCTTATCCCTATATATTTTATGTTCTGGTGAAACTTTCAGAAACATATGTTTCAGGGGAAGAACACCGTAATTTATATATTCAGAACATTTTCTCAGTATATGAAATATATTTTGTCACCTGGCAGGCTGGTTAGTTGTAGTTAAAGATTACAAAAATTACAAAGACTTTGTTATTTTCTAAGAGCCTTTTAAAGATCATCTTTGTTTTCTTCTGTTTTATTTCAGTTGCATTTATCTCTAGTGTTTGATTTATACAGCCATTGTCTTATGGGCATCTAGTCAGAATTTTACTTTTTCATCTCCAAAACATGTCAATGAAAGAAAATAATTATAGTTTTAAAGCAGTGTAAAACTTTTTACTTAAATAAGCTTAAAAATGTATTGAAATATATTTTGGGGACTTACCAGATATCTATTCACTCACAGTCCGATTGCTATCGTATGATGAGGATGATAATGCAAGAAAGGCATAGTCGGATATTAAGATCTTGCTGTTTCTCAATAGACCATTCTGTTGTCCTTAGCTCCCTACTGTTCCTGTAGGTAGTCATGGATTTTCAAGCAAAATAGGAGGTTTTTATGAACAGCACTGACTATGGTGTTTTTTAGAGTGTATATGAGAGCAATTAAGCTAATAACAACACATTTTGTAATCTATGAGTGATACTGACTATAAAATTATTAAATTTGTTGAATAAACATAAAGTTCCTTAAAACTACTTAAAAGCCAGTGGACTAAAAATCAAAACAAACAAAATATAAAAACCAAGTTTGAAGAACTTATAAAATCTTATAATCAAGTACTTTTTATGTATGGTGGAAGTTACCGAGTAATAGAAACTTAAGTCACTTTCCCAGTAACACCTGACTGGCAAATAGTAAAACCTTTGTAAGCCCTATTCTCCATCCCTTAAGAAAAATATTATATAAATAAAATATAAAAATTATATCTTCAAGCACATTTTAGTTTACAATATCAAACCTAATACTTGACATCCCACAGTTTTTGTGGGTTATGAATCTGGGCACAGCTTCCCTGAGTTCTTTGATTCAGAATTTCAGATAAGACTGTAATTAAGGTATTAGCCAAGGTTGCAGTCTCATCTGAAGGCTTAACTGGGGAAGATCTAATTCTACCATCACTTGTGTAACTATTGGCACGATTCAGTTCAAGTCTCTCCAGAGACCCTCACGCATAATGGTATTTGGAAACATGAAATTTAGTTATATTAGTTGTTGTAATATATTCCCTCTCCCCCTAGCTTTGCTCTGGAATGCAATTGAATTACTTGGAAACTAGCTTCTTATAATAAAGTTTTTAAATATTATTTCCTTTGGTTAGAAAACTCATCTAGATTTTTGCACTTCTAACTGATGAGCACACAAACAGGCCTCTGTTAAAACTGCTATGAATAAAACCCTCATACCCTGACCCCACCCAAGATAAGCTAAATCGAGATAAGCTGACAACAGGAACTCCATCAGACCCTCCCTCCAGAAGAAGCGACCCCCTACTACCACCAATGAGCATGCCAAAAAGATTCCCACAGTAGCCTGACACTATAAAGACCCACACTCCCAATTTTGGGGTGCGGTTCTCACTCTGCTGCTATCAAGATTTGCCCCTCACAGACTAATAAAAGTCTGCTTAAATCTGATACTCTTGGCCTATTTCCTAACACTAACCATCAAATAAGATTTACACCAGGTCTCTTCTATGTGTATAACTACTGTTTCTCTCATGAGTATTCTCATTGCTACTTTCATTAATACCCTGCTGCAATTTGTAGGAACTGACATATTTGCATACCTCTCAACATGCTGGAGGCTACTCTTTATTTCCATTAGTAGATTGAAAGGGTGGGGAAGGGTGATTCTAGGGAAACCAAAATGAAGAAAATATAGACTGCAGATCTACAGAAGATTCAAAGTTAACTTGACTGGTGAAAAGCACTAAGATTCAAGAACTGAATGATGTCTTAGTTCTGTAACACAAGGGTTTGGTGAAAAAACTAGTTTTTTGAATCGCAATTAAAATATTCCATTGTCTTTGTGATGGAGGAAATACAACTTAAAATAAGGTTAGAACCAGACTCACACAAGGAGGTGGAGGTAAAAGAGATTAGCATAGCAATTAACCCAACTATACCAATGCCTAGCTCACAAAAGCAGATCCAGGCAGGTATCAGACTTCAGTAAGGAGTGTCAAGGGCACAGACCAGGGGTAAAAATAGGAGATTGAGCTTATTGTAGCATCTCAGTTCCCTTTCAGATTCTAGTAGATATTCAAAGTCAAGAGCAAACAAACCACTCCTGGAGGGAAGGAGCCCATCCTGACTGAAAGAGGACTATATCAGGGTCTATATCAGTGCAGTCTCTGCAATGGTTCAGGGCAGCCATCTTTCTGCCCACCTGTGCCTATACAGATGCCCCTTTACACCAACTCTGTCACTCTGCAGAGCAGTGGCCTTCCTGCCTGCCCATGAACTGCACTATAGTGGGTCTTCACTGACCTCCCTCAGCAGAGGCAGCTCTCCTCACAGCTGCCCTCCTGCCTTCAACCTTGCAGGCCTCCCTCATAGCAAGCCTGTCCCTTTGGGGCAACTCTTCCTGCCTGCTTGTGTCTATGCAAGCATCCTTTACTTTCCCGCCCCTTTTCCTAATAAACCTGTTCTTTTGAGTACATCTAACGTCTGTCTCATGGAGAAACTCTCCATGTGCTGTTGAAGGGAAGCTCTGGTGAAACCTTTCCCAGAGTGAGCCCTAGGACACCACTCTCAAACCCATCAACTCCAAAAACGACCTCATTTGGAAACCTTAGTTAATGTTTACTCTCAAGTATTATGTTCTCAACTTTCAAACTTACGACTATGTAGAAACCAACATGTCCTATGACAAAGGTGATTTGGAAATATATTTGCAGCTTTTATTTCAAAGGTGACCTATACTGTCAAACAAGCTAATCCTTAGGATGAAAATTAGAAACATTTGAATGATGTAGCTATGTCTCATCATGAACTTAAATGCTTAGAAAATTTATATGATAATATTGCTTAATTTTTTCATGTTGATGTGGCTTAACATGTAAAGTAGTTCTTTTTCCCATAGGTATCCTGAAAACTATTTCTGCATATCTCTCCCAGAAGGTTTAATGCTGGTCATGGTATGGTAATAAATATGAAGTGTTAAAATTACTCTGTCTAAAAAGTGAAACTTAGCATTTCTCTTCTCTATGTATTGTATGATTCTGTTTATATGAAACTTAAGAACTGTCAACCTAAGGTAATAGAGATTAGAATGCAACTGCCTGATGGGGAAATGTAGATTGATCTCAGGAATGACTGACCTATTTTTCAAACCCAAAGCAACCAAGGATTTTATTTAATCATTTTATTATAATACTTATTTCTTCTCCCCTCTGCCCCACCCCAGTATTTGCTCTGTTCTGGTTGATGTTGGCCTTCGAACAGAGTATTAATTAGGGGTTTCACTGATGGACTCTTGTTTAAACCTTTCAGATGATTTCATTTTTCTTTATCCTGCGGACACTATTCGCATAAGCCTGTGAACATTTCTGTACAATAAATTCACTTTAGATGCTAATTTAGGGATTGAAAATATAACAAAAAATACAAGTAAATATTCCCTTTTATCAGTCCATGATTATTAACAATATTCAATATAAATCTCTGTCAGTAACCCTTCCTTTTAGTAACTATCATTTGATGTAAAACAATAGCATGTGAACACTCACTTTAGATTAAAAAAAAAAAACACTTTTGAATTATCTTCCTACATTGTAGGAGTCTGCTTTTAAAAATTGATATACAAAACTAGATGCTTTAAAGTTCCATGTTTGCCACAGCAAATTCATGTAATTAAATCAATAAATTTAAAGTAAAGTTAAAGAAAGTGATAATGAGTTTGATCATAGTAATAAAAACTAATCATGTTGGAGAAGAAATGTGCAGAAACTGAAATGATTCAACAGCTCTAATTAAGGCAGTACTGAGAGATTCAATTATAGACAGAATGTGGAATGACCTAGTTCTTCCTCCCTTCTCTACTCTTGAAGTAGTTTCACCAAATGAGTTGCACTCTTCAGTGTTCTATGTTTATTTTATAAACTTTTATGATTAATACTTAAAATGCAAGCAAAGAAATATCATAACAAACAAGTCATTTAAAATACCAATGTCTGATTACCTGAGTGTGCTTTATATTGAATTAGAGACTATGTTGCTAAGTCACTGAGAAGAATATTAATTGTACCTATGAAATTTCTAATATATAATATTCAGGCAGTTGGATTCTAAATTAAGTTCACTCTCAACCCCGGTAGTTGCTGATCAAGGAAAGATAGCCCCAGGGAAAAATGCTGACAAGTTTTGCAGTTTGGGGTGGAGACTGATGAGAAATAAAAGTGACTGAAGAAGAAGGAGATTCAGTCACCATAATGTAGAAATAGAGGAATCAGTTGCCATGATGTAGGAATAAATAAGCAGTCTCCATGATGTAGGGAAAAAAAGCAGCCACCAGGATGTAGAGTTTTGGATTGAGCGTTTTTGGAATCTTTAGTGGACTTTGGGACCAGCGACTCTGGAGGCTTTGCAAGTAGCCTAGCAATGGAAAGTGCTCCCAGTTTTGTTTTTACTGCAGCCGAAGGAAGAAGGCAGAGGCCCGAAGCAGGCGCCTCCCTAAAATGTGTGCGTGCAGTCTGCTGGGCGGTCTGGCCACTGTAGTTGCTGTTTGCAGTGTTGTTGGCCTAGTGCTGCGCTGTGACACCATGGCAGCTCTGGTAGCATCTCCAGTTGTGTTCTGTGTTGTCCTCGTGAGTTGGAACCTGGCCTACAGTCTGGCTGTTGCGCGTCTGCAGAGGCAGGAAGATGCCATCTTCGACATGTGGCCTATTGTTTGGAAGAAGAGCTGCGCATCCCCAGCAGCGAGAAGACGTTGCCTTCGTTGCTTTTTTGGAACTTAAAAGACTGGACATTGCTTTAAGTAAGTTAAATGGCCATATTTTGACTTCAGTAATTTTTGTTTTTCCCTGTTTGTTAAATAAATCCCATTGGTATTGTTCCCTAAGCCTGAGTAGTCTTGCAATTGTGCGTGCGGGTGCAGAACCAAGATAGTGACCGATAAGCAATTTGGGCACTACCTTTATCCAGCTTTAATGCCCCTTCTGCCCTCTATCAATACTTTGCTTTTTCACATAGTTTCATTATGTTTTAGAAACTGCTGTTGTCAATGCTGTCAATGCTGTCAATGTCATTTAAATGGATAACAAACCAAACAGAAGAAAGCTGGAGGAAATATAAGAAATGTCAAGAATCATTGAATCAAACACACCTAGAAGCATAAAGATGAGTCTTTTCCAAGTCATCTAGTCCAATCTTGTGAAAGGAGGTAAATTTGCCACACAATTGGAAGGACTAACTTGTTTTTCTATTAGGAACTGATCAGATTTAAGCTTGCTGAGGACAAAACAAAGTTCTTTTAGTTTATCTGTTTAAAAGCTTTTTTGCGGTGAGTGGGAGTTAAATGGCCTTCTCCTAAAACTGGCATAGAAGCAATATGAATAAATATGTTCCTCCCTCCATGAATACTTTTTAAAAAGTGATGTGATATAAATAGACTTGTTTATAATATGATTTAGCATATCAGAAATGAAAAAAATACAAAACCAGGAACAATTGCATAATTTCCTTTTGTTTATATTTCTTAGCCTTGTTTGGTATGTAGTTTCTGTTTTTTTCTTAGTGATTTGCAAGGAAGTTTCTTAGGGGGCTACAAGATTGGATATCCTTGTTTGGAGGCCAATGCAATATCAACCCTTGTTCTGCATCTTGCCCAGGAGTAAAACCTCAGAGAATAACTATAAAGTGAATGGTTAATTTCTCTTTCTTCCTAAGAACACTCATTTACTAACCTTATATCCCAACAGCCAGCGTAGTTCTTAGTATAGTATGAGAGATAAATAATTGCATTCATAGGATATCATCTCTTCATTTTGAAGAATACAAATCATTGATGCATTCAGTCACTCTAATGTTCTAATTGGTGTGTTCAGGCCATTTACATTTAGGGTATTTATTGAGTCATAAGTGCTCATTTCCACCTTGTGTTTTTAATTTTTGTTTTGGTTTGGCTTGTCTTTTTTGTTATGTTTTAATATAACAATAAACATTACATAACATAAAACATAACAGGGCTTCCTCTTATGTTTTGTTTAAATTCCATGTCCATTGTTTCATGTATTACTGATATCATTTTTTTTTGTTTGTTTATTTAATGGTTCTGCTGAGTTGGTACATGGTGGACTACTTACGTGATGTGTTGTATGGTCTAGTATCTGACTGTTTCTGATAGGTCACATCGTGCTTTTCTATTCCTTTTCCATGTTAAGTAATTTGGGTATCTGTTGTCTCAATATTCATTGCCTCGTTGCTTTATAATAACCCGTTTAGAATTTCTTTCAGTGTAGCTTGGTGTTGATAAATTCTTTTCATTTTTGCTTTTCAGTGCAATCCTTACTCTGTATTCTGTCTCAAGTGCTAATTTTGCTGGGTAAAAGATTATGTTGTGAGTGCCAGGGTTGTGTGATGGGATCAACAGCTAGCCCCTCTCCATTGGACAAGCTCCTTGGTCTTAGCGTCTCTTATAGGCTTGAGTTCACTTCCTCTTCAGTCTATCATTAATCACTAGAGGCAGCACTGGGCCTGGATTGTAGCTGACAGTAACTCTCTTTTCCAGCACAGAGTCTTTGCTGGGATATCTGTTTCTGTTATTGACAAGTACTTAAACTCTTATTTGTTCCAGCCTTTCTTTGTTTAGGTCTTAGCACTGGTGTGAGTAGTGGCAGATGTTCTGATATATAGCTGGTGCTTCATGTAATAGCCTCTTCTATAAGAAAACCCAGATGCTCTGCCCAATTCATGCTACAGATGTTCCACATGGTGATCCACAGGTTTAAGCCACTAGATCCTTGATCTACATACCTAACCCTGCATCTATCTAAAATGCGCCCTCCATCATGGGTGTTATTTTATGCTCCTCAGTACAGTGCCAGGCCTCAAGGCCCCTGATATTGGCCTGTTTCCAAGTCAACAGTTATAGGGAACTTTAAACAGCAGCCACTCCTTCCTCTTTATGAGTAGTACTGCCTCACTAGCGCTCTGAACAAAGTTCACTTGAAGTTTTTCCTACCCTTTCCACAAGACCAATATTCCTAGTATGTGTTGGGATTGTCAGTTTTGCCCTCAAGGATTTTATTGGCTTTGTTTTAATTGTGACTGTCTGAGGAGGTGAGCCCAGTATTTTGACTCTGTCACCATTTTGCTGGACCTCAAAATCTTGCCATTTGTGACAACATAGTTGAAACGGCAAGGAATTATGCTAAGCAAAATAAGTCAGAAGAGGAAGACAAATACCAGAAGATTTTACAAATACCAGATGCTTTCACCCATATGTAGGGAAAAAAAGCAAAGAAACAGAAAATCAAGGCAAAACCCTTGAAATCTTATGGTGAGTTTGATTGCTGTCTAATGGAGAGAACCCCAATGACATTCAAAGAAGATCCACAAAACATTAAAAAGTGAAGAGGCTGTTGGACTACCCTATGCTCACATCAGCCTGGCAGCAATAAATAGCATGAGAAAATTACTCAGTTAAATGCAAGTGCCACCTTTCTTGAAAAAGGAACGATGCAAAGGGCAGAACCAAGAAGTGAGATGGAGATACAGAGTCAATTAGAATTACTACCTGGCTTTGAGACCTAAAGAAGATGTTCCAAAACTCACTTGGCTGAATTTCAGAAGTGTGATGGACCAGTGATTCATGGTTGGTTCTCATTCCACTCTATTTCTGCCCCATTATTGTATATTGGGCATGGGGGGGGGGTGTTCAGGATGGCACAGATACCTTGTTTCTTTAGTTTCACAAGTCTATGGAATAATAAGAACTGCACAAAATAATGCACAATTAAGACAATGAAGGAACTACAACTAATACACTTCATCTACTTCAGGACCTGTTTTAGAAGATGAGTAATTGAATTCTAGATGGCTCTTTAATGAGCCACTGGGGGCTGTGTGTAAATATATACTGTATGTGGGTGGATTATGAAGCATTGAGAATTAGAAGGTGAGCTATGGGAGGCAGGTGGCTCCCAATGATTCTCATGTCTGGATTTCTATCCATCTGAGCTATGAGATTATCAGTTTACTGTTTTAAGCAGTTAAATTAGAGGGTAATTTACAAGACATAAATTGATAACAAATAAAATGTGGATATCGTAAAATCTTGTAATTCAACTTTTCTATGGTTCTTTAATGTTAAATATTGTTATCATTGTACTATGTGCTGTTCCTGTGTAAATGCATTAAAAAATATATTATGACATTCAGAATTGAGAATTCAGAATTGACAGACAATAATACACTGCTATTCTAGGTGCTGAGCAAACAACAATGTATAACATTCTGTCCCTGTGCTCAAGAAGTTCACTGTCTAGGAGGAAAAAGAGAAATAATATTACAATGATGCAATAATTTCAGAATCGAATGTAGACCACATATGTAGGCTATGTTATCAAACCACAAAGAAGGAGCACTTTTTCCTGTATCAGGTGGTAGGAACTGTTTCGAAGGACAGGTAAGCACTGATGTAATTCTTGAATTTTTATCAGTAATTCATGAAAAAGTCAAAAAATAATTAAAATGCAATCTTCCTCCAAAGCACTGGCTATTATCTGAGATCGAATTGCCAGGAAGCTTAGGGAAGAATACAGAATCATGAACTTTTCTCTATTGTGACTTTGAGCTGTTAAAGTAAGTACATAGTTTCAAGTTTGCATAATTTCCCACTTTGAAAATCTGAAACATAAGAATTCTGTCTATGAATAAAATGTGTAATGGCACTGTCTATGAGGATAAAGGCAAGAAAACATAAAGGAATATACAGCCTTCCTCACCTGACATTAGGAAAAGAGATTTACAAAGTTATCCAGTTTTTGTCACAGTTTTTATATAGGTGAACTTGGCAACATTTTATTCCAAAAGTGCTATTTTTTTATTTTAGATAAAACACTGTTAATTCAAGCCCATAGTGGCAACACTTTATTTTCCCCTACAATAGCAGTGAACAACATATTTCTATGTTTATTTACTATTAGAAACTGTAATATAAAACAGTCTGTAGTCAAACTTGCTTAATTTTATATACTTAGGTAAAATAGAAATCTCTGTATCCCAAAGTTGGCTAGAAAAGCAGGAACATGAAACAATTTACTAGATAGAAAGGGAAGCTGGAAATAATCCTAAGGATTATTACTTTTTCATTCTGATGTTATCCTATTTCAATGTTATATTAAAATTAATAATAGCAAACTGTTCAGCAGTATCTAGTTTTACTTCTATATCTATATTGTATTGGTATTAAATCTAATAAATTTAGCAATCTCATTCCTATTATAGAACTAGTAGAAAAGCATGCACGTATTCCCAAAACTCCATTGGCATGAATGTGCATGGAACACTGTTCATAAAAGCTCCAAATTGGGAAAAAAAATGTCCACAAACAATGAAATGAATACAAATTTTGCCGTGTATTCATACAATGGAATATGCTAGAGCATGAGAAACCATAAAGTACAATGATACACAATGTCTTGAATAAAAGCCAGCTACAAATGACTATATGCCATATGCTTTTGTTTTAAAACAGGCAAGAGAAATGTGCTACTACTGGATGTCAGTATCAAAGTAATCCTGAGGTGGAGGCACCAGGGATGGAATTGCATGTAAATGAATTGGTTTGTGCTAACTGTGTATAATTGTATTGTATGGGGATTTCTGAGGCTCTGGTCTCTTCCCTGCTACCTGGATGTGTTCACTTTATGAAACTGTAAATGTGTTAAGTATTTTACTTTGCCAACTGCAGACTTACATTTATAAATGTAAGTCATATTTCAGTAAATTCAGAAAGAAATTAAGAAAATATAGTTATTTTAATAATACATTGGATATAATATTCTGACAAGAGGATAAGAGTTACTTTAGAAAATATCTTAAAGTTTATATTTAATATAAGCTAAGATAGAGAATAGGTTTTGTTTTAAAATTGTCTTATGAGTAACTGCTTGTGGATGAAGTAAAACAATGGATGTCAGAAATTGCAATGCTAAGATTTCCTTAGCATTAGCAAGTATGCATTTCCTTAGAAAAATGATGGCATTTCACATTTGAAACACAAGTTGTGGTATTTATTACTATTTTAGGTTGCAATATCTTAAGCTAAAAGGGACTTTATTGCTTTATGCATTTGGGTAGGAATAATGCTTGGGTTAACTCCCAGAATCTCAAGCAATGCTGAAAGAACCAGATTCTCTTCTTTCCCCTCATTTTCACTTCTCATCACTTGTTAGTTTTGTGTGATTTTATTTGCCTTCCTCTTTGGCGATGAGAAGACAGCTCGTTACAACTCAAATCCTCATTCTTTTAACCTAACATGAAATAGTATCTTTGTGTCTTACTTTCTTCATCTATAAAATGGGAATATTATCTAGTCTTTAAGGTTGTTGAAAAAATTGGGTGTTTTATGCAAGTGTTCACAAGAGTCCTGGCAGTAATAACATTAGCTTTGTAATGCAGCCTACACATTCCCCTTCACTCTGGATTCATATATCAAAGTAATTATTTAAGATCTCTGATACTTAATGAGTATCTCAAATTTAACATTCCCAAATTGAGCTCCTGGAGTATTCTCCAAACCTTCTTTTCATTATCATTATACTCACTTTTTACTAGTTGCTGTGGCCAAAAGTCATCCTTTACTATTGTCTGTCTATTATATATTGCTTCAAATCTGGCAACAAAGCCTGTCAATTCAACCACTGCTGCCTAACAGAACTTTCTATAGTAATGAAAATTATCTTTATCTTTAGTGTCCTTGTCCAGTAGTTAAACTCAGAAACCTTTGAAATGTGGCTAGTACGACTGAGGAAGTAAATTTTTGGCTTTTTTCACTTTAGGAATTTAAATAAAAATGACTGCCTTTGGTCATATTTGATGGCACAAATCTGCCTCCAAAATAAATCTAGAATTGTTCTACTCTGACATATTTCATTACTGTTATCCTACTCCAAGCACTTTCATATCTTGTCTCATTATGGCAACAGCCTCTTTGGTGGTCCTCTTCTTTCATCATCGCCCTCTTCAGTCTGTGCTCAGGAGAGCAGCCAAATAGCACTGTTGATGTTTATTCCATGGTGCCAGTGCTTCTCTCGAAAACTTCCAGAACTTCTCTTCCTACTCAGACAAGGGACCACAGCCCAATGTGACCTTACCCCTTGTGAACCTGGAATTTTCCTTACACTGCTCTTCCTCTTGTTCACTTTGTTTTCAGGTACGCTGATGCTTGTGTCCAAAGGCACATTCCCATGGAGAGTCTTTGTACCCGGTTTTTGTTCTTCCAGGAATGTTTCCCTCTAGATTTCCACATGATTTGATCTTTATCTTCTTTGATCCTTTACTCATATTTGTAAGTCTCTTCCCTATTGGTATATTTTTTAAATTTTCAATCATCATCCTAACAATTCCCACCATCTTCTACTACCCTCTAGTTTTTGTCTTAGTATGTAGTATAATATGCTTGCCTTTATTTACTCATCCTATGTACTGTCTGTCTCCTTCATTAAACTGAAAGCTATATGAGGGCAGAGATCCTATTTCTTTTGTTTACTACTGCTCTCTTCTGAGTAGCTGGAACTGTGTCAGAACAGGTTTTTCAACAAATATTTCTATCAGTTGGGTAGATTGCTATATATTCTGTAAAGCTAATTTACATAGACTTTTCAGTCTTATAAATATTAGCTTACTATGGACAAATTACACATTAATTCAGTCAAGTTTCCAGGTAAAAGGAAATGAATTCTAACAAACAAACAAACAACAACAACAACTATATATATATATATATATATATATATATATATATATATATATATATATACACACACATATATATACACCTAGTCTAAACAAAATCATGATAATATTATTTTAAAGACAAACTCTTACTTGGTATTTAAATTATCTCAGATGATCTCCTGTATAGACTCCTCCTATTATAAAGTCAGTTCACTTATTTTAGAGAAAGTCTGTATAGGACACCAAAATGTACAATTATTTCTTATTTAATGTACTGTGTTATGCACTTGATGTAACAATTTTTAATTTAGTTAAGTGATCCCTAATAAAATGGTATTTTAAAACAATATTGAAGTTTATCTCTAGCACAGCTATTAATACCTCTATTTTAAAAATTCCATTAAGATTTTGATAATGATCCTTCAAAATAAACTTTATTTGCTATGAAAAACATAAATTTGAATGACGTTATCTAAATGTATTTATTCCACTTTTAAATGTAAGAATATATTGGAATATGTTATAAAATTACTATCAGTAGGTTCAAATATAACTAGTTTCTGTTAATATTAGGTTCCACTGATGTTAGTACTTGTTTGGTTATAAATAAATTGATATTCAAAATTGCAAAATGATTGTGGGGAAACTTGATGAAATTAGTAAAATCCACAGTATTCAAACTATGCTTCACTTTTAATTTTTATATTAAAGGAAAATGTTATAATTGTATAGGAACATTATTTGCTTCTATATATAGGCACTATCATGATGAGACTCTTACTACGATAAAAATTTTTTGTAAAAGTGAATGTGTGGTCTTGAGCCTAACCACTTTTGATTTGTTTATACCTAATAGAACTTGGAAATGATATTCAATTTGTATTTTTAACAAAAGATGATCAAGAGTAATGAGGTTTCAGTTTCAGAAAATTTCAAAACACAGTTTTGAAATTCTTTGAATTTGTCAAAACCCAAATGAATTCTGCCAAGGCATTATTTTCTCTAATTGTTTAGGCTCTTCCATATTGTGGAGAAATTAAATCCTCATGTTACTGATTCATTTACACTTAACTCATCAAAAGTTTCGGTGACTGCTACAGTATTTGATATCCAGAGAATTGTATGAAAAGTTATATTTGGAAATTCTAAAGTTTTATAAATCATTTTGAACTTATTTTCATTAAACCAGGAAGATAAAATACTTTCAAATCATTGAGAACTAGAACCTCAGATTTGACTTTAATTTTGTACAGATAGGAACCCAGTGGCAGCAACTGAGGAAACATTTTTGAGTATTCCTCATATAAACTATTTCAATGTGGTGGATTGCGGTTGTCCTTAATGGACTATTATTTCAATAATTAAAAACCACAGTAATAGTCAACTACTTCATGTGTTTTGTCTTTTAATGGAAATGCTCCTACTCTGAGAATGAAAAATTGCATTTTAATTATTATGCAAGATTTCTTAGTGCATAAATTTAGCACAGTAAGCCCTATTGGCTAATTATCTTATTTTTCATTGACAAAGCCTTCAAAACCAACATAATAGCCTCTGTCACAGTATTTTAAGTGTAATAAATGTTGTCTATGTCCTCAAGAATGTGTCTTACAGCAAGCAACAATTAACAAGTAAAAACTTTTACAAATACATTAGATCATGTCTGCAAAAGACAAATGTTTGTTAATCACACTGTGTTACTTATCCTAACTTTCTAATGTCCTGAACATCAGGAACTAATGAAATAAAGTTTAATTCTAAGCAAATACTAAAAGTGAGTAATTGTATCTCTATTCAGCACTATCAGCTCACTAAACCACAATGTGTGTTTTCCTTAGATACACAAAGACAGTGCAATATCATCAAGACATTTATTAGGTTAAACAATATGAAGTTGCCATTTTTAGGTTAAAAACTTCCAAAATAGGCAATTTCACATGACCGAACCTGAATCTGGCCATAAATATGTCAATATGAAAAGTGTTGTTGTTAGAATTGCTTTATCAAGAAGATTAAGTCTCTCTTTCTATATATATATTTAAAAGTTGTTCAACTATGTTTTCTAATCCAAATAATTTCTTAATCTGGACAAGAATTTCAAACATTAGTAGTTCTTCAAGTCTGTCAGTCAGGGCAGCTAGCTCCCGTCCATATACTCCTCATATCTCAGCATAAATATTACATTTATTTTCATTCATGTTACTTGTCTGTTTCACATCTGTTGTCTACACAATGTGGCTCAAGTTGCCGAGACACTGGTGGTCATGGAGTAGAGGAGAAAGCGAACAGGTGAAGGACAAACTGGCTACTAAATCTTTCACTGAAAAGTCAGACAGTTCACGTCTGTTCATATTTCATTGGCCAAGGGAAATCAGACCATCTATGCAAGTGAGGAAACACGATCATTTCAGGTGTCCCGGAAAGAGAGAGGGCAGTGTATTGGTTAAAAGCTCTGCTGACTGCAGTATGAGCCCAGAAGTTAGAGCCCGTCCATTACTGAGATGCAATGCAGAGTGCAAACACTGCGTAATGTGGGTGATACTCAAGGACAGCTAAAGAAGTTTCTGTAAATATTAATAGGAAATGGGGCCTCCCTGGTGATGAAAGGGGGTAAGTCTCAGCACTATGTAGCTATCATCAGCCACTGCAGCATGAATGATCCAGGGCCAGGGAGCTGACCCACATAGCACAGCAGACCTCTCCTGCCTCGCCCGCTGCTCCTCTCAGCAGTGTATTTCAGTAAATCTGCCTGTTCTGCTCCCCACTCTGTCTCTGGTTAATCCTCTCACCATACTCCCCTCTTGACTACACCCCAGCTCATGTACAAATAAATAAATCTTTAAAAAAAAAAAAAGGAAATGAACTACCCTGTAGGTATACAAATTCACTCTTGAAAAGTCAGTAAAAAAAAAACATTGTGTAGACTGGGTAAAGAATATTGGTACCATTCTCTTGTGAATGCATACAGACAGTGGGTATGATGTAAACCAGTGAGGTGGTGTTGCTTTGTGGAGTCAAATAGACTGGAAGCTGTGGCTCACCATTCCTTCTACACAGTCAACCAGCTGATGTTGATTCAATCAAGATAGGGTGGGCGGAGCAGGGAAGGGGAGGAGGAGGTATTATCAAGTCCATTTTGGTTTTGGACTTCTGAGGATTTGTTGGAGGTTTACATAGACACAGTCTCACACACATTTTCCTTTCCCTTATTTGTCTCTTGTCTTTTGTTTCTAGTTATATGATCTCAGTATGCTGCATAGCCAGGGCCAGGAAGGAATGACACCACCAAAGAATCCGTCATTTTGTTTTGCAAGGGAGCAAATTATATAAACAAGCTGGTCAGCCTCCCACATACTTGTAAGGATAAAGTCCTTAAAAAACCAAAATGTTACATGAATTAAAATATTTCAGTGTAAGTTATGAATAAGGAAAAGTTCAATCACATAAATCAAACCTGGTTTAAGAAGAAAAGATTTACACAAAATACATTTAGGAAGAGAACATTAAATTTGCTAACCGATTAGGAATAATCAACTTGAATAACTTCGACATAACTATAAACAGCACAGAAAGGATTCATGAGCATGAATATTGTGGTATTCTTTTTAAGTGAATTAATTTAAGTTTTTTGATCTAAAATGTTAGATCAGTCACTGTGCTAGTGTCACTAACTTCCCCCAGGGTAGTTGTAAAAAGACAAAAGGACCAAATCAATAGCAAATCCAAGGTACCATGGGTCATTCTTTCAAGCATACAGCTCCTCTTTGCTTAATTTAAAAGACATCTGATGAGGATACACGCACCCACATGTTTATTGCAGCACTGTTTACAATAGCTAAGGTATGGAAACAACCCAGATGCCCAAAAATAGATGACTGGATCAAGAAGATGTGGGACATATACACAATGGAATACTATTCAGCATTCAAAAAAGAAAAACACATGCAATTCGCAGCAACATGGATGGAACTAGAAGGGATCATGCTCAGTGAAATAAGCCAGAAAGAAAGAGAAAAGTATCAAATGGTTTCACTTTATAACAGGAATATAGGGGAGCCAAATAAGAATGTGACATTCAGCAGGGGAGGGGGGGAGGGTAAGGGCTCAAGAGGGGCGAAGAGGGGAGCACGGGGGACTATGGTGATGGCTTCACAGGTGAACAGGTGGTGGGTAACCTATGGGGAACACACAATAATGTAAAAGATATGAATAACAAAAGTAAATAAATAAAATATAAAAAGAAACTGGAAAAAAAATAAAAAGACATCTGATGTTGCTATAGACTGAAAGAGGACACATTAGGAAGGAATGTGAACCTCCCGCTTAGAAGCCACCTTGCTGCCACAATCAGTTACAAGACTAGTCTAGCAAGCCACAGGGGAAATGTAGCTTTACTGGGCCGGTATGTGAGCGGTCTCTTTAGTTTTATTTATTCTAATCTGACCATGTTCATTTTTCTGGGTGGTTGTTTTTATTTTTAAATGTAACTTTCTCTACATTCAAGGAAGGGAAAACATTATAAGATTCCATATCATTAAGGACTAATTAAAATAATAATACCACATTTAAACATATTTTTTAAGATTATTTATGCATACAAGCTGGAGTACAGGCCAGAGGTGTGGGGTGATGAGAGGATTCACTAGAGACAGAGTGGGGAGCAGAACAGGCAGATAGAGTGAAGTACACTGCTGAGGGGAGCAGCAGGTGAGGCAGAAGAAGTCTGCCGTGCCATGTGGGAATCTTCCCGGCCAGGCATCGAACTTGCGCTGCCGCTGCCCACAGCTCCACAGCGCAGCACTTCACCACTGTGCCACCAGGGAGGTCCTAAACATATTTTAATAAAGATATTGACACCGGGAATATAATTCCCAAAGCATAACATATAATAACTAATGCAGTTTCCATAGAAGCACTTGTTTCTTTAGTCAATTTTATAATGGTTGGAGTTCTGCTATTTTTTCTTTTATAGTTTTAACTATTCAGGAAAAGAAGTTCTGATCATTTTGAAACAGCCCATTTTTCAAGATTGAATCTCTGCCTACTGGGTAGACCCAGAAATATGTTTATGTTCTGTATTTCCTTTCAACTCTCTTCTTGGCATCTCCCTTTGTATCATCCTGTTCTCCAGATGGTAGGTCCTTGCCTCTGAGCCACGGCTCAAATATTCTGATATCAGCTTTTCTAGATCCTTCACATAATATATACCCTCATCCTCTGTGTTTTATTGCGCTCACTTCAGTTTTGTGGGTTCTGTGTATGACTGTCTGGAGATATTATTTTACTTCAAAGACCTAAATCAATCCGTTTCTCATCTGCTGCATCCAAGATCCAATTTTCACACTCCCACTGAGCAAGAGATCAAATCAATGATTTTAACCATCTTTTTTTCTTCTTCTTTCTTTTACATTGACATTCCCTTCAATGTGTTTTTAATGTGCCTAAAGTCCAAATAGAAACTTGGCCCCACTTTTCTACATTTACCTGTCTAGAATACTTCCTTCTTTATTTAGAAGATAAGTCCCCCAAAGTTATTTGTTTTCATTTTGTATGTTTTTTTCTACATTGTTTAACTACATTAAACATTTAGTAATATCTATGAAAATAAATGACTACTATGATCTTTTATGCTTTTCTGTAATTTTTTTTATCAAGTAGACAAAGATTTCATACTTTTGTGGACTCATGGTTTAATTCTTGTAAGTGTATTTTAACATTAAGAAACATTGTGAACTTTATTATTAGGAAGGATGAAACTTAGTAACAATTTTATGCACTTTTTAAATATATCTCTTCCTACCTTAAGGAGGAGTTTTTTGGTTTGTTACATAGTGTCTGTTAATTCCTTACATTTCTTATGTCCTTTAAAGGAGGGGTCTTATAGAATATGGAATTAAAGAACATTCACAAACCAACACGGAGCCATTTATCTGGCACTTATACCTAGGAATGTCTAGAGATTTTCTGTACTTTTCTTACAAATCTCCAATCCAATCCCTAAATCTCTAATCACACTATAGGGAGTGATTTTTTTTTTTTTTCAACAGAGATGTCTACTAGTTTCATTAACTTCGGCTGAAATAAATAGTTTATAATGGAAGACTCTTTTCTACTTTCCTTCTAGTATTTAACTTTATTGGAGCCAAGATAAACAAAGTCTTCCTAAAAGACATTTCATTTAAAAGGTGTAATTGAGTCAAGGGAATACATATTTATAAAATGTCATAGTTCAAATATTCTAATAGATGCAAACATGTTGCCTTTTTTCCTCCTTCCAAATTCTACATGATTATTTGTACATTTTACATCATTTCTACATGATGATAACTTAATTCAATGGCTTAAATAAAATATGCTTGAATTTAATACTAATTAACCAAGCTATTTGTCAGCATTATTTTCAGGTTGCACTGAAGTTCCTCCATCCTTACGTTAAAACTCTTTTTGATCTACAGGGAAGACAACATTGATGAAATTATTTAAACAAAGAAGGCTCTGTCCATAATTGCAAGCGATGTTGATGCAAAGCTCCTACCTTAGCCCTGAGTGATGAGTATGATCAGATAAGAAGTTGTAAGCACCAAAAAGCATCATTTAGGGAGTAACCCCAGGGCACTATAACAGCATTTCAGTTACACAGACATTCCTAAAGGGAAGATAATTGATAGTAAGTCACAACTCAGGTAATTTATGATTCAAGGTAAATATAATAGATTGAGGATTTTCTATATTTCTTTCCCCTTGAAGGGGGACATGCCACATCAAGTAATCATATGAGGGATTACAGTATGAATCAAAAAATGTAAGGAGAGGGGTCATGGTAACCAATTTGGCAAGGTGAAGAGTTTAAGCAATAATTCGGTGTCTAACTATCTGAAAGAATAACCAACTTTAGTATGGGTGACCTTTATGTGATTGATGCTCTTACTAGTAAAAATGTTAGTTATTCACAAAAAGCAGCAAATAAAAAGGATGACACTTGCACATTGAGATAGAAGACTTAAGCTTGAAGACTTACCCTACAGCTCTAAAACCTCCCCACATATTGATCAACTTCAGAATGATTTTAGATTCATTTCTTCAGGTGAGTAGGATATAATAAGACTGCTTGATTTTTTTGGTAAGTTTGAGAGAGATGTTGTGGGATGAAATCAAATAATGTATGTGTAACTTCTCTGCTAATTATAAAGCAATACAATTTCTGCTAACTTCCAATGACCCTTTTATCAGTATCTTGACATCTTGAAATTGTGACAAGCTTGCTCTGTATCCCTATTTCTTATTTGATGCTGGTTTAATTTTAAATGACTTCACTTAAATAATCTTAGGTTAACCTTAGATATATCTCAAGGGTTCTTGTTCCTCAAGTTGTGATAGAACCAACATTTGAGAATGGTTCTTAATGCTGCAGGTGTTTCACAGAACATTAACTCCCACAGTTATACAATTTTCACTATATGAGTTTTATAGTAATAGTAAACATTTACAGCATTTACCAAGCAAACACACACACATCCTTTAGTACTGTAATTACACCATAAATCACAGAACTGGTGGAAAGTATTGACTTGCATGAACCCAAAACTCATATGCTTAAGTCCTAACCCTCAATGTGACTATATTTGGATCCATCCAGGGTATTAAGATCAAATGAATTCCCAAGTGCTAGGCTCTAAGATAATAGCAAATTTTAGATATTTATTTTATTTATTTATGCATACAAGAGCTGGGGTTCAGGCCAGGAGTGTGGGGGGTAGTGAGAGGATTCACCAGAGACAGAGTGGGGAGCAGAACAGGCAGATCTACTGAAATACACTGCCGAGGGGAGCAGCGGGCGAGACAGAAGAGGTCTCCTGGCCAGAGATTGAACTGATGCTATAGTGGCTGCCCATAGCTTGATAGTACTGAGACTTAACCCCTTGCGCGATCAATGAGGCCCCTAACCTAATAGTATTAATGTCCTTATAGGAGACGTTTCAGAGCTCCCTTTCCTCTCTCTTTCTTCCATTAAAGACTGGCAAGGAGGAAGCTATCTGAGACCTGAGGACAGTTATCACCGTGAACAAAATGAGCCAGAACCTTGACCTTGTCTTCCCAGTTTCCAAAAGTGTGAGAAATACACTTCTGTTCTGCATTTTGTGATGTTTAGTTAGGACAGCCTGAGCAGACTAAGACATTGATTTTAAATCATTTAATGTATGTTGAGGATAAAGGAATTTGTAAAAATTGAAAATCAAAAATATTTTACTTTCTTTATTGCACAGTTCTGTTAACTCTCACTGGAAGTATATAAACTGTAATAATGTTCTTCAACAACACTAAAGACAGTTGAACACACATGGATGGAAATGTTCAGATTTCAAGGTAAATGCTAACATTGTTCTGCATAGGATTTTCTTGTCAGCTTTTGAACTTTATTCTAATTATTTTCATTCATAAAAACAGTTGGTGAAAATTTTGAGTACAAACTGAGTAGAACTGGCCACCTTGTCATTGTTAGTGACCAATTACTTTTTAGTGTGTTGGGTCTACAAGAGCATATCAATATGCTCCGCTTGGATCTAGCTAGCAGATGGGAAGTTCCATGGGGGCATAGGTAGCAGTGCGCCAAGGATCAATTAAATAAGCAAGCACTTCTTTTTCAATTATAGGCTTGTTTTATTTAGTAAATGCTTCTGACAGGATGTTTCCCAGAGAAATAGAAAGAACAGCATTGCTGACAAATGTCATTGGGTTAAGAGTCCATTAATGAGCCTCTCGTAGAAACTGGCTTCTTTCAACTTGATCAGCCATGTCTTTTCTGATGATTTAAATGTGGTTTCTTCAATCTTAAAATCGAAACCAGGAAGTATAGTATAAATCACTGAAATGCAAGTTCCCTTAAATTGCATATTAACGGTTAAAAAAAGACAATTATTCTCTCTGCAGTAGAGAACCTAGGGGCTCCTTTCATTTTTCTTTTAGATTCTATTTCTCCCTTTGGCTCTTGTCCAGCTAGGCAGTGACATATATGATTTATCCTTTGTGGACAAAGAATTGTTCTAGACAGGAAAAAGATAAAAATGGAGATGATATCATAGGCTAGAAATATGCTTTAGAAAAAGAGAAGGGACATTTTTATTTTCTTACCATTATTTGACCTTATTTTTGAAATGTGTGGCACAGCAAAACAAACAAACAAACAAACAAACAACAATAACAACAACAAAAACAAACCAAAAAACCTAACTCTGATGCATGACTTAGTTCTATACACTGGTCTGAATTAAATGCTTTACATACATTCTTGTTTTAGTATTCATATATTTTGTTAGGTTGATAGCAATATAAATATAACCACAATTTTAAAGAAAATAACTGAGATTTAAAATTATTTAGGTAACTTTTTCTCAGGTCACTGCTTATAAAAGTGACAAATTTTAATAAGAGCAAAATAAGAGTATCTTAATAAGAGTAAAAATATTAAGATTGTCTGGTTGAAATGCCCATGTTACCTTGTTTTTTTCATATGAATTTTGTAAAGAAACTAGTCTCACCCCTGTGATCAGCCTGACATGAGCATGTATTCTTTAACCAGCTAGACAGATCTTTGGAAATGTGGCAAAATAAGCAAATGGAGATATATACTTTAAATAAAATTAGCAGAGTAAGGACAAATTTTACTTCTCATTTACACTGTCACTTTTATTGCATTGATTTCTCGCACTCTTTACCATAGTAACAGACAGCATGATTAGATAAATTAGATATGGAAGCTGACCTTCCAACTTCTGTAGATCAGATTCTTCTGGAACTGATACACGTCTAGGTGACAAAATACATTTAATCTAGTGAGGAGAGTTTCAAACAAGATGTCAGCGAGGGTCTGAGATAAAAAGGATTGGTTTCCCAGTAGATGGCAGCAAAAGCAAAACTCAGACATACAGTATGGTAGAATCTGGGCAACTGGGCAGAATTAAAGGACAGACATTCATTGGCTGGTAGCAGAACCAAAGGCCAAAGGACATGAGATTTGGGACTATTATGGGGAGGCCTCTCATGGTTAGAGTAGACAACAAGACCCAACAGGAAAATGGGGTAGTATGTGCTCACTTTCAGACTGTGGACCCAACTTGGGTATCAAAAGCAGATCGGATTTGAGGATATCCAGAGGTACCAAAGTTTAATCTTTAGAAGTAGCTAAGCAGAACCTATGGTCAGAAACAAGGGCAAAGAATAAAAGGCTACAGCTAGTTAAATAACTGTTGCCAACGCAGAAACCAAGTCATAACTGGACACCAAAGTGAGTGTCACATCATCACACAAAACCATAAGTATCTTTCCTTCTTTCATTTTCCTATTGGCTAATCTCCTCTTTCTCTCACTACCCTAAAAAATAAAGTTCTGTAAGTAAAATTCTAACCTTGACTTCAGTTCCTTTCTGCTTATGGACTTCAACACTACCTGCTCCTTCCACTTTTCATGTCTTTTCTTTCCTTCCTTTCCTTTTAATTCCTCATTTCCCACTCTTTTATACCAGCTTCTCACTATATTCTTGCTGTCCTCTTTCATTACAGCATCACTTATCACAGCAACAGGTAATCTGGACAGTCCAGGAAATCCCATCAACTAATAGAAAAAGATGGATAAAATCCACTCTTCTCTGTTCCTAAGCTTTCTTTTTCTATGTCCATGATGATCAAATTCATTTTATCTATTGCTCAGTGATAACTCTCTCCAGCAAGTTACCAGATTCTTCTAGAGCATCAAGAAATACATTATTAATTTGCATTATATTCTGAAAGAATGAAAATTACCTATGTGTTTATGAAGCATCTTAGCAAGATAAAACTATCTCCTTGTACTTTGTTATTGAGGGTATAGAATAGAAGGGATGTACAACAAAGAAGAAACAAAAAGATAAACATTCCTTTCCTTTCTCCATTGAGCCAACATTTCTCTATGTTTCCATTAAAGATTCTGCTAGCCATATAGAACAAATAGCATAAGACGGAGAAATCAAACAACATTGCCCTAAACACAGTAAGGTGGATGTATAACACAATATAAAGTGATCATCTTTACATTATTCATGCATACATGACAGTGAATTTATCAATGTCCAAGTTATTGAGGAAACCTAGGCCCCTGAATTCCATGTTTTTCGCAGGATCAGCATAGTGCCTTTTAACATTTTTTAGAAGGACTTCAAATTTTCATACAACATGCTCTGGGGAGATACCAAATTTCAAATGTAGTAACCTTGATGTTTCGAAACACTGTTGAACATGTAGCTCAAATTTATGAGAAAACCCAAAGGCAATAACTAATCTGTTTTGAAAAATTAAAGACAAATATATATCAGTCTTTTCAATCAAATTTATCTTAAATTTCTATCTGACTATTTACCCTATTGAAGCAATAGAATAGCTAGAACACTGAATTCTAGAATTTAATATTTATCCTTTTTCATTGGTATGCAATGGTTACACCTGGTTGAGTGGCTGATTTTAAGTGTAAATAAACATGGTAAACATTCTCGTACATTATATCAAGAATCAATAAACTTTCTATAAAAGGCTGAACAGTAAATATTTCGCTTTGTGGAACATATGGCCTCTGCTGCAGCTACAATCACATTGTAGCAGGAGAGGATTCGTAGATGATATGTAAATCAGGTGTGCTGTGTTCTATAAATCTTTACTTAAAAATTCAGCAGCAGGCTGGATTTGTTCCAAAGACTGCAATGTTTTATATGACCTTTGCATTACAATGTCTCTCTCTTCTTGCTATGACCTTACATTATTTCCCAAAAACTTTACAGTAAGATAGATACACATATAGTAAGATCGATATACACACTACAGATATCTATAGTAAGATAGATATGTATGTGTGTCTGTATCTATGCCTATCTATCCATCCAGCCAGCCAGCCAGCCATCAGTATACATATTTGTATTGCTGCTATCTTTCCAGGTTTATGAAGGTGTTTTTGGTCCTCTAGCCAACTCTTCCCTCCCACTTTTAGTGATAGCCATGTTTGATTTAATGACATACCTAAAAAATGGAAAAAACTATGCATAGTAAGCATTTCCTCACTTTTAATTTTTTTATATAAAATGACCTCAGAGACTTTCAAGGCCATTTGTGGCATCATGGAATGTTAGATGAGGCAAGGAAAATAAAACAAATACAATTTCAAACTTGAAGTTCAGCCATCTAGCTTTGTATGACAGTGCTCTCTTCACCAGTTCTAATAATATCATGATCACTTGATATAAAAGAGTATGAAAGAAGGAAATCTGGGGTCAGTCTAACACCCTGACTATTACCAAGATTTAACAATATTGGTTTCATTACTCTGCCATGCTCTGACTCTGACTCAATTAAACTTGAATTTCTCACAATTTTGTTGATATTACTAATTGAAAGGAATTACATATTTAGTAAAGTATAAAGAGCATTATTTTCCATTTTAGCAATGGAGGCTGTACATGCATATCTTTAAGAAGTACATATATTAAAAATAACATCTACAGAGGTAGGGGAACTAATTCATTTATGTAACTCTATGTTATATTTTCAAAGTTAACAACTGACCTCTGATATGCTTGTTGAGGAAATGCTTTTGGTTGTGAACAATGGGGCATTGCTTTCAGAAATTCAAGTTCAATCTAGCTCTGTGTGTGTGTGTGTGTGTGTGTGTGTGTGTGTGTTTTCCCCTGTGAGCTTGTGGAGATGAGCAGAATGTGTGTGGAATGCGATCTCTAGGAGGGTACCAGAAGCTGGATGTGAGGTTGCTAGGCAATTTTCCCTATTGTTTTAAACAAACTACACAGGGCTGGCAGCAGCTGTCAGAGTTCCTGGCTCTTAAGAAGAACAGAACTGAAAAACACAAAGAACAAAGGTCCTCCACAATAAATGGCAATAAATAATAGGAACTTTCTATGTCAGTAAATGCAGGCACTTGGATGTTAAAGCAATTAATAAGGTTAACAAACACAAGAGGTCATTTGAATTTTATTTGTTGTCAAATACTTTCTCCCCAGACACTTTAATTTAAATGGTAAGACAATCTGAGAAGAGAATGGTAGGCTGTGATTTTAATAAATTGTTCCTTTACAATCACCATTTTTGTGCTTGTTTATTTTTGTTTTATTCATGGAGAATTTAACTTTAGTGGCAATAATATAAACCTAACTTGAAATAAGTTTATAAAGAATTTCAGTAGAAAAAAAATCTATAATTTGTCTTAAAAAACAATTTGCTTCATCACCGTAAGACAGTTTTTCCTCTTACGTTGTATAAACCACATTCACTCCCTCAGTAATTCCTTCATCATAAGAGGTGGTTACACAAGGTTACACACATAAAAAAAATGAATACGGTTACACACACACACACACACACACAGATACCCACGAATATGTGTAACTATTGAAACCTGCATTATTTGTATCAATATTAGTTTCTTGGTGGTGACATTGTACTATAGTTGTATAAGAGATTGTCAACTGGAGACATTGTGATGCCAGAGATTTATCTGTACAGCATTTTGCAATCTCCTATGAATACAAAAATATTTCAAAATAAAAAGTATTTTAAAAACCACGAAGCTGATTTGTTAGCTATATTATTTTTCAGACTCATTTACACAAAAAGGAAATTGAGTATCAAGCCTATATTTTTTTTAAAGATTTATTTATTTATGCATACAAGCTGGGGTATACGTCAGAGGCATGGGGTGGCGAGAGGATTCACCAGAGACAGAGTAGGGAGCGAACAGGCAGATCGACGGAAATACACTGCTGAGGGGAGCGGTGGGTCAGGCAGGAGAGGTCTGCCACCCATGTGGGAATCTCCCCTACCAGGCATCGAACTCCCGACAGCTCCACAGTGCAGTGCTTAACCGCTGCACCACCAGGGAGGCCCGCAACCCTACTTTTACTACATATCAGTTGTACAGTCTTGGCATCTTTCTTAACCAGTCAGTGTTCTTTACATTGGGAATAAAAAGATCCTATTTTGAAAATTTCTGTAAAGATCAGAGATAGTTAATCAAAACTTCCAGCACACCCTAAAAGGTCAATAAATAATATTTATTATTATGCTATTATAATATTTGCTCTCTATGCAAAATTAAATTGTTCTTGAGCATTTTCCTTCTTCTAAATGTGATCAATATTTATAAGATCCTCATAATACTTCTCTCCAATCACTGATCTAATAATTCTCCCTTTTCTCATATCCCCTTCCCTTGCCTTCCCTCCCCTCCTCTCCTCATCCTATCGCTATCTCCAAGAGCCTCATATTCAACATATGCATGTCACACTTTATCAACATCTCTCTAATATAAAGCCTCTATTCTTGCCATCTTAGATGATATGTTGAGCTCATTCATCACTTTAGCGCTTTGTTCCTGTTGTTTTCTTTGTCTGGAATGTGTCTATTGAATTTCCTCTCTATACTTACACAAATATTCAAACCTAAAGGTTTAGTTGAAATCCTGCCCAGTCAACAAAGGCAACCTCTCTATTCTGTTTGACAATATAACTCAAGATCCTCTGAAAAAGACCAACAGAACATCTCTCAAATTCTATTATGAGGGAAAATTGTGTTTCCTTTGAGTGTCTTTGCTTTTAACTGCCAATCATATAATAGCTTTTTGTGTCTATGTTTACTTGGTTAACAGAAATTTGGAGCCCAAATCTGTGGTCCATTTTAGCAGCCAGAAGATTCTTCAAAGCAGCTAATGACTACTGGAGTTGATATGTGGTTTAATTAATTTGGCTGACTCTGTCTTCCTTTTCCAAGTGTGTGTGTGTGTGTGTGTGTGTGTGTGTGTGTGTGTGTGTGTATTCTTCAGCTTTGCATCTCTTAGACTTTGTTATATAAAATTTTTTCTCACATAAATGTAAATTTGCCAGTAGATATCTACGTAAAAACCATCAAAATTAGAGAAAACAAATTTATAATTATCTATAAATAACCATCCAAAATAATCACTTCAAATTTTGAATCTACTCCCATTACATGCTTGTATGAATTTTCTGTTATGATTTTTTCTACAGACTTGGAATGTATCAAAATATTCTTTTACATAATATTTTAAAAATCAGTAATATATGGGGCCTCCCTTGTGGCCCAGATGTTAATTCTCAGCGCTATCAATCTATCATCACTGTGGCCTGAGATCAATTCCCCGTCAGAGAGTTAACCCACATATAATGCAGCAGACCTCTCCTGTCTCACTCGCTGCTCCTCTTAGCAGTGTATATCAGTATATCTACCTGTTCTTTTACCCACTCTGTCTCTGGTCAATCCTTTCACTGCCTCCCTCCCACCCCCCACCTCTGGCCTACACTGCATTTCTTCTATGCATAAATAAATAAATAAATCTTTAAAAAACAATGCTATATGAATACTTTTATGTCATTAAAATTATTTTAAACCATGCTATTTAATGGTTTCATAATAATATGAATGTATCAGTACTTAATTGCAGTATTACTACAATGGTATAAATGACGGGGCATGTACTCTATGTTCCAAGATAAACACATTATTCTTATGACAAACGGTACTTTTGTGAGCATCCTCATTGTTAAATCTGTAATTCAATGTCATTAATGCAAACTAACAGAAGTGAAAGTTTTAATTCCTAAGTTATGTATATTTCTAAAATAATACTTGTGTTAAATTTCTAATCACACAATTTATCTGTCCATTGGAACACTGTGGACATTTTGATTCTTCTTTATATTTCCACTGTATGCATTTCTATGATCAGTTCAATATCTTTGGAAGACATACGAGCAAATAAATGAATGAATAAGTTAACGGTTATATTTCCAACCCAAATTTATCTGACCTCTAAAATCATTTAAGAATGATATATCTAAATTAGTTCATAGTTTCCAAAATCTTTTTTAGCATTGATATCATCATTTTTTATTTCTTGAATAGGCTGAAAAACTCCCTTTAAGAAGATGGAATGCTTATTTCTCATTATGTTTTGATCAGGTCTGTAGGAATATAGACACTAGTACATTTCACAACTGGACTTCATAACTCACCAACAAAAATAAATAAAATATGCACAAAAAGAAAGCAAGAAGAAAACAAAAAAAAATCTTATCAAGAAGCAGTATTAAGTATTGTGGCAAGAATACAAGTAACCACAACCTCTCTCACTCCGTCACGAATGAACAGTAACATCGTGACAGCTAAAATAAGCCTTCTCTGATTTGTTCTTATCCAAGAATGTTAGATGGTGACAGCATCACATTAATTTCTTTCCCAATTCTGTTTATAACATCTCTAGTTTCATGCCTCAGGACACAGAATCCTTTGAGTTTGTAAACAACATGAAACCATTCAGTTGTCAGATCTTTAAACTCGGGATGGGGGTGGCACAGATGCATATTCATGAAAGCATTTTACTCAACCAAGAGAGATGCATAGTACACAAAAGAATGATTGAAGAGTTAAATCGCAAGACAGCTTTGAGGAGAATGAACCTGAGATTGGGTCAGAGGAAACCAGTTGTACTGATGGGTCTAGTTGGTAGTGGACTGAACAGATTCACTAGACTTGATCACATTGAATGTCCAGATTATGATCTCTAAATATTTCTTTTCCACTCATAGGAACCAGGGCTCCTTAGAAACACTTTTAGGGTAGGGACAGAAAGTAATACAATGGATCAGCGCAAATTTCACATCCAGAGGAAAAAAAAAGCTTTCAAAGCTACTAGGGTCTGATCTAAAGTACAGAGGAGCCAACTGGAAGAGATCTCATTGGACAAAAAAAAGGAGGCTATTTGGTGCATCAACAAGAATGAAAACTGTGATAGATAAAAATGCATCAAAACAGAGTTAGGATTCAACTCCTTTTGGTTTCCCAATTGTTACCACTTACCTATCCACTTTTCTGTTTCTGAATAACTTCTCTGGTGTCAATGACTTTAACTCCTCCTTCTGTTCTTCATGTTTTGTGCATGTTTACTATTGGAAGGACTTGATAACCAGGGAGAAGAAATACGATAGTTTAACTTCCCATATTTCATATTTAACCACAAGAAGTCTGGGTTTCAGATTTAATTTGCACCCCCGGCTCTCTGCTCTACTAGACCAAAATAATGTTGAAAGGAGGTTTGACTTTCTTTGAATGAAAGTGACCTTTTGTCTGTATCTTGTCAAAATTTCATTTTTTCTTGTTCAATTATTTTAATTTCTAATTTGAATAGAAAGAATTTGACTACATCCCAGGAAATAGTTTCCTGAATCATTTATATCTGGCGGTAGTGTTCTGTCATTTTCAGTGTTTTCACTTCATATTTAGAATAGAAGTTGAATAGGGGCTTAATTTAGAATTCTTAGGTTCTATAGTGTGCAGAGAAAACTAGACTGTCCCCTATATACTGAGTTTGGAAAGACTTTAATCTTATATTGTTTGCATTCAGATGCAACCATATTGCACAGCAAACCGTGACCTGGTTAGAAGATATTCACCGTGTGTGGCAAAAAGAAGTAGAACCATATAATAGGGTAGGAGGAAGACAATATAGAACACTGCTTTATTATAACTGTAATTTTATGGAAACATTTTACTTTGTGTGTCCATCTCTTTATGTATAAAATTATATAATTGGAAAAAAATATAATAACCATCTTTTGATAAAATTTATCATTTTTATTTCTGAAAAAGTACTCCACTTACTGATTTTATGTCAGATTATTTTATAACTTTGATGTGGAGGATATTATTTTGAAAATGAAACAAAATTGTAAAGCATTTGTATATTTCCATACTCAACTCAAAAATTCTACTCCAAAATATCAAGTATAAATCATTCTAAAATAGTTATCTTTTGAAAATTCATTTCTACTTATAAAATTTACTACTTAATACCTGCAACACTGGTTTATATAATAAGTAGTACTTATATAAATTACCTGACTCTGAAAGTATTTTTCAAACTTTATTACTTGAGAGTTACAGTTATATTTCTCACCTAGTCATTTTTAGAAGTGCAAAATCCTAGACCCCTCTCAGAGATTATTATTCATTGGGGTGTGATGATAATTAATTACCAGGAAATTCTGATATAGTAGAAGAATATATAATCTTCAAAAAATTGTGTTTCCTTCATTTTATTTGTTACTCATCTCAAAATTATAGAACAACCAGAAACAAAGTTTCTATGAGGAAAGAGTTCAGGTGATTTAATTTGGTAAAAGGAAAGGCTGCTATTTCATCCAATTCTAGATAATGGAGATATTTGTACAGCCCCTCACTGAGGGTTAATTATAATTATTTTTTTAAGTAGACAGGGCATTGAAATTATGTTAAATTATGATTAAGAAAAAACAGATAAAAAAATCACATCACAGTCAATGAAACTTAAACTGGAGTCCTTGAGCAAGACAGTGCCATGGGTAATACTTTGTGTTAAGATAACAGAGTTTCACCTAATTTTTAACACTAAAAAAGTGCATTGCTGTCAGTAAATCTTTTAAATCTGACATCACTGTTTTAGTCAATTTTTTTTACTAGACTCATTTAAGATAATGCATAATGCCTGTCTTTTTATGTTAATATCTCATATTAATGAAACATTTTCATATTTAGAGTTAATCAAGAATGAAAATCTAGGGTCTTCCTGGTGGCACAGCGGTTGAGCGCTGCGCTGTGGAGCTGTCTGCAGCGCGTGATGCGAGTTCGACACCCAGCCAGGGAGAATCCCACATGGTGCGGCAGACCTCTCCTGCCTCACCTGCTGTTCCCCTCAGCAGTGTATTTCTGATCTGCCTGTTCTGCTCCCCACTCTGTCTCTGGTGAACACTCTCGCCGCCCCACGCCTCTGGCCTGTACCCCAGCTTGTATGCATAAATAAATAAATCTTTAAAAAAATAGAATGAAAATATAAACATTTAAAATTGATAAATTACTGAATAGGGAATTACCCAGAGACTATCTAGCATCTTTGTTCTAAATTTGGTAGCCAAACTTTGGGAGTGTGTGCTATTGCTACAGTGTTAGCAAACACATGTTAGGATGCCAAGATCAATTGCCAAAAGGAAGAAAGCAAATAATAATACCAAACATCAAAAGCTGCTTTTCACAGTTCTATCCTGAAACAGAGGATTATCAAAACATGACTTGTTATAGTCATAACAGAACAGCCAAATGGAGCGTCAAAGCAGGGATAGTTCGGAGCCTTTTTAAATTCCAGTTCAAAGGGGATCCCTGATTAAAATATTAAAAAGAAAAAAGGAACATATTTGAGGTACCAGAATAAAGATAATTGCTGGTGAAAATCCTACATTTGAAACATAATTCAACTAACACATTTATTTTTCTGGCTTTAGGGAGTTATACCTATGTGACTTTCACATAGTTTAACATTTAGCTTAGCCTTTCCTAGGGAGGCATCTCTGAATTTAGAAAATGAAAAGAATTGATTCCACTCATCACTAACTTCAATTTTCTACTCAGGATGGTGTGAAAAAATGTGTGGGGTCATTTACAGAGCCATAGAGTTTTCTGTTTGCTTTTTAAAACGAATAATTTACCCATTTTGAGAAACAGACTATAAAAATAATCTAAAATTTATAATTAAAAATACTATCCCTCACCATTGTATATCATGTGAGGATCAGGTTAAAAATAGAATAGGTATATATATTTACCTTTTTTCACAGTAAGTTTTCATGTAGTGTAAGGTATTGCTTCAGGAAATGTTAGTTATCAGTGTTACACAGGATTTGATCCTAGAAATAGTTTCAATGTGTTAGAGTTTGTTTTCTGCTATTTTTGCAACTGAGTGGAAGAAATGCTATCAGAAGGCATAGTTTTTTTGTTTTTGTTTTCAGGAAAGCCTACTAAAGCATTAACCTACTAAAGCCTATTAAAGCATTAATACTTTGCAATGAGATTATTTATGAACTGAATTTTCAATAAGAAAAGTGGTATAACAGTATTGGGGCTAAAAAGTCTGTTCAACATGTTTTGTTTTTGTTTTAAAATTGTATCATATCCAAATATTGTTTCTTAATATACCTTAGGGCTAATTAAGACAATTCATTCAACTACTGGTAGGGAAATGATTCCTACATCATAGTTTAGCCCTGTGACATAAGAGCAATTTCTATTATAGGTCTATTAGTTCATCATTGTATGATGCTGTGTATCAAAGACTCACTATCTGACCAGCATTGTGCAAGGTGTGGAGAATATAGAGATTAACACAGTCCTGTGTCTGGAAGGAGGACCCATTTTCCTAGTGGAGAGAGGTAAGTCAGATTTATGTCTTGTTCTATATGTGCATTTCCGTGGAAACTGAAGTAGAAAGTCCTTGAGAGGTTAACTTCTACACTGTTCTGAGAAAAGAGACTACAATTAACCAGGAAGAGCTGCAAGATGTGTTAACATCAATGTTATATAAGGTAGCCATTTTGAGAAATTGTTTAACCTAGTGACTTTAGGTACTCTGAAATTCCGACTTTACATTTTTACCTGTTTTTATTATTAAGGAATTCACTAAAGATAAATGCTCTGTACTACACCCCAAACTTTGACCTTCTCCATCTATAACCATGAAGACTGAGATTAGGAAGAGGGCACGGAAGGAGACCCATGCCAGGCTGGCAGTCAGAAGGAAGGCTGGGCACGGCCCAGTGCCGTGCCCACACTCAGTGTGCTGCCGCCGACTGCTCACTGCAAGTGACCTGGGGCTACGTGTTCACTGTAGTTACTCATCGCAGGAAGGGCCATTTGTCTAAAGTTTCTGCGCTTCTTGAAAGTTCACTTCTATTTTAATATGATTCTTCAATTTTCAGTTTTTCTTTAGCTACAGTGATTGCAGCCATTTGCTTTCAGCTAAGTGAATCAATTTGACTACATAATAAATATCTCTGAATTTCCATGTCTTTGTAGAAGTGACAACATATATTTTCAGTGGACTTCCTGAGTTGGGTCATCCAGTGCAGTGGGGCTATATTATCAGTGAGAAGCCGGCAGACCGCTGAAAGGCTAGTATAATGGAGTGAATGGTTAGACTATGGAGGGCATCTGTCACTCAGAAGGTCCTAAAATGTAGGTCTGAAACAGGTAAACTTTAACTTTCATAAAGTATTACATAATTTCTTCTAGTCTTTACTATCTTGCTCCTTCACACATGGACAATTCTTTCTAGTTTTTTATGGCTAGTATAAGTTCTGCAACAATCACATCTGTTTGCTCTTCCTAATTTCTTTTTGACAGTCCCTGCTAAGGGTTTTATTATCCTCATCCAGGTAATCTGTCTATATTCTCATATGTCTTTAAAATATTTATTTTGTAGAAGAACTGGGGTCTAGGCTAGAGGTGAGGGGTGTGAGAGGATTCACCAGAGACAGAGTGGGGAGCAGAACAGGCAGATTGACTGAAATACACTGCTGAAGGGAGCAGCGGGCAAAACAGGAGAGGTCTGCTGTGCCATGTGTGGATTAGTTAGCTCCCTGACTGGGGATCGAACTCAGGCCATAGTGGTGACAGTGATAAGTTGAGAGACTTAACCCTTAGGCCACCAGGGAGGCCCTACACTCTCATATTTTAATCTAGTCCAGTGTTATGCTACTATATTTAACATATATGCTACTATATGCTACTATATTTAACATATATGCCTTAAAAACACATTACACATAACATACAATCATATATTATTAATAGATCCTAAAGGTATCCTACAATACACTAGTTAATCAAGTAGTGAGAATGAGAATACTGAATCCTATGATTAAAGTATTAGCCTAAGTTCCCCAGAGAAAGATGGTGCTGAGATGTTCAAGATCTGCCATAGGCAAGGACTCAGGAGCGTTGCTGCTGTTCCATTTCAAGGTCAAAGGTATCAGAAGCAGGAGAAGTGATAGTGTTAATTCAATTCTTAATTTGAGTATGGAGGAAGGAAAGGACAATCAGGTAGAGAGAAAGAATCACTCTTTTTTTTTTTCTTTATATATATTTTACCTCATTTTCATTTTTGTACAATGTTTGATTTCTCCTCTTAAGTGTAATCCCCATAAAATTCCCACCAGCCAGTCACCCCTGAACTGTTACCATAGTCTCTTGCACTCTTCCCTCTCCTGTTTTGATCCTGCCCCTCCCCTTATCCCTCCCCTGCTATAAGTCTCCGATTTATAGTTTACCTACAAGTTTTGTCTTTTTTTTTTCTCACTACCCCTCGTTTGGTTTGGAAAAAGAATCATTCTTAGTCATCTTTTCTTTCAATCAGCCCTTAAATAATTGTAGAGGGAACACTAGAAAGGGTAATCTGCTTTGCTCTATCTACTGATTCAAATGTTCATCGCAGCCAGATATAGCCTCACAGATACACCAGAACAATGTTTAATCAACTATCTGAGCCGAGTCAAGATGACTCATAAAATTAACCATCGCAACATATTTGGAAATGTTCAGAACAACACAGGGTGATTATATTTACATTAACATTCAGAGCCCTATAAGCGAACACAAGGGTTGGATGGCTCTAAGAGGGGCGTGGCTAGACAGAGAAAGTGCAAGGATTCCCCACTTCCTGCTCCTGTCATGTGGGTCATTCCTGGAATCCTAATGCTGAGCACAGGGGTGCTGAGACAGTAGGTGACTAGAATTGATCTGAGGCCTGGAGGAAGAGGTATAGGAACCATCCTTAAGACCATAGATACTTGTATGCATGTTAGTACATGCCATAAGGTGGAGAGAGGGGAGAAAGTTTGGTACAAATACCAGGTAAGACCTGGATGACATTACTCTGGTAAAATACTATTCCTTTTCCATTGTCATCTGTTCCCACCTATGTCCATATACCACAGAGGCAAAAGAGAAGGAAATGAATCAACGATAAATCTGAAATTAACTTGAATTCAAGTCTGCCCACTAGTAAGTAGTTTAAAACATTTATGAACAATGGATTTTCATATAACAAAGTAAAGAGAGCTATTTCTGTGCATCAGAATCATAAAAAAAATCAATTATAGGAAACATGTATAACTGATAGACAAGGTTGCAATAATGCTAAGTATATAAACTCTTGTTATTCTCTAAATAACCTTTGAGTAGTACAAACAAGTCATGTGCTTAATTGTTGTATGCTTCACAATGAGAATATTCCCCCTCTGCTTAATCTGATACACAGTTTTCTTATGTTCTCTCTCCTCTCTTCCTAACATATATCCCTTGTTGACAATAACTACATATTCCTTGTTTGTTTTATTTTTAATTTTGTCATTGGGAATCTAGACTTTAATGTTCTGTTCCTTGACAGTATTGCTTACCCATGCTCCATAACTTCTTTATTTGAGACTTTGTATCATCAGGCAAGGTGATACACAAAATATTTTCATTGTTTGTGTTTCATGTTCAAATAGCTCATTTGTGCTGACAGAATTTCACAGGGTGATCATAACAATTAGGTCAGAGTTTTGAGAAGTGAATAGAAGTGGGATAATTATGAATTCCAAGGTCAGAAAAACAGTGTCCAAAAATCAAATAGTTTGGCTAAAGGGCATATGACAGAGTTGATTAGAATTTATGCAATATACAAGCCATAAAATAAATTTAGTACAGGGTAGAAAACAGAATAATCACTATCATCCCATCACCATCCTCATCGCCTTCACCATCATTACCCAATTATTCAAAAAAGCAACTACATAGAGTTGGACAAGATGGCAGCAGAGTAAAGACACAGGGCTGACCTTTGCCAAATAAGCACAGCAAAACTGATACAAAACAAACTCCAAATCCCTTGAGGGAAAAGCTATCAGCATATATATTAGGAGCATCAGTCCCATTAAAAGAAGTGGGAAAAACTGCGAGAGTCAACTTTAAAGGAGAGAGACAATCAATAGGGGGGTGGGGAGGAGGGAGGCAGAGGGAGGGAAGGAAAAGGGCACAAAATGGAATAGAAAAGAACACAAGGGACCATGGAGATGGATCTCGGGTGAATTGGTGGTGGGCTAACCAAGGGGAATACAAAATGTAAAAGACATAAATAACAATAAAAATATATATTTAAAAAAAAAGTACTAACAGGGCAGTACAACTCCCAAGAGGGAGGAGCAGCTGCTGTACAGACCTCTCACAGTCTTCACTGGGTCACATAGCAACCCAGGGGCTCCTAAGACTCAGCACTGCACTGAGGTGGGGGAGATGTAGGAGCAGCACCAGGACCAGGATGGAGGTGCACTGCTGGAGAACGTCAGAGTTGAGAGCAGGAACAAGGACTAGTAGCTTGAATCTGAGACACCAGAGCAGCTATAGCTTGAGACAGGTCAGTGCACCTAGACTCCTCACTGAAGCGACGACTACTCAAGCCCATCTAAAACACCTGGCACCCCACAAAGACATGTTTTACAACAGGAATCTCAAATTCCTGCGTCTACTGAAGGTGCTCCTTTGATGCCCTTACTGGTACCAGACCCCCAATTACTCCAAGTACAAAAAGAACCATGAAAAGCCTGCCCTTACCAGTACCGATGCAAAATCAAGTGAGGTGACCAAAGAGCACAGTACAAATGCCAGAACAACAAGACCCTGAGAGAAGCCTGACTCAGAGGAGCTGTAGAGCATTGAAACAGAGCAAAGCTGGGGCAATATCCTGGTTTGTGGGTTCTCTCTCGTGCACTGACAATTGCAAGACGTGACTCGAGCTCTGGGTGCAGCATCCACAGGACTTATTTACAAAGCAGTGATTGAGATAAGGAGAGCGTGTCAAAGGCCACAAATGGCTGACTGTCCTATCCCAGACCGTCTGCTTTGTCCAGTAGTCAGAACCCAAAGCTGCTCTTGCAGGACAGTGTTATTCTTATGAGGAGAGCCTGGATCTGGGGACACGCCAATGAGTGGTGCATCATCGGGATCCAGCAAACCTTTGGCAGCTGCCATGTTCCTTTCTTTTTTTTCTTTAACTGCAAACCAGCGGCTATGACACAACTCAAGTTGACGTGGCTGTTCAGTTGAACCCCCCCCCCACCTCCCCCACACCTCCAGAGAACCAGGAGTTTCAGGGCTTCTCTCACAGCAAATACAGGCCAACAGTCCCAGCAATGCCAATGGTACTTAAAATACAATAAAGAATATAAAACGACAACAGAAAAAACATAACAAAAGTATGAGGTGGCACCATTCAGAAATAATGGACTTTCGAAACACTATAGTTGATTTAAAGAATAAAGTTGGGGGCCTTAATATCAGACAAACAGAGGTGATGGACAGAATTAGTGACCTTGAAAACACCATACTGGAGAACACTAGAATAGGACAAGGTAGAGAAAAAAGAATTTTAAAAATGTAAACATTATAAGAGTTCTCTGGGGCAACTTAAAGAGAAATCTTCTTCAGATAATTGGGCTCCCAAAAGGAGGAGAAAAAAGAGAAAAGACATCAAAAACCAATTAAAAAGATAATCTCTGTAAGTCATCTCACTCTAGGAAATGAGCCAGTTGTTGTGATCCAAGATGCTCAAAGAGTTCCAGCAAAGTAATGCCAAGCAATGCACATAAAGATACTTTCTCATATAGGGATAAAGGTGTCAAGGACCAATGAAAAGACCAGATTATTAAAACAGGGAATGTACAGAGCCTGTAAGGGAATGCCAGCCAATCAGCAGATTTTTCAACAAGAACATTATATGGAATGGGTTACAATTCAATTTCTCCTCCCGAGAAAGGTACTTTTTAGGCTAATATTTGAGGACTTGAGAGAGTTAGATAACATAGTTTCAGGAAGAGAAAGTGACAAACTCAAATGCCCTCAATAAACAGCATATGTGAAGTTTGAAGGGATTATGGAGACCAGTGTGGCCAGAATGGAGTATGTGAGAGAAGTTTGAAGTCAGGAAGATAACATTGAAAACAAATCACATTGATACTGAGGAAGCTGCAGTGAATGCCTTGATTTCACTGTCAGTAAAATGACGGGAAATTGTAGAAGTCAAGTCAGGGACTGATGATGTGGCCTCATTTTCCAAGATGTAGTTGGTTGTATTTTAACACACTATCAGCAATTGAAAGGCTGATCTTTTATAATTCCTAATAGTAAAAATGATGTGAACTTTTAATTGGCAATTTTATTGTGTTACTTCATTTCCTTGAATGTTCCAAAAAAAGAAATTCTAGAAGAAACATTTCAGAATCAAAATGGACATTTTTAGGACATAAAATATATGGAATTTAAGGAGTAGCAAGGACAGATTTATTATAGTAATAGAATTCAGATTGTGTATGGCACTTAATCTATGGCCATGAATCTATCTCCAAACGTACACCAATCACCATAAATATTTTTAGTTCATTATTTTACTTACACCTCACTAAAACTTTTGAATATGTGCCCAAATGTATACTAGAATAGGCAAAAAGGTCCTTAATTACTTGGACACAAAAAAGTCAAAAATGTTCATAAAAATAAATGTTATCGACTAAAATCAGGTTTATGATTTAAAATCCATTTCAATCCCAATTGGATTAAGGACAGTAATTTACAACACAAAATATGAAACTAATTTTATTTTTCTTCTTTTTTTCTCTCCTATTAAGAAATTGATTTGATTTAGACACAAATCATGGTTACCTGATTTATGCTCACGTGGGATGCCTCAAGTTGCCTCACATGGGTACTCTGACTTGTACTACAGCAAAATGAGGTTGTGTGAAGTATAAATTGTGGAGAGAATCAGAAACCAGAAAATCTTCTGGAAGTATAGTGCAGAAATCACCAACACATATTCTATGTTAATTTTCTCTTAAACACCTTAAATTGTTCATCATACTCAATGATTATTTAAGAACTACTGGTAATCTAAGTTCACAGGATAGCCTAGGATTTGAAATGCATTATCACTGCTTTTCTAGTTCACAGACAAAAATCACGTGATTCTTTTAGCATTTACTCTTCTAGACTCAGTTCTTCTGGGGGTTTTAGAAATTAGATGCCTTTATCCTTTATTTAAAATAGAGACGCAGTCAGAGAAACTTAGAGGCACGCACACAGTCTCACAAGTAAAAGAATTTAGTTTTCAAGCTTTTTGACACATCATTGCACTCTGAGAAAGTAAAGGAAAACAATTTTTAGACTAGGTAGCAGTGGTCTGCTACAGTAACTCAATGTAGGAAGCATATTTTTGTCATAAAATTGAAGTGAGGTGATATTTTTCCATTTTATGTGATAACATTGGGTTACAACATTGTATAGGATTTAGAGGTACAGGATCTCCTCCTTCAGGTGTTGTTACCACCCCACACCCACCAAAGATTTTGAAGGAACATCTAAAGTATTCGAGAAGGGAAAGTAAAATCAAAGTGATTCATCAGAGAGGACCTTGGAAGTTGTTAAATCTGGTAACCAAACTGGAAATTCCTTGATGACTCAGGGTCTACTACTCATCTGTGCTTGGCAAATTGGGAAAGAATTGAAAGCTTGCCTTAGACAGGAAATTGGAACTTACTGGGTAGTTAAGCAGTAGAGGACAACTTTGCAAAAGAAACAAAAAAGACTGACATGAAGCTTTTGGTCTCTGAGAAAAAGGTCACCCAGTGTGGAGACCATGCCACCATGGATGGGGTGAAGTTGAGATGCTAATCCAGAAAGAAGTGAAGTCATTAGGAGTTATAAAGAAATCTCTCAGACAATAACAAGATATAATAGGTCTTGGAATGTTATCCTTTTGGCTCTTAAATTATCTGATCATTAAAATACACTTAAATTATCTAATAAGAAAATTCCAGTAAACTGGTTTTCAAGTGGAGCACATGTCCTACTTCAAGGTTGGTATATTGGGTAGTCAAAAAGATAGAGGAGGATGTTATAGGTTTCTAGCAAGCAAAAGCCAAGCAAAATAGCCTGCAGTTTGGAAAGCACAAAGAATTATAAAACCCAAAATGGTATTAGTGCCCCACTACAAAACAATGAGACAACTCAAAGGATATTTTGGGAGAATGTAAGACTGTTTCCCTAAATGTCTGGTCAGAGACAAATGTTTGAAGGTATTCAAAACCTGTTGAATGAAACCAAAAGAACAAATACTCTAGAACATAATCTATTTCTATTTGTTTATGTTGGAAAAGTTTAATTAATTGTTGGAAAAGTTTGGAATATTTCCTTTAAGGATATCTTGTGTTTTCTAATCTGAAATATGGTTACAAGGATCGCTTTCATTTCAGACAGATATAGTGGAAAGCAAAAATCAATGAATTGGCAAATTATGAGTGATAAAATTTGGCAACACTGGGGGTGAGGAGGGCAGGGTGTTGTGACTGCTGGTGTCCTAGGATATCCCCCAGATTAACTCCAGATGATGTGCAGAAGAGTAAGTCTCGGTCTCTTTGCTCACATATCCTGTGATGATGTTCAATGGCTGTAATGTGCAAGGAGAGCTGAGAGTTGGGTGAGGAGCAGTTATAAGAAGAAATCTGAATTTAAAGCAATGACCAGATATCTCTGTCTCTGGTCTGGAAACATCTGATCTGACGCAGATGCATTAAAGCAGTCAAAGATCATGGGCCACCTATTTTAATTGCAAGTTCTTGGGGAGTAACTTCCAGTCCTATTTGCTCAAAATGTTTCTTTAAAAGTCAGGATGGACTAGTAAGTCATTCAATGACACAGCACCTTTGAAAACCTATAGAATAATTTAATGACTACAGCAAACTTACTCATATTTTAGTCCATAAATTATGCTGTAATATCAATAGTTGCCAACCCAAAATGATAATATAGAAGGGAGAAAAGGTGAAAGCACCATACATGTTTATACATTAAAAAAAGGAAAAAGGACTTTGTGCTTTGTTTTTATAACTAAAATCTGTATGTCCCAAATGTTTTGAACTGTATGGTCTTCATTCTTGCTCTATTAATTTGTTGACAAAATGTACCAGCTTTACAGAAAATATTTAGAGGCATTTCAGTATCTGTGATCTCATTGTTTTTATCATTTTCTTATAGGTATCCTAGAAAACTTTCAAAAAATGTCTCTGCTATAAAAATTAAATGATATTTTAAAGAAGGGAATAAAACTCCTCACTGTGTCAGTGTATATTTTCACAATTTAACTTCTACTGACCTTATCAAAGACCTTGGAATAAACCCAAAATAGATATTACTTACAGATTCCATGAATAACTAATGATATAGTTATAAAGTAATTTGCCAAGATATTAACTACCCACAGGTATAAAGTGCCCAGGTATTAAATCTATATGCTGACTGCCAAGGAGTGACCTACTCATTTGAAAGAAGAAATTCACTCCTTGAAGGCAAGAAAATATGATTTACTATAAATACCTTCTCAGGGACTCAAAAAAAAAAAAAAAGAAGAAGAAAATCATTTCACATCATGGAGAAATGTTCCCCAAATATTTTTATTAAATATTATCTTTATCAGGGGTGTTGGTTAGAAGCCTCCTGAGGAATAGTTTTAGTTTAAGACTTAATCTACAATTATTTGAAAAGAGAAAATACAGTAAAAATAATTATTGTTTAGGTATGAAAAGCTGAAAAAAAAAGGAAACATTAAAGAATACTAAGGTGTATGGGGGTCCCTAACACCAGACCTAGATTCATCAAGAGGCTTCGTAACTCAACACATCATCATACTCATGGCTGTGATTTATTACAGCAAAAGGATATGAAGAAAAATCAGTGAAGGAGAAGTGTGCAGGACAAGTCTGCGCAAACCCGGGATCATCTTCCAATGACAGATCTCAGAATGCCCTTTGTTCCCTTGGCAATGAATGTGGCAACACTTGTGAAATGCTGTTTACCAAAAGAATTTCAAACAAATTTTACCAAACTACCAAAGAATTTCACTAAGTCAGTAACCCAGGACTTTGGTGGAAGTAGTCCCCCTGGTATCTCAGCCTATCACTTACCCGAATTCTAGACACGCAGAAGGAAAGTTCATGCTTAGTACAAACTACAATGTTTACACATAGTGTTTGGGCGTAGACATACCATCTTAGCGAACAGCGGGAATGCCCTCTAAATCTAAGTGCTCAGGCATTAGGGCAGAGCCAGCCTCACCAGTGGAACCCGTTGAGGATGGCAACCCCATATTAACTTTTTATTTTATAATGGTACTTTTTATAAAGCAAGAAGTGACTACAGGAAATGATGAGCCTTGAAGTTCATCAAACCATGAAAAGAGGTTAGCATTATTAAAATTTAAAAAATTTGGAAATGTGGCTTCTTAGAGCAAAACCCATCTTCTGAAGGAGGGGGGTACTTTATGGACTGCAGTGTCTCTGAGTTAGAGGCAGGGCTGTGCCGAGCTGGGACTGGCATCCAGCAGGGGGAGGGCCATCAGGGGGATGGCGCTGTTGTATCGAGAGGGACTCAGTAAACTGATCCAGCCAGTGACGGGATAAGCTCAATCTGTAAAACCTTTGGGCTCTGAAATAAACTGCCATCACCAAAGTGAAGGAGTAGGGCCGTGCTGTGGGGGAAAGGAAGCCAGCATTTAAGAGCGAGTGAGCAAGACATTTCTCCAGCTTTCCAGTCTTTCGCTAGCACCTTCTTTAGTAGAGCCCAAAAATGTGTTTTGCAGTTTTAGACCCAAGTGATAGTGCACTTAAAAAAAAAAAAAAAAAGATAAATCTCACATAATAACAGGAGGTGGACTTTCTTTCATACACTTATACTTTATTACTTATAACTAAAGAGCCTATAGGGAAGGTGTTATTTCCCCTTTTATAGAAGAAAACTAAAATCATGTCCACAGATCTCTAACATTTATATTCTTTATGTTCTATGTGACAGGCCAAACTAGACACAGATATTTGTTAAGCCTCTCATTTCCTTTCCTAAGTTTCATAATCTAATATGATGTGGAGAGCCTTGGTTTAGCAGAAGGATAGGAGTCATGATAACTAATCATTGCCTTTCTTCTATCTGTAACTGTTAGGGCTACTATTTGTTTCTCTTAAAAAATTAATACAGGTGACTTCTAAGGAAGTAAAAGAGGTCCAGTGGAAATTTATGAGTTTTGCAGTTAGACATGAAAAATTTTAAATCCAAGTTCCATTCTTATTATCTGAGATGAGAAATGTTTCACCCAATATTCTCAAATGTAAAACTGAAATAATATCTAATTCATAAGATTATTCTATGAGTTCAAAGTTCTGTTCTGGCTATACTTCACCCAATTTTTGAAAGTGATTCAATAAATTCCATGTAAAATTTTAATCATATGCTCAAAATTTTCCATCACTTATGAAATTGCTTTTGACTGGTGAATAAGTAGTTCCTTTTATTCCAATTCTAAATTTGAATTCTAAATTCAAACACATTACTAGATTCTTATTTCTCATTTCCTTTCTGCCTCATGCTTCCAAAATGTTGGTCATTAAAAATATAACAAAAACAAACCACATCCATCATGGGTACTGTATTCTGGTCTAACTTCACTAGCCATTTCACCCCTTACATTTTCATAAGGAATTGAGAAGTTTTATTCTATTATTAAGGACAACTCTTCAGGTCAAATATAAAAATATTTCTGTATAAATGAACTCACACTTGCCTAAAGTCCCTCTCCTCTTTCCTTCAAAGCTGCATTTTTTTTTTTCATTGCTACATGCATGAAGGGACTTTGACTTTTTTTAGTACAACCAGAAAACTATAAGAATGTATGTTGTGGAAATAAGAGAATAGTATGACACTCTGATAAAACATGAGTTATTTCTTAATTGAAAATCCAAAAGGATTTTTATTATTGATTATTTGAGTCATTCTCTTGAATTGAGTAATGATAACCCATTTTTCACATTTTATTTATTTTCATCTGTAGCATTTGCTATATTTGCCATGGATTTCTCCTTAAGATTTTATTTTCAAAATTTAAGTCCTACACCCTGTGAAAAAAAGATTTCTTCAGCAGTAGCTTTCCAAGAAAAGGAAAAGTTTGAACACAAAGACTTTACGAGGAATTTATTGATTCAGTTGTCAAATTAGACCAATGTAGGCTTTTCCCTGGATTTCTCAAAGATAATAGTTATATACTAATAAAGAATCAATGAAGAGTCAACGGTCTAATGTGAATCCATCGTTTTCCACTGGAGATAAAATTAACAGGCACAAAATAGTGTTATGCATGTGTGTATCAGGAGGTTAATAAAATAAAATCCAAATACCAATGACTTGATGAACAAAATAATATGTAATATATGGATAAACCAACTCTACAGAAAATGTCTCCTAGGTGCTGCAATTCAGAGGTGCAAATCTTTCATCTAAGGACAGCCTGCATTTCTGGGACACTGGCAGCCAAAGAAGAGTATGGAGAGAGTAAGGCACAAGGTCTTAAATGCTTTAGCCCAGAAGGGGTACAAATCACTGCGCTCACATTTCTATGCCCACATCTAGTCAATAGTCTCACCTAATTGAAGAAGGACTTGGAAAATTCAGTCTTTCTGTGTGATAAGAAAAAAATAACCAAATCTGGGTTCAGCTTCTGTCACGTTGAAAATAGGTTCCCAGTGTGGGGAAGCAACACCAAATACACTACCTTAAATTCCATACTGCATTCAGGATCAAGTATTTCCTCTTTTTGAGGTACATGTGACTTCCCACAAGTTCAAGGGTCACTCCTTTATCTGTTTCATTGCAACTTGGAATTGGTTAGTTCACATGACGAAGCAGTTTCCATGAACGGAAGGTTTCCTACTTAAGGTTGTTTATGCTTGTTTTATGTAGGAGACAATGACACCAGGTTCTCTACCAAGAGCCTGAAAGAATTTAGAAGCTATTTCTTTCATCTCCTCTATACAAAAACATGGGCTGAATGGAGCAACAGATATTAAAGAGACAATATATTTAAGTGGACTTAAATATGCTATAAAGGAAATTAAGACACTGCCAATAAAATCCAGGGGAATCTCAAATAGAAAAGTTGGGAAGAGAGGTAGGGAGGGAGGTAGTGAAGGGTCAGAACAGAGATGGAGGCAAGAGCTGGATAATATCCACAAGGCTAAAGGTATCTATTTCAAAAGTAGTATATTAAAAAAGCCTCTCCAGAGGTGGTCATAAATATACTTGACCCAAATGGACAGAGGCTACAGCAGGCCTTGATTTTAAACTGAGTAATTTAGCAAAATATCAAATCCCTCAGGTGCACATTTCACTTTGTATTCAAATCATTCTCTGGAGTCACTACTGAAATCCATGAAAGAAAATCTTTGACCCTGGGTGTGACATTTCTCCTCAAAATTACAAAACAGTCATTTTGAATGATGAGGCATTTTGAATAAATGTGTAAGAACATGTAACACCTCTTGGATATGAGCACCCACCCTCTAAAAACCATTATACTAACTGATTCCTTGTCAAAACCTATTTATCTCTTTGATTAAATTACCCGTAAGAAATACTGACCATGCAAACAATTCATTGCTAAATGAAATTTCAAATTATTCTGGTGCTTGCAAACCACTCTTATTTTTAACTTCTGGAAGCGTGTTTTCCATTATATGATTTAATTATGTAAGAAAAAGCACAGCACTCACTATTCCAGGATAATAAATAATTATTAGAATTGATTTTTCACTTTATGGCACTTAGAAACCAGAACAAACCCACAAAACAGCAACTAATCAAAAGAAGACTTGTCTTAGCTCCAAATGCCATAACAAAATACCATGGACTCAGTGAAGTCAACAATAGGGGTTTATTTTTCACAGCTCTGGAGACTGGGAAGTTCCAGATCAAGTAGCTCGTGAGGTAAAGTCTGTTCCATTACTTTCCCTTGGCTTGTGGTGGCTGCCACCTCACTATGCATCATGGGGCCTCTTCTTTGGTGAGAGTGAGGTGACAGAGCAAGCACACTTGTGTCCTTTCTTATAAGGACTCTAAGGCAATCACAAGAGCAAAACCCTCATGATCTCATCTGAAGGTGCTTATCTAACTACCTCCCAAAAGCTCTGTCTCCAAATATCTTCACATGGGGGTTGGGGAGAAGGGCTCCTAAGGGGCACGAACACTGACCACTTAAAGGGCCTCTCTAAGATAGCAACACTGGTATTCTAAGAAGATAAGTAAGCTTTGAAATGATCCTCTTTTTATGAAGTGTCAAAATTACAGAAACTTATGAAAAACCAGGTGAAACAAACAATAATCAAATTCAGATCATATATAATGCTATATTAGTTTATAAATCTATAATAATAAATGTACAAGTATCTTTCTGATAGATATGTGGGAAGTGAAACATGATAAAGAGATTTTAACTATTGGGAAATATGTACACAGAAAATATAAAAGCTACATGACTTCATGGAAGATAGACTTATAGTGCCTTAATACTAATTCTAGGTATAAATTCCAGTAACTTTTACAATCATAAATACAATACAATCATAAATTTTTTAAAAAATATAATGTCATGAAAGAGATTAAAGATGTTTTCATGAATAGATATGGATTACAATTATACAGTACTTTAACTAACCACTTTTCAGTATTATTGTTTTTATTTGAAATCTAGTTGATGGCTAATATTATAAGATATAACACCTAACATATGAAATTTTAGATAAACGTTCTATACTGGGTCACTCTTGAAGTCCAAGCATACTGCTTGAATATAAATGACTTGCTAATAGGTATAAGAATAAATTTCATTCATAAATTTTCTAATATTTTATTCTTTTGTACATATATTCCATTTTTAAAATTGTTGACCAAGATACAAAGATCTGCCTTAGGTAATTAGTTTCACATTAGTGATTTCCACAAAGGTCATAGTAATAAAATGGTGGTTGTTATTATACTCATAGTTGTATTTTCATTTGATGTTTTGCATACTATATGATAATGTGCCTGCAATGGGCTGATATTGCCCCCTCCAAATTCATGTTGAAATTTAGTTCTCCAATACCTCAGCATGGAACTTTCTGTGTAGATATGGTCTCTAAAGAGGTAATTAAGTTAAAATGCGGTAATTAGGTTGGCCCGAAGTTACTATGACTTGTGTCCTATTAACAAGAGGAAATAAAGATACAGACCAACACAGAGGGAACAGCATCAAGGCCACCCATGGAGGAAGGTCATCTATAAGCCAAAGAGAGAGTCTCAAAAGAAACTAATTCTACTGCTACTTTGATCTTGAACTTCTAGCCTCCAGGATAGAGAAAATAAATTTCTGTGGTTTAACACCTGCAGTGTGTGATACCTGGTAATGGCTGCTTCACAAACTAATACCTTGCCTGATTTATTTATGATGAAAAAGCAAGTTTCAGAGAGGATGATTTACTTACTAAAGGTTAAGAATATCTACCTTTAGCTTAGGTTATTATGAGCCATTATTGACATTTTATGACAAATTATATTAAGAAGAGATTAATTTTTTCCTCTAATATTTTCTTTGAATGTCAAATGGGTCATCTACAATCTAATTTCTTAGTTGCAATGGTTTTCTGTATGCATCTTATTAAACTGATCTAATACCTCATGTCCATAATTAGAGCCAACACAATATGAAAAGATTTGAGAATCATTTATACACATTCTGGCAGAAGGGCCTCCTTCCAATACCTTACAGAAATTTCAAAGCAATAAGAATGTATTCTCTTCTACACAAGAGTATGCATGCAAGACTATACATATAACTCGCTTTGTACTAATTCAAATCAGTGCTTACCTTATTTTGCTACTATGAATACACTTATTTATCTCTGAAATTAAGAAATAAGATAATGTAAAACATATGAACTCTTTCTCCCAATAAGATATTAAGTTGTAGCATTTTTTTTTAATTTCAGTATCTCTAATTTCTCTTGTTAGGGGAACTAGCTTCGAAAATTTTCACCCTGATTTAATAAGTTTGACACTGTGGAGCAGAGCTAAATTCATACCATTTGCAGCAGCATGGGTGGAGCTTGAAAGGAAAATACTAAGTGAAATAAATCGGAAGGAGAAACAAACAATAAATGCTGCCACTCCTATGTGGAATATAAAGGAACTAAATTAATAGTCAGAAAAGACAAGCTTAAAAACTAACCTTTGATAGCTGAACTCCAGAAGAACTGAAGCGCCAAGGAGGATGAGGAGGAGAGAGGGGTAAGAACAAAGAAGGGAGGAAGCACAATGGCCTACGGTAGTAGTAGAGTGTGGATGTGTTGGTGGTGTGTGCACTGCAGTGGTAACACCTGATGGGGATGCCCCGATATTATCTCAATTAAAAAAAAAAGCCCAGTGTTTTGTTAAAAAGGAAAAAATCCTTTTTTTTTTTTTTCGCTGTAATAGATCCCTTTATTTGGATGGGGAAGGCCTAATGTGATGAATAAAATACTCCATTCAAATTACCATGCTATAATTATTCCCTTTCTTTGAACTGATTTCAGTATAAAGAAGCTACCCTGTCACATTTTTCTATTACATTATACTTTCCCTCAGATAATTAAATACAGTTGCTTGCAATAAATAAAGACTTTTCACAAAGTTCTAATGTCTCCAAATACCGGAAATAGTGCATAAAATAAAATGCATAGGAGGAATTTAAATATTTATTTCAAAAAAATTGCAACTTGACGCTATATTCCTTATCATTTTGCATAAATACATAGGGAATTTTAATATTTGCATAAAATAAGCTAGACTTAGGTAAGTGATTTATTATAATTACTCCGTTGGCTTCTAGATAGAACTTTACATTTATTACAAACACCATTGTGTTTTGAGAATTGCCATTATTCTACCTGGACAGGGCTAATGAGGTTACCCAAAGAAAAGTATTAACTTCTTAAGTTATGAACATTTGTTTAAATTATTTCATTTATAACATTAAACTAATGTAATGCTAGGACTGACTTCATGCAATATAAAAGTTATTTACAGTTTTTTGCTTAGAAGCTTCATTCATTTTAAAGTATTAGACAAAACATGTAAATACTTTCTATTATTTTAGAGGCAGGTATATAATCAACAATATAATAACAAAATTGTGTTCTGCATAGGAAACTTGACTAGTGTCCATTGACTTTATTTGCTTTGTTTTTTTATTGTTGTAAAAGAACAAACACTCAACTAATGTGTAGGAAACATATATGGGAAATATAAGAATATACATGAAATAGATATGGTTAAATTTCTAAGGATGTCTATGTCCTTTTAAAAAAAAACAAACTCTGATCTCATTCATGTATGACATGTAAAGAAACAAAGCAATAACAAAAAAAAAAAGCAAAACAGATACAAACTCTGAGATATAGAGAACAGATTGGTATTTACCAGAGCAAGATGGGTTGGGGAACAAAAGGATACAAGGGGTTAACTAAATGGTGCAGGATAAAAAGTAGACTTTTGATGGTGACATGATGTAGTGTATACAGATGTAAAATCATAATGCTGTGCAACGAAGCTTTAATGTTATAAGTTCCCTCAATAATTAAAAAAAAAAGTAAATAAGATCCTGAATTGTTTCTGAGAAATATCTAAAAACCTGCATGGCACATGGAGTCTCATGAGGGACCGTGTTTACTTAGTTGTGAAGAAAATATCTTTATTACATGAATATGATGAGTCTGTAAGATTTCTCTTCTGAAATTATCAGTAAACAAATCAGAAAAATAAGTAATATATACTTGCTGCCATTCAACCATTCAACTCAACCATTAGATGATGCAATAATTGCTGCTTCTTTCATATTTAACTAGATTTTTAATAGAAGTCATTTTCACTAATCAATTATGACTATAGTAGAAAAATGACAAAAATTATGAATAATGACAAAAATTATAATGACAAAAATTATCTAGTATCTATATCCTTCCTATGGACAACTATGATTTTGATGCACTGAATCCAAATCCACGTATTTTAGGACATCTCCAAGGAAATCAAGCATGCGTTGACTAGACTAGAGTTTTTCTTTTTCATGCAGATGCACAAAAATTTCCCCTAGGACTCCAGTCTGATTGCTTCCTAAATGTTTTATAACATTTAGATTGATCAGTTTGTTCCAAAGCATAATGATAGTTTTAATTACTTTTGTTTTGTTGAACAATTGAATAGTGAATTAATTATCCTGTTATTTATTGAATATCTTTTATAAAATCTCATGCACCCATGCAATTTATGTATAGTTTAGAGATAGAGAAAGAATTTCCTAGTTTAGAAAGTGCCAGTTTTTAACTATAAAACTTGTTACAGAATCTCTGAATTGAGGCTCAATACTTTAACAAATTCTGATGAACTGCTATAAACAGAAAATAGTCTATATTTTAATTTATTTTCCTTTTTGGTCTTAACCTTCCTATAGAGTCTTGGCAATATTCCACATAAAAAGAAGCTATTCATCTATCATTGGCATTCTATAAATAATTTTGATAATGATAGGAGAAATATGAGCCAAATTAAATGCATTTCTTGCCAAAAGTGTAGTTAATTATGAAAGCAGTGCTTAGAATATTTAGAAGTAAAGAAGTGTTCTTGTCAGTTTAAAAGGCAACCATCCCATTCAATAACACAGGGTGACAGATTCTTAGTTGAGTCAACAGATGCATTGCAGGAGAACAAACTTAGATTATTTATCCAGAGCAGTGTTTTTATTAAATTGGGATAACTTTAGCCTTGGGAAAACTGTAGACAAGAAGGATTTTTGGTTAAACTTCCTCTTAGGAGAAGAGTAAATGTCACTTGTGTTAGTTCTGGCAAATATAATTTAATTGTGATGTTTATAGTAAATGTGTTCAAGAATAGTTACTGTATACCAAAGAATAAAGTCTTTACAACATTAAAGTTATCAGAGAATGATAATGGTGCTCTTCTTTTGTTCATGGATGACTGAAATATATTTTTCAGTTTGGAATTGAGAATGATAGATTTTAGTTTAAGACTCATTAAAAATAAGGAGCTGTGTTTGGCAGTAGAATTATTACTTCATTACATTAATTATATTGTAAATGTGTAAAACCTAAAAAGAAATGAGAGAAAAAGACTAGAGAAAAGATGTCTCAGTGACAAATTATTAAAAATATTCATTTCAGAGTTTTTTGTATTTGCTTTCCTAATTAATCATTTTATTCTTTTAGAACCAAAATTTCACAATTACAGACCATTTCTCCAGTCCAAGCTTCCTGTGGTATAGTCATGACTGAAGGAAAAACCGATTTGTGCTAAAGCAGATAAGTAATCTCCATTCCATTAACTTCCCAGTATAGTTTTATTTCCATTTGGCAGTTAAGTGTATTTTTTTATCTTGAAATTTAAACATTATAAATAATCCTTTAAAATAAATGCAATTATATTTTGCTAAAAATAGAATTTCAATCTCAGTTTATTATTAATGTACAACCTTAAGAAAACCCGTTATTAAGAACTGAGAATACACTGTTCTTTCTTTCCTTTTTTAATATAGAAAGGTGTGAATGCATAGCCTCTGATATCAGATAAGGGACAAGCTTGACAAGGTCTTCTTTCATAGCTGTCCTCCCCACATATAATTATGTGACCTTATATTGCCCCAGTTTCTCACAGAATAGGTCACCTTCAGACAAAAAATGTTATGTTTTGGATAACTCATCCCACTGCAATTTTTAAAAATCAGTTTATTTTTAGACAGGGCAAGTCCATACCACTGCAAATAACATTGAACCCCACCACCAAGAATCCTCCACCACAGTTTATTGAGGCTCCCCCACTTTTTCCTGTCTTCCCCTTCCATGTAACTTTTTAAAATATGTTTGTTCTTTTTTATTATCACATCATGAACATTTCCAGGTCAGATCTCTTAGCTGAAATAAGGAACAAACCACCACCATAAATAATTCAGGTAGCTATATTGACTAATAAAGATAGATTAGGCAAGACTCTATGAATTCTTTTGAAAATTATCTTACTTGATCTTGGAGAGCTGACCTATTTTCTTACAGTAGAGGCAAAAATTATTTAGTACAGAAACACACACACACACACACACACGCACACACTCACACAGAGTTTCGGTTCTGGAAGGCATTGCAAGATGTCCCAAATGGATAGCAAGGAAGATAGTTGAAACTGTAGAAGATTCTATTTTGAAATTATAATAAATACTAGGGCCAAGCAAAATAAATATATCAAAAATATAGTTCTAAGTTAGAAATGTGATTACCAACAGTGATCCACAATTGAGACTAGTCAAATAAAATAGTAGATAGACTAGCTATAAATTATTAGCCTTATCATCAAACGTCTTGCTTTTCATTTTTAAAAGAAATGTAATAATGTAATTTTTTACTAATAATTGTGAATAGCAATGGTTGCTAGATAATTACAATATTATATTTTTGCTATTTCCCAGTTCAAAGCATTGTACTATATACATTATCCCAATTACTAATTCTGAACTTTGACATTCTCCATATCGTTCATTTAGAACATGTGATAAAATGTCTTATTTGGTAAGTTATCTTCATGTTTTATCATTGACCCCCAGATATTTTGCAGTTAGAAACTGATCTTACATGTGTGTCCACAAACATTGAGTAGACTACTTTGTATCTATCAGAAATAGGCAAAATATGGCCTACTACCTATACTGGGTCAGGGCTGTTGGGTGAGTTTTATTGGAACACAGCCACACCATTTGCTTAAAAGGACTTTTCAAGTAGAAATCTGTGAAGGAATGGCTTCTCTATGTAGAAGTTGATATTATGCAATTGTATAAAACAGCTAAGAAAACAGAATTTAGCCATTTTATTAAAAGGATTATTTTACAAGCTTTTCAACTTTCTTAAAAATCCCAGGAATATTATTTGAGGAGCATTTCTCTACTGTCACTATCAGCTGTGTTCTCATGTGAGATTAATGATCTGTGTTCTTAATGAAAATCATTGACAAAGTAATTGAGGGAAAGGAAGTCTGAGATTCTCCTCAGGAAGTCAGAAGACATGCCAAATGCCGCAATGTTAAGTGATGGGAAAGGACTTTCATACATCTTAGGAAATGATTCTGTCTGTTTGAGTACATGTACCAGGACATCAAGCTCTGTTTTAGGAAGTAATAGGCTCTTGGAAATGCAAACTTAAAAAGAATGAGTTTTGCTGTGATCCTCTAAGTCTACAAGAGAAAAAGTCCCCATAATTAATGAGCTGTCTAAGTTATTTTTAGCTGAGAAAAGAATAGAGCAACCCAGAGCAATTAATCTATGCTATGGACGCTTCCAGATCTGATTTACTTTTAAGCTTCCAATTAAGCTTGGGTGGAGGTGGGTGGAGTTTATTTAGGCATAACATTAAATATAATCAACAGTCAACTTTGATCATCTTTTGGCTTATTTTTAAACATTCTACGTTGACACTAGGACACAGGAATCACCTTAGTTCTTACAAGGATAGAAACAGTAATAGTAAACAAGAGCAAAACTGTGTTATTTGGGGTTTTTTTTGTTTGCATTTTTTCCTATATATCCACGAGATTCCTGCAAACTTCTCAGCAATGATATTAACATGAAAATGAGGACAAAGAAATATGATTAAAAGAACAGTGACTTTTTGCCAACCAGTCAGAAAAAATACAGAATGCGAAATTTTGTTTTCTAGTCTTAGAGAATCAGGACCTTTTCACAACTTTCCACGCATGCTTGATATAGCATGAACATCATTTTGCTCCATAAGTCAGACATCAGATGAGCCTAAACCCACAGATAAAACAAGCCATAGTTTTATTTCAAAAGATTTGGTTGACGATACAAAAGAGCATAGGTTGAGAGAGAGCAGTGATGTCAAGAATGGTTTGGATGTGTGTTTTTTTTCTTTGTTCTCGGGAAGTGACTTATTTATTTTTCTTTATTTGTGAAGACATAACAGAAAATAAAATGATAGCAAATCAAAGGAAACACATGAATGGGTTCTCTTGCTAAGATCCACTGGGGGCAAAGAACATATTAGATGAGGAGGTAGCATGAAATCATGACTTTGGGCTGTGAATATTTGTCATCAATGAAGAACAAGAGGAAAGTTGCTACCCCAAAGTTAGAGAAGAGCAGATATGCGCCCCCTGCATACACACTGTGCCCAAGATTTATCCAAATCTCTACAGACTGCCAGTGAAATGAATAATATTTAAAAGACATATATTTTGTGGGAGTTTTGATGTTTTTCAGCCCACAGCGCAGAATAATGTGCTTTGTTAACTTCTATTTCACAGATGTATTTCCTCTACTCTAGTTTCCAACACGTAATGATGGGATACAGGGTTGTTCAGCAAGTTATATTTTCTCATCCTTGAATGTCCCTATCTTAAAACAAAGAGCGACATTCAGGCAAGAGAGCTAAAATGAATAGCAATCCATTTATGCTTTGAAACCCAGAGGCAATACCTGCTCCAAAGCAAAGGTAGAGCTATTTGGTTCTAGAAGCTAATCCACTCTGCTCATTTCTTTTTCTCTTTAAATCTGCTTCTAAATATCCTGTATCTGTATATAAACTTTGCATATAACTTTCACTGAATGAATACCGAAGTAATTTACTACAGACAAGACCTCTCTGTTGCTGAGTATGAAATCCTAGTGAGTGTGAACAGCGGTACCCAGATATTCCAGCCATCTCTCAGTCTGGCTTTTTGCTCAGGGAGGACAATCTCACTACCAGTATTACCTCTAATTTTTGCAGAATACAGAACAAAATTGCATGTGAAATTCTACACATCTTATGTCTAAATATTTGAATATTTAAATCAAGGTAGTAAAATGTAAAATTAAACATATTCTATATTTCTATATAGACATTAAATTTAAATTCGTAAATTTTAAATATATAATTGAATTTTGAAAATACAAAATAAATTATCTTTCGTAGTAAAAATTTTATATATTTCTCATAATAGCATGGTCATGCTTACTAATATCATTCAAAGTTAATATTTTTAGAAGACTATGATGGTCACTACAAAACATGAAAAAAAAAGTGTCCACTGTCTATTTGTTGTTATTTTTCAAGTTATTTCTATATTTTACCAATTTAGTAGACTTTCATTAAGGGGAAAAAGACAACATTGAGTTATGTGACCAGATAGGCATTTACATCATTTTGTTATGGCTCAGAGAGCATTACAATGAGAAATAAATATCCATGGTTATAATTATCACTCTGTAATCAATTAAATATTCTTACATACTATCTTTTAATATGAGGGAATACTTGAAAAAGAAAACAGACTCATTTATCCTCATGTATTTTGAGCAATGGCCAGTGAGGTTAATTTTTTAATGGAAAGTCTCAAAGTAATAAGCTAGGACTTGGATTTCTGGTAGAGTCTGGGGAACAGATAAATCATTCTTATGACTTCTTTCTGAATTTAGTCAATACAAGCAGTCAATTTATTTTTCATAAAAACTTTGTGAGGTTAGGTTTTTCTATATTCATGTAGGCACTTGACAAATAGTTATTACAAAGATAAAGAATTAAGCTGCTAGGTCTAGAGTAATTTTCAAACTTTAAGTATATCGTCAAACTAAAAATGGGCCACCATTTTAAAACAGTGGGCATCCACCATTTTAAAACAGTGGGCTTATTGGACCTAAAGAACTCTAGTATTTTTAAAACATTACCACCATGTTTCCTTTTAACAGTACGTGCTTATTTCAAAAAGATATAAAAGGAAAAATGTACAATTCAGCTATTTCACTTTTTCTTTAATTGGAAGCTGTTTTTTCTACTCTTGAGCAATAGTATTTTACCTGTCTGACACTGAGTTATGTTTTAACACAGTAAGAAGGTAGGAAAGCCTGAAAAGAAACAGCTATTTATGTAGTAATATTTGCCTTGCCTGTTTTTATTTTCTTTAAGTTTTTTCATTAGGGATATACACTTTTTCCTATTATTCTCAGTACAGAGGCAGAAATCTGTTGGCATAATGAAACAAGACAAATATTTACTGCATAAGGTTAATGCTGACTTAATATAATTTTCTTTTTCATCATATAATTTTATTTTATTTAGGTTGAGACAAATGGGTTAAAGTTAAGAACCCCTCAGAAAACAAAAATGAAATGTGAAAACTGTCGCTGAGAGTAAAAAATTACTGATGATGAAGCATGTTTTACAAAACAGTTTTCACTTATTTATTACCATGAGGAGGTGTTAATAAAAACAAGCAAACAGATCATTTTTTCACCACAAATATGTCACTACATATTTATGTCTTTGATACCAATCCAGCAAAGTGTTGGTTCATTTTTCCCTTGAGTAAATGTGACCATCTCCTTCAAACATTCTCTAAAATGCTTGTACAAATGTAATTTTACCCAAACTTGTTTGGGATTTAGATTTTCTTGACATGATTTATCATAACTTTTTTTCTCCTGAACGTCATCTTATTTTATTTGCTACCATCTCTACCTTGAATCCATGCAGAATAGAAAGACTTGGGCAATGTAACTTTTATTATTTATCCCTCAGAAATAGTTGTCCTAGGATTCAAAAACACCCTTACATTTCATTAAACATCCTCAGGGATGATTTTTTCAAGGTAATAGAAGAAATGGATTTTATAAAAACAAAAATGTTCTTAGAAATCACAGGATTTTCAAATATGAAGGATGTTTCCATGTCTGGTGGGGTCATTTCTATGTAAGTGTGTGTGGGTGCCGGTAATTTTTTTTAAGGTAACATTGGTTTATTGCAATGTCAATTTCATCCATGTTGTCACATGTCACAAAATTTCTTTCTTTTTTAAGGTGAATGATATTCCACAGTATGTACACACCACATCTTTTTCATCCATTCATCAACTGATGGGCACTTGGTCCATGTCTGACTTTCGTGAATAATGTTGCAATGAACACAGACAAGCAGAGATCTCTTCAAGACACTAACTTCAAACACAGCATTTAGATCTATACTTAAAGTGAAATTTCTGGATCATATTGTAGTTCTATTTTAAAAATATTAACAACCTCCATGTTTTTGCTATAGCCACAATACCATTTTACATTCCCACCAACAATGCAGAGATAGTTATTAGCATATTTAAGCTGGAAATTTCAATAAGAAAAGTATTGAAACAGTATATAATTAATGTATGTAGTATCTAACATACAAGGAATATAAACAATAATAATTGAAAGAGCGTGCAAAATATGCCCATTCAAGATAAGCAACCTGAGCTACAAATATTTAACATAAAATTGTTGCTTATACAACCCTGCTCAAAATAAAATAGCTGAGGTAGTAGCTCATGACAAGAGAAGCTAAATAGTAAGGTTTCGCTCTTTTTATTTTCAGGGGAATTTATGTCATATTTGGTAATATATAGTTATTGATGCTCCTCCTTTTGCAACAGATAAGACATTAATACTGAAAGAGATTAGTACTGAGGGGGATATCTGTCTTATCTATAATGGTGTATCTGGATGTTTTCTAGATTGTCATATTTTCAGATACGGTACTTTTGTTGAAATTAATATTAAAAATATGTAGCAACATAATTTTGCACAATTCCTCTTACATAAAAAAAACTAAGTCACAGAAGTTTTAGAATATAATATATTCATATACTCATTGGTCATTACATACGAAAATTTCTTAAAACTTTCACAGAAAAATATCCAATTACATAAACTAAAGAGAAAGACAACCCAAATCTATAATATAGAACTCATGAGAAAATAATGGATTTCCTGTTCAATTACTATGCCTGGACCTTCAAAAATCATGCAGTAATGTATTAGTTTCAAGCACTTGCCAGTAGGTTTTTTGTACTCAAGTTTTCAAATATTCTGTTTAAGAAACACAATGGTCACTATACTTGAGCTATTTACTCCATATATCTTGTCACCACCTAGAAATGTCAGCTTTCTGACATCATTAACTTCAAAGTTATTGCAGCCTGACCATATGTCTATTATTCAGTTACACCCACGGTATCTAAGATTTGACCTCAGAGATTTCCCAGCTATGATCTGTTTTTTTTTCTCCCACTTTTTTTTCACTTTATCTTTCAGTTTTGATTTCATCGTATAATGTTTTTACTCTTTATAATATTAATTGGTTCAATTTTTCTTTCCACTTATAATTTAACTGTCTAGTAAAATTCTGAATGAATATGATCTCTGATTTGTCTGTACCTGCTTTCGCAAGCATTACTATAGGTTTGTGGTCTCCAACTTACTAGTTTCCATACTAAATTGAACTAATATCCCTCTTTTCCTGGTCAGCTCTCCCTATAGTTCTATATAACAAAGGGATAAATTTTCTCTACTTTCCTCAAAATTTTGATGTGTGTGTGTGTGTGAGTGTGTACACACTTACCAACATTTATTCTTCTCTTCCTGATGACTACAATGAAGTGGGAGCCCTTTTTGTATTTAATGCTAAATCTCTGAATTGTGTTCAGAAACTCATCCCTTCATATCTACGCAGAAATACCATCCAACAAACTATTACCTGAATACTCTGGATGTGAATTTATTCTCAGATAAAGTGAGTCCTGACAGTAACTCCAAAAATGCATCTTTTTAAAATAAAATTATTTCCCTAATGTAATAAATGATTTTAAAATTTCAATTCATGCCAAATATTCCAATTCTGATAAACAGAAGATCTATGGAAAAACTTCACCTATCAACTTACAATACATCCTCTTTTTATCTTTCTAATGTCCTTAGGAGTCTTTCATTCTAAATGTGTATGTAAGAAACAATAAATGTATTTTAAAACAGAAAAGTCTAAAGAGGATTCTAAACAAAGATGTTTTCATGGAGATTGATACTAATGCAGTGATGCCTTAAAGACTCTATTTTCTTCTAAGAACTGTTTTCCAAAGCCCAAGGCCAATTTTAGGAAAAATTGCTTTTTGAAACATCCTTTAAATGGTATCACGAACAGCCTGGAATGAAATGACTTGAGCACATTTGAAATTAAACAGAAAACAAAAGCATGAGATGTATTTCTTTGAACAGCTTGCCACCTAAAATTTGTCACACTATCACTTTTCAATGGGTCACACCCCTAAGTTTCCCTTTATAATATTCTGCTTCTTTTCTACATCTTAGATTATTGTGGAGAAATTCCTATTTCTTTTAAAGTAATTTAGGTTCTTTGTTTCTTTAGACAAAGATAAGCAAGGCTATGAAACTAGGCTTTGGCAGTGTAATGTGGTACAGATATAACAACAGCCCTCTGGCCGGCTTACCTACATACCTTGGCTATTCCTACTTAAGTTTAAATGAGTTATTTTGTGAGAAAAGAGGAATGGTTTTTCCATCAATGAAATAAATATAAAGATTTTATTTTCAGAATCTGAATAAAACAGAGGAGTCTATTGAAAAGTAAATATGAAACATTTAGCAGCTGAGACTCGTAGTGGGCTGTGTCCTGATAAATTGTTAAGTTGAGCAATGCAGTGAGAGGGATGTATCGTTAAATTTTAAATGATCCATTTGTTTTTACACTTGAAAAAAACATTTCTGTTTGCTCATTTGGGTGCAAAGAACAAGGAGACATGGTTGGGAGGAAGACTAGAGGGGCGGCCAGGTACTGTTTAGGTTGTCACCTTTGTTCTCTGAATATGATTTGAATCCTTACGGATTTCCAGACTGTGTTTTACATTCCCACACTTCCAGGAGAGAATGACCATGCCTAGATGAAGACCATATTCTCTTTTCAACAGAAAGATACATAACCCATGCATAGGTGAACATGAAAATTTTAGACCATAAGAACACAGGCTGTCATTTCTAAAGTATGTTTGATAGTTCAATGCAGGGGTAGATCATTAGGTGAGTTTTTCTTTCTTTTTTTTTTTAAGATTTATTTATTTATACATACAAGCTGGGGTACAGGCCAGAGGCGTGGGGCGGCGAGAGGGTTCACCAGAGACAGAGTGGGGAGCAGAACAGGCAGATCAGAAATACACTGCTGAGGGGAGCAGCGGGCGAGGCAGGAGAGGTCTGCTGCACCATGTGGGATTCTCCCCGGCTGGGCGTCGAACTCGCATCGTGAGCTGCCAACAGCTCCACAACGCAGGGCTCAACCGCTGCGCCACCAGGGAGACCCCATGGTGAGTTTTTCTTATATAATGGAAGCTTTTGGGACTTCTAAGACCAGATGTAATTTCTTCATGATAACTTTAAGGACAGTCTATCTGTTCAACTGATCCTAGAACTTTCCCAACAACAAACTGGCAACTAAAATGATTTCCCCAGAACTCACATGCATTCCTTATGTTCATACAATGTAATGATATACGTCATAGTTACTTAGAATTGGAACATATTTATGCATTTGCTCTTTAATTAATGAAATAATTCATCCACTCAAAAAATATTTATTGAGATTTTGTATACTTCAAGAATTATCTGTACTTTTTTTTTTTTTCAATTAGCACTAATATAAGTGGATTGTATATCCTGGAATCATTTACCATATGGGATATTTAGATAAAGAAGACTGACTGTAGACACTGATTATGATGGCACATGTAAAACTCTATCATTGGAATAAATATCTGAAAATATCATTATGTTGACAAAAGATATTAAGAATTATGTAAGCATGCAAATGTAAAACACACCTAGATATAATCCTAGAGGTGACAGAAGAAAATCAACCAGAAACATAGCTAAGTGTAAATCTTAATATACAAAGTGACAGACAAGAGATTAACCTTGAAAGAGTGTTCTAACTTAGAAGAGGGAGGACAGAGACTTTATGGAGTACTAATATAGGAGTCTGTGGAAATTTATCTGCTTTTGGAATATTTGTTCAGTGATAGTCTCTTAATATACTCTTCAAGTCATAACAACCAACCATTGATAATTTGGTTTAGCAAGAAGGAAGGTGATCAAATGAGAATCACAATAGAAAATGTTCAGTTCTCATGCTATTAACCATATTTTACAACATTATGCATATGTGTTTATTTAAGTCATATCTATACAATGTCTATATCAACTTTTTTCCTATCTCCATTGGCTCTGCCCTCAATCTCTATCTCCATTTCCACTTCTACCTTGATTTCAAACTCTATTTCTTCTCTCCATTGTCTTTACCACATCCAGCCCAATTCCCTCTGCATTTCTAAATTCTCCTAAAGCAGTAATTGTTTAATCCAACTAATGCCTGAATTCAAGATTGAGTGCCATGTGAGTGGAGACTGGGAGACTATACAAAAAGCCTCTTGATTAAGACCCTTTCCTTTGTGAGCATGACACATTTCTTAATTTAGTAAATTTACAGGATTTTAGTAATTTGGACTATTTAAGACTCACAGTTCTTGATATGGGGAATGAAGTCGATACACTTTTTTTGAAGCATCATGATGCATCCTTTACAGGTGACTGGAACATCAATCTCTCTCATTAATATCATTTTGTTTAACTTTTAAAAATTACAAATGCAGCACATACAGAAGTTTTGTTGTTGCTTTTTACAATTTCTTATATGACATTATATTGGGGCAGGGAAAAGGACAGGGCTCACTGAATTCTTCACTGGTGTAAAGGAAGTAACTAAATCAATAAATTAACAAGATAATTTAGGAGAATAGTGAAGGTACTTTTGCTAAAAATGACAAATGACCCAAGTTAAATTTATATATATTCTGTTTCCAAAGTCCTGGATTTAAATTAATTTTGTTGCCATCTCTCCTCCCAAATAGGTAACATCTGTCTTCCTGATGTGCAATGGTAACTTGTACTTGTTTTCATTGGTTTGGTTTAGTTGGCTGGTTTAATTGTTACCAAAGGAAAGTAATCATACCTAGTAGTTAAGCCTACATTACAGTATCATAGCTGCCAGAGGCCTACCCATTTATTTTTAAATTAATATATTTATGGACTCAAAGAAACTTGTAGAAAGAGGTTGAACTTACCATTGAATCTTCTTAATCATGTATCTGCAGCTTTGAGACTGTTTAATCCTTGCTCTCCCTTGTCTACAATTCATTTTAGTGGTCTGTGGAAAGCAAACAATGCAAATGGTTTTCAGTATTTATACCACCATACCACATGCATGGTAGACTGCCTAGAATACTTCATACTAACTTAAACATGTTGACTCATTTTCTTGAGATTCAAGTCTAGCATATTTTTAAAAGAAGGGCAAAAAAAGCTCCAAATTATTTTTGAAGATTTTACAGTTTAAAAAAAAATATTTCTTAGAACAAAAATATGCTGTGAAGAATATAGTTTTGTTTAAGAGGAAGGTACCATTGATTTTTACTTCCTATGGAAATGCATATCAAAACACCATACAAATATAAATTTCAACTACTAAATCTGAAACTCTGGATCTAGGATCATAACATTACTGCAAAAATTCTTGTGGTTCTGATGGTTAGAACTTGGCATTCAAAGTTATGGAAACTCTGAAGTCCTTCTAATTTTGGAAAGTGGGGTGTGATAATTTAGTCTAGTTATGTTGAGCAAGAATCTTGTCTTTATCAAAGCTTAATCTTCAAAATATGTGTCTGACATTTTTAAAGATGTGGCAGAGACAAGAACTTACACCACGGTGGAATAAATAAATTATGCCAGGTCTTATAATGTATATTGTCAAAGAAACATTTTACTAATTACTTACATATTTAAATTGGAAACCTAAAAATTAGGAGCTAAACCTTTTCAATAAAGCAGTGTATATAATATTTCTCAAGGAGTTGAGGACAGGAAACTTTTCCAGACACACATATTTGATCCAGAGCCTAAATGAAATGATAATATGCAGCAAAGGCAATTATCACATCCTCCCCTTTGTTGAGGTACACAGAGATTACCTATTGCATTGAGAGTTATTGGGAAGAGGAGTGAAATGCATGATAGGTCCTCCAAATGACCCCAACCATTCTAATCAATCCTTCTACATAAGCTCCATTGAAATGTGACTTTGTTGCTTCTCTCATCAAAAGATATAATTTATTTCTAGACCTCTTGAATATGTATTTGGCTATATAACTTGCTTTAGTGAATGAAACTAGAAAAAATGTGATACAGAGACTATAAAAGTATTTGTAATTTGTACCTTCTCTCCCACCTCCTTGCTAATTTTGCAAATAAACAACCTTGTGGCTAAGCCCACTGGAGAACAAAAAATTAAGTGGAGGAAAACTAAGGCAAAGCAGCCCATAGCCAAGGCCCGCTGACTTGACTACTCCATGGAATGCTGGCACTGAGAAGAGGGGGATGTAAGGAGTCTCTAAAAATGGACCTGTTTTAAAGTCTAAATGTCAAAATTAATTTTCTTCACCTTACTTGTGTCAAGAAGAAAAAAAAAAGAATTCATATGATGTGTAAAGAACTATACATCTTTATAAGAAAGCTGGACTGGATTATGCATATACACAGTATAATATTAAGAAGTAGAATTCAGGAGTACTTAAGGAAAACTAAGTGCTTACAATTGATGAGTTCATTTGTCATGTGACTATTCTTACTCTTTTTAAAATGACTTAATTTTAAATAAACTTATTCAATTTTCAAGAAAATTATGCATTTTATACTAATATTTATATCCTAATTATATGTCTCATAAAGCTGAGATCGGGTATCCTAATGTCTTATTTTTCTGTAAACACAGAAGAATATAGGAGGCCATTAATGTATGATAATCTGCCACTGTACAAGTTTGTATTTTCAGAAGTACAAAAATGTCTATAATCACTTCCCTCACATCCTTTTATAGTGATATTAGAAAATATAACGATATCTAGAGAAATCAATATGCAATAAAGAAAATGCATGAACAATATAATTCTTAAAGAATTTTAAATCCAACTGAGGATGAAAATGTATCATTTTAAAATGTAAAGTGCTTGGTCATGTACAAACTAACCATACAGGAATGAACTTTTCCATAAACCCTATATCTTTTAAGGTTTTCTTCTACATATATATTGCAGTTATTGAGGACCGATAGTAAGGGAAGATAAAGTTTTAGAACAAGGAAATATGGTTATGACTCTGCTTAACCTCTAAGGCTTTCAGTTTTTATTTTCTTAAATTTGGACTATATAACTTTATAATATCAATATAAAATTTTTACTTTGTACAGTAGTTTCAACAAAGAGCCTATAATATATTATAGGCACTCAATGTAAGTTAATTCATCATGCTTTTAAATTAGAAGAAATATCAATTTATTAGAGCTGATAAATATCTAAGATATTATTGATGGTAAAAAATATAATTTTTACTTATAAAGTAACAACATTGTAAAGACCTAAAGAGATTCAAATAACTTCAATAATTCCCTTCATAAATTAGAACAGGTGTTTTTAGGCTCAAATGCTCTTGATTGGCAATAAGACATATCAATTTATATCCACTGCCATCAAAAAATTATCTGTTTCAGAGACACCAAGGCCTGATCCTTCATTCATTTTCAACAAGAGCACTAAGCCTATAGTAAATACTACATTGGTTTGTGTATTTCTAAGAAAAATCCAGATTAAAAAGGCAATTATTCAAGACATTATGTACCTGAATCTCTTAAAATTATTGATGTATACAGCAGGTTTAACTCTTTAGCTATTTGCAAACTTAGGATGATAATTCAAATAAAAGCAGTAGGACTAACAAAACCTCAGAGAACATTTATAGTATAAGCTAATTTTTTGATGGCAATGGATATAAATTGATATGTCTTATTGCAAGTCAAGAACATATTTCTACTAGGAAATAAAGTAACAATGAATACATGTAGGTGCCAAAATTTATGTTTTAAAGAATGGAATGAGGATCAGATTTGTATCCAATGAGATGAGAAATGCATTCCGTAATTGAACTGATGAAATTCACAGACCACATATACTTCAATTTATTTTTTAAAATATTTAGGTATGAAATAAATAGCTTTAAGATTTATTTTTCATTGGTTTTTATATCTGTCTGTTTGAATATATGCCAGATTAATGTACTTGGGTCTTTTAGAGAAAATTGCAGTTTGATAAGAAATAAATTGACAGTTTCATTATATTCAAATCTATTGTCCACACTTAAACACACCTTTAAACATGTGTTAGGGAGTTAGTTTCCTGTCTTGCCTTAGTATTAGATGAAGTAAAAACCTGTCTAAACAGTAAATAAATTTTTTTTCATGTAGACAATTTTGCTTAATACTTAATGAACCAGTAAATTTAATTCAAGATAAGCTTCTATATAAAATAAACTGAACTTCTGATGTTTTAGAGACTTTTATAGATTTCACTGATTTATTTTGTGCTGACATAAGAGATCCAATGCACAGATTCATGATAATGAAATGTGTGCTGTGAATATAATGCTCCAACATTTCAATGATTTCGGCATACAGAAATATATTCTGAGCTGGAGAGCTCACGTTAGAAATGGCAAAATTCTTTCCAAGCCAGTCTTCTCAACTGTGGCTCCCTGTTAGACTAAATAAATGCCTAAAGTCTATTCCACCACACAGATGATAAGTGCCAAATGTGAACATCTGTGGAAGCATATTCCAAGCACTGGTATCCTATTAGTGTGCCTCAGGTACAACAAGGTTGGGAAACCACCAGAGCATTTCCCTGAAGTCACAGGCTTCCCCATCCTCTGCTTTCATATGGAGCAGTGATTTCCAATGGATAACAATTTGCCCTTCAGAGATCATTTAAGGAAGTCTAGAAATATTTTTGGTAGTCACACTAGGGGAGTATAATTAGTACAGAGTGGGTAGAGGTCAGTAATGCTGCTAATTCCCCTACAGTGAATGACCCCCCACAACTAGTTATCTGAACACAATGTCACCAATGGCAAGCTTGAGAAATCCTAGTCACTAATAACTCATGCCCTAGGAGACCAAAAGCCAAATCTAAGTGTCTGTAATGGTTTATAAAGTATCTACTGTTTTTCTAACTCTGAAAACGCTGAGGAACAAGGGATATTTCCTCTCTCCTTTCAACTTCCAATTTGCTACTTTTACTACTGTTCAACTTCCTTATTTACAGTCAATTTAAATGTGGATGGATAAGGTAAGTAGTTCAGGCAATTCCTTCCTTGCTCCCTCCTCCCCTCCCTCCCTCCCTCCCTCCCTCCCTCCCTTCCTTCCTTCTCTCTCCCTTCACTCTTTTTTTGCATATTTCATCCTTATTTATATGTTGCACAACAACAGCATTATTATAATAATATAACTATAAGAAAGAAATCCATCAAAGAAGTCAACCATGACTGTGAGAGTGGAACTCATACTATAAAGTTGACCACCTGCCTGTATAAATCATTATTGTCTTGTACCGGTGACTGACAAAAAACAGTAACTTTTATAGGAAGGTCCATTTGGCACTGCAATAAAAAGTCATCCAACTATGAAATAATATATATTAATATGTTTTTTAACATAAGGTTGTCAAAAAATAGACTAATCACAAACGTGCATTGTTAGGTAGTTTGAGGTAGGAGGTGAGAGAAGCTGGTTAGAGAAAAACAATGGGAGGTCATGGTAAGAGAAACTGAGGCATCATTTGCCTGGTGTTACAGCCCCAAAGCCTCAGTGGACTTTTGCTTGCTTAAGACAACAGGATTCCTGTTTCCTTTAGTAAAGGGAAATGTAGATTTGACATCCAAATTACTTAAACCCCATTGATACAACAGTCTTAATTGGTTCAAATCTATATTGTTCATCTACTTGGGCTACAACTTTCTCTTGAATGACTTTGTTTCTGCATAATAGCTGTCTGAACTTGTTTGCGTTTGTGCTTTTGACTTGGTTTTTTGGTTTGAACTCTTTGCTGAGGCTGGAGACCTATCCTGAACTGTAGCCCAAAAACAGGCCTTGCCAAATCCTTGCTCTTTAAACCACAGCTTCTGGTCTCTAAAGCCTCCAGCTGAGTAGAGCTAGATATATGCAATGATTCATAATAATAAATCCAAGGTCTCCAAGTGTGTGAGTGAGTGCGTGCATGAAAACACTTTTAAGAAAATCCTTGGTAAAATTGTCAGTAATTCTTGATCCCAAACCAAGTCATTTCTAGATCATAAGAGGATACGTAAACTTTCATCATTTTGATCCTGAATGCAAAAAACAGAAAGGAAATATTCACAGTGATGCAAGCTGGCTTTGAAATTAGTAAATCTTGGCTCACACCACTCACCAAATTGGCACATTCATAGGAAATGAGGTTCAAAGCAGCTCACAGTAGGAATGGGAAAAGCAGCTTTTACTTTTCTGAAAGAATAGATAACAGCATTTCCTGTGGATTTCACATTCATGCTTGCCATTCTAAGCATGGCAATCTGCAGAAAGATGAAGGTGCACTACATTCAAATTTAATTAATTTATTTTTAGATAACTATGACATCTGTAACAAGGATTGATTGATATAATGATATTTCTACTAATCTCATATTTTAAAAATTATCCCGTGATAGGTGTACTCTCACTCTGTGAGGTACTTCTGTGCAGTGACTCAAAGAAAGTTAAATTGAATCCATGCATTTTATGGCTCAAACTGGCTGACTGATAAGATGTTCACTGACGGAGTTGATATGGGCCAAAGAAAGGAGATGAGCTCGCTGTTTGGTGCAGGGTGACCCCATTCAATTTTTTACTTTTTCTGATTTTCTTTATCACATACTTTCAGAGACTTCTCTAGCACAGGTCAATCAAAACACACACTCTCAAAATAATATGTGGACATTAGAACAGTAAAATTCTGGAGATTCTTCTTCTATAGCTACTCTTAGAAATATATACATTCATGGATATGAATTTCAAGTTAATATTGGGGGGGAATAGAAGCAGTTGAGATTTCTATTTGAAGCATCATATGATAATGTAAAACTTATCTTCTGAATTTTTGAAATTTTTCTTTGTCAACCTGTTGACCACCATCCCTTAAATTTATAAATGCATAAAAATGAATAAAATGTGAGTAGAATTTAGAAATGCACTGCTGTGCAGAATGATATGTAAATGGAGCAGATGACAGATCTTGCCCCATGGTATTAATATAACTACTAAATATGGATACAAGTGCTGATGATTTTTCAACATTTTTGTCTTTGGTTTTTCATGTGGTCAGTGACATGACCCTGAAAGTGAATATTAAATATCAGCAAATACTTTTGCAGTTTATGTGCTCATCTGCAACTTCCTTGAGAACTGCAAATTCAGTACATAAATTGTTATTGTGCTTGCAATTTTGCTTTTTTGGGTTTATTACTTTGAAAATGCTTATGCTACTGGAATTAATCTATTGGCACATATTAAACACAGGGATATGATATATAGAAGATCAAAGAGACACATTTTAAATGAAGTAAGACTTCCTAGATGAAACCCAGGTCCCTTGTGAACTTTATACATTTCCATGTTCAAGTTATAGGGAAGAGGGAAATGATCACCAATCCACTCTTCCTCTTAAATATTGCTTTGTTCAGGACTCTAAGTTGAAAAATATAAGATAAAAAGAGAATGAAAATATTTTAACTATGCCCAGAAAATAGTTTCAAAGAAGGAAAAAGCCAAATTCCTAAATTAGTAGTTAGTAATCTCAAAACTATGTCAAAATATCTTCATTTGGAAAGTTTAATATTTGTCTTTTCTTATTAAATTTGATGATGCCCTTGTTGGCTGCCCAGTAAGTACTGGTGCCGGGGACCTACATAATTCCTATTCCTATTAACATAATATGCTATATTTTTTAAAAATGAAGGCTAAAATAATGCAAATAGATTAATTAACCACTTAATTTTCCATAACTTCACTCTATCTTTTGTTTCCTATATATGGAAGTATACAGTGGTGCTTCACATTGCAAACCCCACCCTACAAAACATTCAACATCATAAATTTCCCTTTGAGATTTAAACAAACTGAAAAATGTGCAATGTCACTAGGTAGGTCATCCTATTATGCAATGAGGAAAACTAATATCACTTAGTATGGAAGAGTTCATCTTTATGAAGCAAATATTATTATGTCTTTATAGGTGTATTTATTTTTAGAAAAATAATTAGAAAATTCATGAGGTGAGAAATGAAAGGCCTTAAAGGAAATAATTGAATAAGCTTCAAAATTGTTAATAAATGTACAGGAGTTCTTTGTGGGGTGAAACAGAAATGAGAAAATAGCCACTTGGCAGAATTATATAGCCAACAGTGGAAAAACTTCCTGAAGATTTTTAATGGTAGAATAGTGTAATATATTTTAGGTCAACTGTTTTCTGAAAATGTAAACTCCAAAGTCATGACCTTAAACTCCGACAAAGATAAATCTACAGAGACATCTTTTGAAGTATAAGCCTGTAGGGATATTGTGATGGTGGTGATAATAACAACCATGTTGATGTTATGACAAAAATTAATATTAAAAATAATAGCAATGCTTAGTACAAAGCACTCATTAAATACCAAGCATTATTTTTAAAAAGATTAGATCGTTCAATTTTCATATAGCCTTTGCGACAGGTAGAGTTATGCTATCCATTTTACAGAAAAAGTAATTGAGACATGAAAAGGTTAAATCATATGTTTGATTTTCCAAATCTCTCTTTTTTTTTTTTTAACTTGGGAGATTCATCACCCTACGAGTCTTTGAATTTAAAGCCTTGGAGCCTCAATGGAAATCAGAGGGGAGCTTCAGCTCCCCAAAATTTCCCAAAGCAACCACCTGAAGTCCAGCAAAAAAAAAAAACAACGCTGGTTTCTCAACAGGCCACACAAAGACTCAGGGGCTACTCAGAATTTCTTTATTTTGCATGGTAGCGAAGTCATTCATTCACCAGCAGCTCTGATTTCTGCTCCTTTACTTTCTTTTTGGGTTCCTGAATCTCAAGATGGCCTATAGATTCCATAATCTTTTAACATTCAGCAAATTCATTTCTTGCTTTAGTTATTTGACTAATATTGCTTTCTTAGAAATAAATGAAGAGCCACAAAGGAGTATAAAAAATAGTCATTATGCAAAGCAGAAAATTGGAGCTGATGACTGAAATGAGTCTTTGGGAACTCATAGATATTTTGAGGGAATTAGATTTGATGGATCACAAATATGCTCCCGTCTGGCCTGTCTGCTCATTTGTGCCCAGTGACGCCTGTGATTGTCTGCACTGCACTGTAATCTTCCAGTCTTTGTGGCAGGCTACTTGGTGAATATTTTAAGTGTCATTGCCAGGTAGGACATTAGATTTATGTAGCACATGGCATCAAATTATCGTAAATAGAATATTTCTAATTGATAATATAGATAACTGGCATAAGGTCAGAAACTGAACTCATTCTTAGGAAAAAAAAATCCACCTGAGAATAAACTGATCCAATAGCACCTGTATTTAAAATGAAAACAACACACCAGTATATGTGAACAATGTACCCAGGCGTGGTTATGTTTACCACCTATAATTTGAAGTAAGTGGGTATTTTTAGATCTACCTGGATCATCTCTTAAGATGATCATCTTCATTATTGTCTGCTGTATGTTTGGTTTCGGTCAGAATGCAGATGCAGGAAGCATGTGGGGAATAGTTGGTAACTATCCTTAGTCATTCTATCCAAATCCCTAAAGACATGAATTTCTTTAAATTACTAAAAACAACGCAACTATTACTGGTAGCAGTAATGAGAATGCCAGGTTGACAGTAGCTGAGACTGAAAATCGCTCAACGTACTCTCCACCGTTCAGCAAAAAGGCAGATAGGTGCACTTAGCATTGGGGGTGACTATGCTTGTCATCACCCAGCTACTATACTTTTGGGTAAGCACTGTTTTCCTTGGCATAATTGTTTGATGGACCACTAGAGAAACTAGTATGATTTTGCCATAGGTTTGCCCACAAACATTGTGTTGTCATCATCTCAACAAAGAGATCTGTAAAAGGAAAGCATTTTGATTCATTTAGAGTTATTTTTATATGCAGAGTTAGCCCTCTCAAAATTTACCTCCTCTCTCAAGGATAACTTCAAGACCATTATATGGTAGTGAGACCCTTTTATTCTTCACTTTGAATTGGATGTTTGTTCTCTGATGATACTTGTTAGTTCCCCAAAGCTAAAGAAAATCAGAGGGAATAAAATAGAGCTCTCTTCCTTTGATGTATATCCAAAAGAATGGAATACCTATCACTTCTCTCACTTAAGTTTATTACCTTGACTGCTAAGAGATGACAAAGATTCAGACTCCAAAAGAGAACCAAAAGATATAATAAAAATTATGAAAGGAGCATTCTGAGAAACCATTGTTAAGATTTCACCATGGTTACAAATGTCGGATTAAATTTGTGTCTCAAAATATAATGCCATAAAGAATATTTATGGAAAATTTTGACCAAAAATATTTTAACATGTAGTGTATTTTCCATTTCCTGATAGTCCTGATTATATTTTAATTCCAGATCAAAAAATAATGTATAAAATAAGTTTCAACTTGATTTAATATATAAAATCGAATTATGGTACATGGACAGAATGTTTTCAATGCTCCTAATTTTAGAGTATTTTTATTTGAATGAGAATCAAAATGATATGATAATTACATGCATTTGTTAGATGAGGAAAGGCTATATATTTTATCTGCATTACTTAGAGTACTCAGTTATACTTTCGCAGTTCATCAGGGTATTTGAATGAAAAACAGTAATTGTTTCCTCTGAAAGATTATGAAGCTATCATGATAATTTGTAAAATAAAGAAAATATCATCAATCTGATGCCTAGAGCTATAAAATATCTATTCTCTGGTAATAGTATCACCATTGTAGTCTACTTTTATACTTTTTGTTTCTTAGATTCTAAAACTTTTTGAAAAAGCAATCTGTTCTTTCAATTCATATGGTTGTTACAAAGAACAAATAAAATAATGGGAGATTTTGCCTAAAAACCTTTATTCAGAAGGATATTAGAAACATGGAAAAAGTCATAATCACTTTTAATATTGGAGAGACATATTAAAACTACAATGTGATAGGCCTCAACCCAGTGAGAATGGCATACACTAAAAAGACCTGAACAACAAGTGCTGGAGAAAATGTGGAGAAATGGGAATTTTATTTCACTTTTGATGGGAGTGTAAACTCTGCAGTCATTTTGAAAACATACCTGGAATTACCTTAAAAAACCAAAAGTAGAAATTATACAACCCAGTAATTCCACTCTTGGGCCTCTATCCAAAGAATGTGAACTAATCAACTCATAAAACTGTATACTCTACAAAATTTACTGTAGACCTATTTACAATAGCCAGGAGTAGAAGTAACCTAAAAGCCCATCATGGAAGGTTGGATTCAGAAGTCTTGGTATATCCACACTATAGAATACTATTCAACCGCAAGAATGGATAACATGTTGCCATTTACCACAAAATGGAAGAAACTTGAGGGAGTAAGGCTGTAAGGCAGTAAGGCAAATAAAAATGACAAAAACAAATATTTGGCATTTATATAGTAGATGGATGATTCAATAAAGTGAAATACTTATAAAATCTATCAGACAGGGACTTTCTGAGTTTAAGATGAAAGTGGGGAGGGAGAAAGGGTCAGCAGTGAAGACTATAAGGATGGTGGTGGGGAATTTTTTTTAATTAAGTTTAAGATTAAAGGTAAATAAAAATCTTATATTTTTATTAATGAAATACCACTGTTTTATAATTTTGTTAATATTTTGACAATAAAGAATTTCTCCCCTTAGTGTGGTCATTGTAGCTCTCCCACCACCAAAGCACCCATCGTCCTCCATTATAGGCCATTTTTTTCTCCCCTCCCCTCCTCTCCCTCAGCCCCTCCTTCCCCCTGGCCTCCCCATTATCAATATCCCCTACTAGTGTGGTACATTTCTTACAATCTATGAACTTACACTCACACATCATAGATACCCAAAGTCCCTGGCTTACACTAAGGTTCACTTTTGGTGTTATGCATTCTCTATATAATGATATTTGTCCACACTATAGTATCAAAAGGAATAATTTTATTATGCTAAAAATCCTCTGTACTCTGCTTATTCCTCTTCCCCCCACCCCCCACATTCCCTGGCAACCACTGCTATTTTTTTACTGTCTCCATAATTTTGACTTTTCCAGAATGTCATTGGAATCATACATTGTATGTAATCATTTTAATATTGACTTCTTAGTAACATGCACATGAGATTCCTCCAGGCCTTTTTATTTATGGGTTGACAGTTCATTTCCTTCTAATCCTGAACAAATTTGATTGTCTGGAAGTAATACAATTTATTTATTCATTTACCAAGTGAATGGAATCTTGGCGGCTTCTAAGTTTTTGGAAATTATGAACAAAGCTACTGTAAACATCCATGTACAAGATTTGCATGGATATTTTTTCAGCTCCCTTGGGTAAATATCAATGAACATGAGTACTGGGTCACATGGTGAGAGTACTTTTAGTTTTAGAAGAAACTGTCAGACTGACTTCCAAAGCCACTGGGCCATTTTGCATTCCTGCCAACAGTGAATGAGGTTTCACATGCTCACCAGGATTCGTTGTTGTCAGTGTGTGGATTTTGGCCATTTAACAGGTATGTTAGTGATGCAAAATCTTCTGAAAAACCTTACTGCTGTTTATTTTTCATTGGTGCTTTCTTTTGTCAGTGAGGAACTGACAATTTTCTGTAGGTAAATTAAACTATAACTTCTATTTAGGAGAATCCCTGGATTAAATGGAGATTTTTGACAAATCAATATGACTTGTACTAATGTTGGTGTAATAATGACTAAAGCTTTGTTTTGACTGGATACGCTAAGGCTGAAAGTTAATGGTGATAGTACATAAACAATATTTTATTTGCTCAATGTACTTCACATATGAAACTACTTTGTGTACATCTAGGGTCAAATAAATTATTTTAAAAATTAGAGCTGAATAAAGTTATGTTTCTAATTATCATAGTAAGAAGTCACAAATAAGGTATATGGATGGAAGAAAGAGAGCCTGGAGAGCCTTTGGAACTTAATTAATAGGATATCATTGTAAATTCATGTTATTATAATATAAAAAAGACAAAAAATACAAAAATAAAGATAGATGTGTGTGGAGTGGATGTAAAAGTTGATTTATATGCATATATGTATTTCCTAGTTCTGTCCCTTGAGAGGATGTGCAGGAAATTACAGTGGGGTAGCAATAAACATATCGTGTGCCCAGATCTTGTGATGTAGAAACCATTCTCAAATAACAGGAATAAGGACTTCTTGAAAACTATCTGATTTTAGAATCAATGCAGGTAAAATAGAAAATGAGATTGAAATATTTATATTTATATAAAAATATATATTTTTAAAATAACAAGTGTATATTAAATTATATTTATATTGAAATACCTGAAAGTAAGGAAAAGGGACACCAACCCCCTCCCTCACCACACACTCATTCACCAGTAGGAGTTTGTCAAAAGAAACTGGAGTTTTCCTTTGTGCTCCAAATGACCAACATTGGAATAATCTGAGCAATGAAATATGGCATTTGATTAATTTCAAAAAATAAAACAAATATCCATTATTCCACATGTTATAAATAAATGATTGCATGTACGTACATTGCTACTTACAAAATTCACTGATGAGTGTCAAAATTATTAAGTGCTATGTTGATAAAAAGAATATTTTCCTAGTTTCAAAGTACCTCCTCCTTCCAAATTTTTGACAATGACTGTGGTGGTTTTAGACGCAACTCCACAGATACTTTGGTAACCTTGTCTCCAGGAAATGGTGCTTAAATGATCTCCCCTAATAACTCACTTTTGAAGAATATAGTAGAGTAACAGGAAAATAGTAACTACAGTAGAAAAATGTGGTAAACACTACTTAACCGCTCAGTAAGGTGTAACATAAACAAGCTATGATGGTTTCATATATCTCCTGATTTGATGCAATGGAGGCACTTTGCCTCTAGGGTATTCTTCCCCCCAATTATAATCCCAGTCTAATCCTGAGAAAATAGCCAATTTGAGAGTTATTTTATAAAACACATTATCATTACTCTTCAAAACTGTCAATTGATATAAAAAGATCAAAAAACCTTTACAGATTGGAGGAGACCAGTACATGACAACTACATGAAATATGAAATCCTGTATTGAATCCTGGAAAAGACAGAGCAAGTACAAACACTGGCAAGATCTAAATAAAGTCTGCTGTTCAGTTAACCATATTCTACCAATGCTAATTTCTTAGTTTTAGACAAAAGAACTGTAGTTTCATTGTAAGGAGTTCCTATTAAAGAAATTGGTTAAACTGGGTAATGTCTGGAAATATTTGTGGTGGTCACAACTGACAAAGGGTGCTATTATTTAGAATCAGAAATGCTGCTAAAATCCAATCATGCACAGAGCAGCCCCCAAATAGTTATCTGACCCCAAATGTGAAAAGTCAATGTCGATAAACACTAAGCCAGAGACTATTTTAGATTACTCTATCACTCTTAATAAACCTATTGGAGGTGGTTCACTTTCAGCTGGCAGGACCTGCAATATACCTTCACTATCATAGCTCCAGTTTTCCATAACCATGCAGTTCTTTATCATAATCTACTCCCCATTTTATAGGATAAGTCATGGCATTATTACGTTGATGTCATGATAATTGGAGCTGGTGATTAGAAAGCAGTAAGTGCTTTTGATAAATTGAGAAGATACTTGCAAATCCAAAGGTGGGAAACAAATTCCAAAAAACATCAGTAACCCATCACTTTGATGAAATAGTAGTTTAATGATCTGGGGCAAATTGACATATCCTTCCAAATGAAAGTATTAGATCCTTCCATCAAAAACAATATGGAGTAGGCCTGTTTGGATTTTGAAGGCAACAAATACCTCATCTGTGGTATTCCACTGAATCCATTTGTCAAATAACTCAACAATCTTCCAGATTTGAGCGAGGTCCTAAAGAAGAAAAGGATATGTAATATGTCCAGGCTTCCACGCAATTTTCTTAGCCACTTGGGCCACTTGAAGCACAAATGCAATAATACTTCAAAAATATATAGCCATAAAGAATCATTACAGGCTCCTGCAGGTGAATCATAGCAAATAATCCAAAATGATTTTAGTAATAATCTGTCATCTTAAATAAATAACAATTCTCATTTTGAGAAATAGCTCTTGTATTGCCGCACTTGATTCTGGACCACCAAGGTACCATGTGACCTGAGTTGCCCATAAAAGCTGAATGGTAACTGATTACAGAGAGCCATTTCCACAAAGGAAGGGGCTGCACTTTGTTCTCGCTGAATGGATATTTATTCTGGATATGGAATTGCCTTCCCTGCCCACAATGTTTCTGCCAGAACCAACAGCCACTGATTTAAGAATATTTCAGCACCACCATGTTTTCCTCCTCAGCACTGCCTCTGATCCAGGATTTAACTCATTATATAGCAAAGGAAGTGAGGCTTTTTAAGATTTGATGTGGATATTTCAATCAACCTTGCACTTATGCAATTGTTTGCTTTTAATTAAAATATAAATGAAAATGAATATGTATTTGCAGGATCTCAAACCCACTTTAACATGTTAACACACAAAGATACTTTATTGAGTGCTGAATATATTCCTGATATCTACCTGGATCTAAAAATAAAGTCAGATAAGCCATAATTCCTGCCCAAAAAGAACTAATAGCAATCCTACACAAATCCCAGGAAGTTATAAAATATATATGCAAAATACTGGAAATAATGGGCTTAATATTATATTTTACAATGCATACCATTCCATTATATGAGTATGTGTTAAGGCCACATACTATTTTAATCACTTTAATATCTATTAGCTGGAAGAAAGAACCTCTGTCAATAAGACAATTTCAGGCTGTCAGTCAAATCAAATAGTTTAGTCTCTGGATCTAATTTTTAAATTTCCGTTATGGAGACTTAATTCAGCTTATTATTTGCCAGGTACTGACTTAAGTTCCTTACATATATTTACAAGGATTTTACTGAATATCATTTAACTATTAATTTGAATTATGTAACATTATCCTGATTCATCTCACTAAGTAATGGAGGGGCAGTAGTATTTTTTTTAAAGATTTATTTATTTATGCATACAAGCTGGGGTACAAACCAGAGGCATGGGGTGGCGAGAAGGTTAACCAGAGACAGAATGGTGAGCAGAAAAGGCAGATCGACCAAAACACACCAGTGAGGGGAGCAGCGGGTGAGGCAGGAGAGAGGTCTGCCATGCCATGTGGGAATTTCCCTAGCCGGGCGTCGAACTCGCGTCACCGCTGCCGACAGCTCCACAGCACAGCACTTAACCGCTGCGCCACCAGGGAGGCCCAGGGGCAGTAGTATTTTAGGAGACTGAGAGAAGTGTGTATCAATTTAGACTTCTGCATCACAAAACCAGTCATCTTAAAGATTGTCTCATACCTGTGTCCTATTTTCTTCATTCACATACCCCATTCCCTCTTCCTTCTTTCAAAACAAAAAAATCACAGACAAATTTGAAAGTTGGCATCTGATTTTTCTGAAGAATTATATTAACCAAATACTACTGTATTGGTTCCCAACAGCATGATTGAACACAAGAGATACACTTGTTACTTGAAAATTTAGTCAATACAGGCATTTTTACTTGAATTGATAATTAATAAGATCTTCTAGGGTAACAAGAATATACAGTAGATAGGAGAAAACACTGCATTCACAAACTATATTGAGAATGGTTTTCTGAAAAATGTCCAAGATTTGAGGTGGTCAGTCAGTCCTTTCAGGAAATGCATGTTTTTCTACAAATTTAGTTCTGGGGTATTTTGTACTCTCTTGTGGCTTTTTGTATAGAGGTTTTTGCTACTATATCTTTTCTTACTGATAGACTAAAGCTCCCCATGGAAAGACCCCATGAATATGCAGAAAAGTTTTCTTAGATGGTGTATTCTTTTACTGCAAGATTTTACTATTCCAGTTTAAATCTCAGGACATATATTGACGCCATAGAGAAGTTAATACTATTATGGAGGAAGAATGAATCAATCTTAATGGAGTTTATGTGGCCAAGGGAATTATGGAACAGACTTGAGTAGACTCTCTTTTGTATTCACCATCTATTCTGCAGCTAGCACCAAAGTTAGAGGAAAACAAAAAAAGTAAAATTGCAATATTCAAAGAATCTAAAGAACACTAAACTAAAAATCAAATGAAGGCATTCTAAATGCTTATTTCTTTTGTATCAATCAAATCAATCAATCAATCAAACAAATAAAACACTCTATGGTCTATCCCCTCCTGTTCCCTGAGGCGACTTCTCCCATTTTGTCAGAGGGCATTCATATCTAGCGCCTTCTGGTACTAATAAAGTTTGATTTTTCAAAATTTAATTGAAATCTTACACTCAGTAAATGACATTGAACTTTAAAAAGAGCCTATTAACAACACACTCCATCATCTTGGCATTTTTCTGAACAGTAAGTTTTCTCCTCCCTTACTCTTGGGAGGAGCACAAGTTTTATATCCTCCAGGTAAACCTGACATATGAAAACACAAGCTTGATGTAAGGATTGAATTCAATGTAAGTGGGCACAGCTAATTATACTTCCTAAGAAGATGATTATGGAAAAGTAAAACCAACATAGACACAAAGCTAAGGATTTATCAGTTAAATTAAAAATTTGCATTTTGCATATTGATCCTCATCTCTATTACACACACACTGAATGGACAGTGTTTCAGACAGTTGATGTTGAAAAACAAGTCTTTCTTAAAAAATTGCTAAGTATTGCATTGAAATTTCCTAGTTATCATTCTGATTTTCCTAAACACTCCTGATAAGAGGCTACAAGACTACTCCATAAAAATGACTGATACAATCAGTGGGGGGCGGGGGGGGGGAGGGAGGCGGAGGGAGGGAAGGAAAAGGGCACAAAATGGAATTGAAAAGAACACAAGGGACCATGAAGATGGATCACGGGTGAATTGGTGGTGGGCTACCCAAGGGGAATACAAAATGTGAAAGACATAAATAACAATAAAAATATATATTTATAAAATAAAATAAAAAAAATGACTGATAAAAATAAAGTTGATTTCATGTAGTTGAACAATCAGAAGACAGAATTTTCTGAACAAGTAATTCACAATCATTATAATAACTCCCCTGCTTGCTACCCTTCCTCTTACCTCATTCTTAGATCTTGAGTGACTAGAGAATCGAAACTAAGGCAAGGTAAAATAATACTTGCATGCTTCATGCAGATCCAGGTTTAAACTTTTGCAAAATATCCCCAGTTTTGTTCTGTAGTGGATTGTTCTTTTCTGCTTAGTTCCACATCAGAGGATAGAAATCCTGAAATCACCTTTCTAACCAATTCCCACCATCTTCTAGACATGCTACAAAATGTAGACAAAAAGATGTAAGAAAAGCATCTAGAAAGAACTAAGTTATTGTAATTAGACTGGAGTGTTCTGCATAAAATTTAGATTCTGGAAGTAATTACCAACTTCTAAACTCTTTATAGTATTATAATGAATAAAAATAGTTTGGTATCTTTCCTTTGAGTTAGTCTGAGTGAAAAAAATCTCAGTGTCAAACTTCACAATGTAGTTTGAATACCAAGTGATTGTAGGTATGTGTGTTTTTCTGCTTTAGGAAGAGGTTAGGGAAAGGGATAGATAAGTGTTTCAACTTTGATTTGTTTTCAATTGTAAGGACTTTGATATTTTCTTCTGGGATGAAAATAAAATTTTAAACTTTAATTTGATTTTACGAGAAAATGAAAATGACCTCATAAAAAACACCTAAAGTATACCAGTGTCATCTAAGATCCTTAAAAGCACAGACATTTCATGAAGTATATAATCTTCTTCAGTTAAATGCACACCAAAATGGTTCATTCTTTGCTGATTGGTGATTTAGTTTATGACTTTGTAAGTATAAAGTGGAAAAGAAGCGCTTTCTGAAATTTTTTTTGGAAGCTCTGAATTTATCTGTACCTTCATACTTTTAATTGCAGATCATGTGTGCTTATAAACAAGTTATTCTAATTTTTAAAAGTTTGTATCAAAATAATTTTAGACTTAGAAATACAGGTCTAAAAATTATTATGAATTATTTCCATATATCATTTACCCAGTTTCTCCAAATGCTAGTATCTTATAAAACCATAATATAGTTATCAAATCCCAGGAAATAAAATGTAATAAGATATTATTAACTAAATCTATAGAACTTATTCAAGTTTTACCATTTGACTCACCCTTTTTTTTTTTCTCCCTCTTGTCTGGGATTTAATCAAGAGCACACTTTGCATTTAGTTTTCAGATCTCCTTAATATCCTCCAAATCTGTAGTAGCCTTCTTGTTTCCTGGAATCTTCACACTTTGCAAGAAGTTTAGTAATTGTGTCTATTGTTCCTCATTTGCATCTGTTTGATATTTCCTCATGTTTACATTTAGGTTGCATATTTTTGTATTTTTTGCAAAAATGTCACAGAAGTCATTCTGTGCTCTTCCTATTACATCCTGTTAATAGGTCCATGGTATTTATGTCTCATTACTGGTGATGTTAATGAAAACTTGACACAGGTAATAAAGTTGGATTTCTTCACTATAGTTTCTCTTTATAAAGAATTTTATGAGGGACATCTTTGATATCCTGCTTCTTGTTATATGCTTGCCAAAAATTTAAGGGTTCATTGATGGTTCTTTCCTGCAAAAGTATTTCTTTGGTATTGGTGGGGCGCAGGGGTGCTGAGGAACCCCGGAGATTCCTGACTTCTATGCAGCAAAGAATTCATGTGGGAGTCAGCATAGGTAGTTAGAGATAAAGCTTTATTGGAGGCGAGGACACACACACCAAGAATGCGGGCAGATTCAGAGAAGAATCTCACCTTGGGCCTAAGGCTGCTGATATATTTCTTTGCTTAGTTTGAGGGGGCATGGTCTCTCAGCTGGGACCCTGAATGGGTTTTTACAACTTTTGTTTAACACAAGGGGAAGGAATTTATGATTGGATTGAGATTTGGTCAATTTTGTCTATCAAATGCTCCTGACTCCTAAACTCCTGTTAGATAAGATAGAAGTTTTACAACTTGGTGAGGGTACCTGGTGTGAGATAAACTAATAGGGTTTGAGTCACTTTGTTTTGAAATGTGCTAAATTCCAGTTGAACCTCAATATATGCCACACAATGATTTTCTACCTCTATAATTCTTTATACATAAGCTAATTGGAAAACTACTAATTAAAGGAATTCTGAATTTTATTTTCTCTTCTACTGTTGTTGTATTATAGCAATTATTTACATCACTTTGAAAATGTTCCTGAGTTTTAGCTTTGTGTTCACTCTATTTGGGGGTAACCATTGCAAACAATACATTGACTCATTTGTGATTCAAACCTCTTTGTAGGAAAGTATTAATGCTAATCCATATTCTCCCAACCTGTCTTTTCTTCTCTTCAAAGCTTTTTTATTATTTTAATGATACCTCCCTTTCCCCACACTTACTTCATTATCCCTCCCATGCTGAAGTATTAACCACAGTAAGGAAAAGGTAATGGTGCTTTAATTTACTTTAGAATTCTGAGCCAGAAAGTTGCATTTTAGAGAAGAGAGAGGACGTTTCTTGATAGGGCAAGAACTGTGCTCAGAGAAATAAGCCAGAAAGAAAGAGAAAAGTATTGAATGGTTTCACTTATAACATGAATATAGGGGAACCAAACAAGAGAGAGACACTCAGTGAGGGAGGGGGAGGATAAGGGCTCAAAATGGGGTAGAAAAGGGCACAAGGGACCACGGAGATGGGTCACGGGTGAACTGGTGGTGGGTCACCCAAGGGGAATACACAATGTAAAATATATAAATAACAATAACAATAAAAATAAAATAATAATAATAATAATAACAAAAGAACTGTCCACATATGTATCACTTGCCTTCTGCAGTCCCTAGAAAGACAGGTTGGAAACAAAAGTCAAAGAAGCCAAGTGAATAGTAGGAAAGGAGTTAAGTAAACAAGTTCCACAAAAAGAGTAACTACTCCCTAAAGGGCTTTTAAAACAGAAGAATTTTAACTGGTTCTTAAAATAAATGTCTTTGATATCGTTTGAACAAAAGGAGAACAAGCCCTCTGGTCATCAGTTGAATGTTCTGGGAAGACTAGGACTTGTCACTTTGGAATTCCACAAACAAGACAAAGTGAGGTTGGGGAGGTGGTAAAGATGATGGCTGGGATGATTACTGAGATCAAAGCAGAGGGGGATTTGAAGAAAGATTTCAATTAAAAAAAAGAGGAAAAAAAATCCTGCCAATTAAGTTAATTTTCAACTGAGGGACAGTTAAAGAAATATATTTGATGGTATATTGCAAGTGTCAATTGCATCCAAAGGAAGAAAACTTTTTTTTCAGGTCCTTTCTGGTTTTTTGCTTTGTTTGGCTTGACATCACTAAAAGGAACTGTGTCCTAGAAGCTGCAGCGATGTTCGTGGCAGTGGTTTGTGCATTTGTCCTTGTTTGTTTGTTTTGTTTAAATACATTTTAAATTTAAATACATTTAAATACATTCTCACTCTGCTGACACAAGCAAAACATTTTTAAAGAAGTATTGTATGTCTCATCTTATTATGGGTTACATGTTAGGGATCATGTATTTGTATCTCGCTGATAAAGTTAAATAGCCCAATCAACTGGGTCACAACCAAAGCTTGGCCTTGTCTTAAATCACTCTATACCCTTTCTCCTTATCTGCACAACCAAAATGGCAAATTATTTGCACATTGACTTGCCTGTGTCTGTTACAGGGCAGCCCAGATATAAATGGGGTGCCTGTCTGGGTTCTCACCCGTGCGCTTAAAAGGGACTTAAAAGACTCAATGGCAGACACATACAATAAAATTAATAAAAGGGTTTATTTACAAAAAGGGAAAGGAAAAAGATAAAGAATAAATTGGTGAGTGCGTCCTACCAGTCCCGCTGAGCTGGAATCTTATGGCCCACTCAAAAAAATTTGGCAATCCACAACCATGAGCAATAGACCCCTCCAAGCTTGTAGGTCTGGTATTTAAAACCTCAAAACCATTTCTTAACTCCACCCTCAGTCCTCAGCATCCTTCCTTCAGTGGTGATGGCATTCTGGGATTCGTAGTCCTAGGTGGCTTGTATCTCTCTGGCTTGAGGTGGGGGTGGGGTCCTGGCACACTCCCCTTTCCTGAGGACCACCCTCTGACAAGTCTACAAAGTGTTCCTGACTCCCAAGATAAAGTTTGGAGGATGGACTGCTTTGAAGGTGGGTGGTGTTTTGTAAGAGGTATGTAAAGAGGTGTGATCCTACCCCAGAATCACAGAGTATTGTCAACTATTGTTGCCTCAGCAAAAAGCACATATATAAATAACACAGAAGTCACAGAAAAATCTTTGCTGTTCATTAAGCTTGAGTCTCTACAGTGCTTAGTGAATCAGATCATTACTATCCTATGAAAGAGACCAATGAACATGAGGAGGAAAAGAGGCTTTTATCATACTGTTATGTTCTAGAACACTATATCCACTTCCTAAGTATTTCATTATGCACTAGTTTGATAATAATTCTTACATTGTTGTATCTTAACATGCTGGGACATGTTAACAGAGAGAACAGTTTTTGCCATCAAGAGAGTACTAACAAGCCCAAACAAACCAACTACATCCCCCAAAAGACTCAAGTTTGTGACTTTCATCATCAAATCTAACAACAGCTAACAATGGTAAATGTTCACAAAAGACACTTTTCTGAGCTCTGGTTTCATGTGCAAATTCTCTCATGTATTCTTAAAAAAAAAAGAAAAGAAAAGGAAAAGGAAACACTCCATTCAGTTGGTGTAATTGTGATTCCATTTTCAAGGAAAATAAAAGTGGGCCACAAAAGTTAAGTGCATTGTCCCAGGTCACATAGGAAGTACAGAAGCCAGGATGCGGATCCTCTGGCGTGACATAATCTAATTAGCCACCTTAGATTATTACCCATTTTCTAAAAGATATCTTTTCACCTGTATGTTGGATATTTTCATTTATGAAAGAAAAACATATTTGTTTACTTATTCTAGGGTGGTGTATTATTTTAAAACACTGCTAATTATATTGCTTCTGCATTTTCATTGAAAAAAAAATTAGACACAAGAAAACAAATACATACACACCAAATATATTAACCTAATTTCATCTACAGATTTAACCTCTCTTAATAGTTTTGCCAACAGACACTGAAAATATTAACTGAAAAGGGTTAATATTCTGATGGTGTCAGAAACCCAGGGGATTCTCTAGGGCACCGTAATACTTGCAAATCCTACGGTAAAGAGTAACGGTAAAATACAGATAGTCAAAGAAGCAAGACCATTCATGATATAGAAACTTGAGGATTCAAAGTTTAGATTACCTAAGAGTCTATTATCTGTAGTAAATTCCCTACTCTCAATACTTGGTTTGAGGTTGAGAATGTTCTTGTTACTAGAAAATACCTGGAAAGGAGCTATGAAGGTGCATAAATTCTCCAACTTAATTCCTGAGTTGTTCAGAAAAATGTGATATGCATATATATATATATATAAGCAGAGATGACAGGAAAGAAAATTTGAAAAAATGTCAATTATTGGTGATTCTGGGTTAATGAATATATGGGAGTTTTTGTAGTAACCTTATAATGTTCAGATAATTTGCACTATATCAAGATAAATATTTAAAAACAGTTTCAGATTACTTTCACTAGGTAAGATACAAGTTGAAGTTAAGAATTAGTGGAATGGTTAGTGGAAGAAGAATATTATAAATACCAACTATGACCAAGTGACCAGTTGTAGAAATTACTAAGGAACATTCTTGCGTCTCCTTTACATTGCTTTGTACTTATTTACATCTCTTACCATTTTTTCTCTTGCCATTCCTATACTTGTTAATATAAGCTGTGATTGATGTTAAATTCTATAATTCAGTGTTTTATTTTCAGAATATCAAGGGGAGATTGTGACTGAAAAATACATGAAATGTCATCACCTATAGTTAGAAAAGCAATATACAGTATTGTATATAATTTGAAACTATCTATATCTGGAATTATAAACCAAATCATGGCATATATTGTAAACTCACTTATGACCTATAATTGAGTTATGTGTTTTAAAGAGTTGAGCTTATCAATACATAGGACTGGAATCACAAAGAGAAAAATTCAACTGGATTTTGGAGCTACTCCCAGTACCCCCTATTGTAAGGTCATTCTGTCTTTCCATTGGAGTAGAATTGATATGTACCAGGGATTTGTCTGGCAGCTTTTGTTCTCCCTTCTGAAAAGGAGAATATATTGGGATTCACTGGCATTTTTTTTTTTTTAACTTTGCTTTTTGTGTGGAGGAGAAGACCAAAAAAAAAAAAAAAAAATCTTTATAGTTAATAGGTCTACAGAGAAAGAAGATCCATACAGGAACAAATTGAGTTACACAATATACTAGAATTGGGACTTGTGTGTTAATTCCTTTGGGACTGGAGTGAATAAGTTTTGAGTGGGAAGAAAAGCAAATGTTTTATCAAAAGGGAAACTGCAATTGATTGTATCATTGTTAAAGTATCCCTTTTCTACTGAGTCCATAACAGGCATAGCCAAATAGTCTTAGGCTAGAAATGATGTGTGCTGTGTCTGAGAAGTTGTATGAGTTACATGTGGTTCCGCCATTTTTCTTTTCATGATGTTAAGACTGTCCTAGATAGTGACTGCTCATTTAGTGTGGGTTCTTAACTGGAGAGAAATGAAGTAGAGTGACAGGCCACCTTTAGTCAATGTACATCAACAGTGAGAAACCTGTCTATGATTGTGTATACTACTGAGATTGAGACTGCTGATTGCTACAGCATGACTTAGCAAAAGTTAACAAGTTCACTGAAAGATTACTTGGGAGAATCAATTCCTATTACAACAGAAGACAAAGCAAGTATTAGCAGTGATCAACTTGGAAAGTAGGCCCCTTTATTTGTCCACTAATATAACAGGAACTGAACAGAGGATTGCTTTTCCAGGAACCGTGCTTTGATGGTCCCTTTGAAATCCAGGGATGTGTGTGATGCAAGTTTTTTCTATTGTGAAATTTTGCAAATTAATTTTCTAGGACCAAAATAACTTCACAAGAGGTATACAACAGTTATTATTTAATTTTGGTTCACATGTGACGATGGATGAACTTTCAAAGCATTCAAGAAATGGATCTATAACACTGGTCAACAAATTTTTACAAAAGTCATGTTACTGAAATAAAAGTAGTCATTTCCTATCAATTTTTATGTTCTCAACACGAATATGATGGTCAAATTCTAATATTGGCTCTAGTTTTTTTGTAATCTGCAATAAATTGATGTTTACATCATGAAATGCATGATAGCAATAGGCCGAGAGTTAATACCTGTGAAAAATCAAGTCATAGACTACTTCTTAGATTTCTTCACTTGTCTCTTGTACAGCTGTTCAGGAGCATCGCTGGGGTGTCCAGCAGTAGTCAGCCAGCATTGTAGTGGACCATTTTCCCTGGTATCTTTGTTCCATTGATGCAATATCTTGATGAAAACATTCGCCATGTTCATCACTAACCATACCACGGTTTTCAGGGAAGAAATCCAGATGGGAATGAGGAAGTGGATCTTTAGAGACATATTGCAGCCAAGTTTCTGTTACTGCATCAGCATGTCTTCTACTAGTTCCTTGTAGTTTTCTGCCTTAATGTTCCCAACAAAGTTTGTAGACACTAGGCAAAAAGCATTCCATGCTTGTTTCACATCACCCTGCAGCAAGTTGTTGAACCGGTCATCTTTGAAGAGCTCTTGAATATGAGGACCCACAAAAACTCCCTTTAATTTTTGTTTTGCTGAGTTGAGGAAATTTTTCATGCAGGTATCGGAAAGCTGGTGAAGTCTGGTCTACGGCTTCCACGAAATCCTTCATCAAACCTAGTTTGATGTGAAGGGGTGGTAGCAGCATTTTGTGAGCCTCAACCAGAGCTGGGTGCTGGATATTCTCTCCAACTGCTACATTTTGTCTGCGAGTCCATTCCTTCCACAAGTAGTGCAATTAACTTGCTTGGCTATCCCACTCACGTAAGAAACACATGTATTTTGTATATCCCTGCTGCAGTCCCATTAAAACGGCAACTAGCTTCAAATCACCACAGACATGCCAGCTGAACTTGTTATACTCAATGGGATTCAGTAGCTTCTTTAAGTTATTGTATGTCTCTTTCATGTGGACAGCATGCGCTACTGGAATAGATGGAAGACGGATTCCACTGTGCAAAAGCACAGCCTTAAGACTCCATTTCGAAGAGTCTAGAAATAGTATTCATTAATGTGGGTCATGAGGGACTTCTAAGGCATTCATGAGGTCCTCAATATCGGAACAGAATACCAGAGTACTTTCCTTTCTGAAGAAAGGCTCCAACTGCTGGTGGTGCTTTCAATATCAAGTCATTGTGATATCTTCTTCTAGAAGATTCCATTGTTGGAGTCTTGATCCTAGCAATTCTACCTTGTTCTTGAAGTCCAAATCACGAACCAAGTCATTGAGTTCTTCCTGTGTTAGTCTGTGTGGGGCTGATGATGCACCAAGGTGAAAATCTGGATCACTGCATGCTGATGAAACAGGAGATGAACAGGTCGCCTCACCCTTGTCCTCATCAGATGAATCAAGAGAAGATTCTGCTGGAGGTTCTGTAACAGGAAGTCCCTCACCATGTGGAACTGGCCTCAATACAGACGGAATGTGTGGACAGAGTATTCTCGACTTCTTTTGCTTCGTTATTCTGCTGGAAGGAGGAGGAACCAAGCAGATGTGACAGTCTTTTATGTGGTTGATTGGCTGTCTCCACACCATGGGGACTGCAAACGGCATTGATGGTCCTTTGCCACTGAACCACTGTGAAAGCTGTGTTGTACATGTAGCACAGCATCTGTGCAGGGCCCAAGGCTTGTCTTGGTCATCAACCTTGCATCCTAAGTAATGATGATAAGCCTTCTTCACTTGAGAAGTGATACTTTTCTTCTGGCTGGCAAATGGCACTTTCCCACAAATATAGCAGAAATTATCCATGCTATTAACACACTTTCGAGGCATTCCTGTTCTGTATTGTGCCTAAATGGATAAAATAACAACAGTTCTATGGAACAGTAGATTAAACTGTCTCGCACAAAGTCTGAAATATTTTCTTTTTTTTTTTTAAAGATTTATTTATTTATACATACAAGCTGGGATACAGGCCAGAGGTGCGAGGTGGTGAGAGGGTTCACCAGAGACAGAATGGGGAGCAGAACAGGCAGATCAGAAATACACTCCTGAGGGGAGCAGCAGGCGAGGCAAGAGAGGTCTGCTGCACCATGTGGGATTCTCCTGGGCTGGGCGTCAAACTCGCATTGCGCGCTGCCGACAGCTCCACAGCACAGTGCTCAACCGCTGCGCCACCAGGGAGGCCCATTCTGAAATATTTTCAATGCTCAACCTTTTCTGACAGGGCTTTGTCTATTGCCCTGCTGATGTCAGCTTACGTTAGTAGCCGCCTGCCAGCAGTATTGCATTGCATCAGAAAATGATGCAATCAACACTGGATGATGTGTGCATTGTGGTATTATGTAATGTGATGCAATATTACATCATTCTAGGCTGATTTAGGATGTTGTTGCAGTCCCACTGGATAAATTTACACGGAGAAACATATAAAATGAGTTATATGAAGTATCTTCAAAACAAGAGCTAATAAAAAAATTTCATGGTTATATTTATGTTCAGCACACCAAATTAGTACAGATTAGGGCCTTTTTAAGTCAGTAATGATCTCAATGTTGACCAGTGTAATCTGCCTCAAATCTGGGAGCGTTTTGGAACAGATGTGCGAGACAAGCAGTTTATAGATCAATTGATAGATGATACAGGGGTAATAGTTTCTTCTTGGACATGAGGTTCTGTCCACATAAATACACTTGAGATTAGTAAGTCCCAAGAAAAGAATAATTAATTTCCATGACTTACTAATTATTGGTTGTCTGTTAAGTTCAATGAAACCTGTAATTCTTACATTAAAATTCTTTTGGAAGTGATAATAAGAAGGCTCAACAAGACTGATGTAAGACATATCCATGTTTGACCATAATAGTGCAAATGCTTTAGTGAATGTGAAATAGACAGCACAGATACCAGCCACCTCAAAAAATTTAGTGAAATTCTGAAATATTTATATGACAAAAAAATCAATATAACTCCATTAGATTTATATATGTATGTATACATATACATATATATGGAAGTGAGTTGAATAACTAAAATTCTTATATGAAATAACAAAAAATAAACCCTCTATTATACAAGAATAATTATTAGGAAAATAGGATTTTATATCAATAATACTAAATGAATTGTATATAAACCAGCTATGTAAGTTGCAGGAATTTAAATGTATATTCCAGAGAAGGTTTTATGGAATGGGATAAAGAATTATGGACTCAGGAAGCCATTAGCTTACCTAATTGACCTGGAAAAATAATTGGTGTTATTAAAAAATAATGAGAATTCCAAGAGTAATTTCACAAGCCACATTACTAAAGACAAAACAGTATCAAGTAAAGTGTATTTCAGTAATGTGCACAATAATGTGTGGTTGGAGGGAGTTTTTCCTTTAAAATTTTTTATTCTCACCTAATTTTAGAGTTATAGAACATCTACCAAAACACACACACAATTGTGATATCTCTCTCATCCAGCTTCTCTTCAGGTTAGCATCTTGTATTACCTTAGTCCAATTATGAACCCAGGAAATTAACATTTACACATGACCACTAATGAAAGCATAGACCTTACTTAATTTGAATTTCACTTATTTTTCCATGAATGCAGTTTTTCTCTGTTCCAGATCACCTGCAGGATTTGATGCTTTGCTTTGTTGCTATTTGTTTGTAGCAATGATATAGTTTTTTTCTGTAATTCATGACACTGAAGGATACAGGAGAGTTATTTTGTAAAATTCCCTTCAATTTGAGTTTAGCTGATGTCTTCTCATGACAGAAGCCAAGTAATACTTTTTTTTCTGAGCAAGATTATCATCAATATAATACCATGTGCTCTGGTGACATCATTTAACAGGGATTATAATATCAGTATCTCCTAGTACTGCTGACGTTAACTGTGTTGACTTGGTTAAAACTTTATCTTGTGGATTTCTGCACTAAAATGTTACTAGCCTTTCTCTTTGAATATATTCTAGAACGATGTCTTTGGCACTATTAAGTATCCTAGTTTCTTATTACATTTTTGCCCAAGATTTATCATCTCTCAATAGATCTTGTTTGCCATAATTATTAGCACATTGTCTGGTGACTTTCTATTTCATTCTACATTTGTTAATTCAAAAGAAATATCTTTATTATTCAATTATTTGTTCATATCAAAATGGGCTATTGGATATTTATTTTACTATATGGATTAAGATACAATCTTGAACTTTCTATTCTACTTTTACTTGTTTATTCATTTATCTTAAAGCAGTTAAAAACTCAAATATTTAGCACATCTTGTCAAATTTATCTCTATGTATTAATCTTTTTTGCAGTCTTTAATGAAATTATCATTCCTATTACATTCTCTGTTAATTATATGTGTATATGAAGGCTGTTGATATTGTATGCTAATTTTATATGTAAACTGGCCAAATTTATGAATTATTAAGTGAGACTTATCATAAATCTCTGGAGTCAAGGTATGCTATCATATTATTAGAAAATTTTACGACTTCTCTACCAATTCTTATGTCTAATTGATTTCCCTATCTAATTGTTCTAGCTAATGCTTCTACTACAATAATGACTAAAATATATAGTCATGTTAAGCAAGTATGGCTCCATTCTTATTTTCTTTAGAGTTTTCATCATGAATTCATGTTGAATCTTGTCAAGAGCTTTTCCAGTATCTATGGAAATAATTATGTTATATTGAATTGAGCTAAGATGAAGAAAACAAGGGATATGGATTGGGGAGAAGACAACCTATGGAAGTAATTTTGGAGAAAGACTGACACATAGAAATAGGTAAGCTATGTGAAGTTTCTAGGGTATGGAATTGCTTTTATTGCCACAAAATAGCCATTCATGACACACATAAATCTAATAGTTATTTAAAACACAAGAATTGCTTTTCTGTAGCATATGCATATTTCTTAAGGTATAATGAGAAGATATTTTATGAAGAACGAAGGATCAGTGAAGCAGAGACCTGTCGTTTTTTCTTTCTGTTGCTATGGAAACTTGCAGCAATGAAATCTGATTTCACAATGATAACTTAGGAGCAAGTACCATGTTAGCAAGCCTGTTTTATATTTTACCAGAGGTTTTTAAAAACTCCTGGACGTTTCACATTCCTTAACTTACCAAAATAACTTCCCAAATATTTTATTAATGTGAAATGAGATGATAAAATTGTTGATGTTCAGATAACTCAAAATCTATCTTAGTTTTACCTGTCAAAACATATAAGTAAATGTAAGAATAAAATGGAGATTGGGTTTAAGTTATAGTTTAGGATTTAAGAAATTTTTCATTCCTGTTCACCCTGCTCTGTAAAATTATTGCTCATGTATCAAATACCTCGTGGTCAAAGAAAAGCACCTTTGTCTATTTTTCAGTATGTGGATTTTAGTCTCAAGATTCAATTTTAATTTTTACTAGAACTGTCCAAATAGCTTTCAAAATAGAAAATCAAGTGCCCTCTTTCAAAAATCATCCTATTACAGATATGAGTTTTAATAATCCAAAGTTAAATTTAAATGCCAATGAAACAGACTATTCTCTTTGTCAAACTAAAATGCCTATGTGTAATTAATGAACTGTCCAAAGAATTGAGTAGGATGCCGCTGGTTTTAATAAGTGAGTTCTGAAGAGTTTCTAATAGAGTACCTCATTCTACAAAAACTAGGAAACAAATACAAATTAAATTAATAAATTGAGAACCTAGACATTCAGTAATAAATCAGTGAACAGTATTCGGTGTAATGAAGTACTTAAAAATACATACAGAAATCCTCTAATAAGAAAGAAGACTATTAACAGAATAAAAACTATGGAAATAGAGCAATTCTATTTAAAAAGGTATATTTCAAATTGTCATTTTATTTCACCAAGAATGATAAGTGCTAGTAACTTTTGGAAATACCATTCAGTACTAGTGAAAATAAAAGCAGAAAGAAAAATGTCATCTTCTTTACCAAATAATAGGGGCATAAATGAACCAGAATTTTGACAAAATACAGAAGTTATAGGAACAATGACTGGTTTTCTATCAGCTCCAACATCCTCTACTCTCTAATTTCCATTTTTAACATTAATTCTTGTAGCTTTAGTATCATGTCAACTTATCCACACCAATGGGGAGGGAGTGTGGAGTACTGCAGAGGAGGGTCCTGTGGACCAAGAATGTCTTAGGTATAAGCTGAACTCTGAAGCTCAAACAGTTAATAATGCTGGCACCCTAAAATATGTCAATTCTCAATTTCACTGTTCATTAGAGTAATTTATTTTTAATGCCTCATGTTCTTCTATTTAGTATCAAAAGCATTATTATATGCCAAAACAGAATATAGGATATTACATAATTGTTTTAGCAAATTATCTTGGCATTAAAGTATGCACAGAAGTGTGGCGTTAAAGAGAATTGTTATAGTTGAGGCATTAGGTGGGTTGCACTTTGAAACTCTATTCCATTTATTTGTTTTCTTTTTTGTAGCAAAATTTTTTTATTGAAGTAACATTGCATGATAACATTATATATATTTCGGGCCTCCCCCGTGGCACACCAGTTAGGCGCTGTGCTGTGGAGCTGTCCGCAGTGGCGATGCAAGTTCGACAAGGCTGGGGAGATTCCCACATGGTGTGGCAGACCTCTTTTGCCTCGCCCGCTGCTCCCCTCAGCAGTGTGTTTCCATAGATCTGCCTGTTCTGCACCCCACTCTGTCTTTGGTGAACCCTCTCGCTGCCCCACACCTCTGATCTGTACCCCAGATGATATGCATAAATAAATCTTAAAAAAAATTATATATATTTCGGGATGACAATAGTGTGTACGGTCCAGAGTCAGACTGACCAACTGCATAAATTTGAGCAAGTCTATGTCTTCATTCTTCATCAACAAAACCCAAATTTTGCATTTTGTGAATCTATCCACCTTCTAAGACGATTATAAGGATTAAATGAGATAATGCATATTAATAAGTCATTTAGCTGAGTGTCTGGCATACTCTAGATACTTTCAACAAATAATTCAAGTTACTACTCCTGGAAAGATGGAAAACGAAAGGTCATCTCAGTGGAAAACTAAATTAAGCAATCAAAGGATAAGATTAAATGTTGAAACGGCGCAAAGAGATGCTCTCAGTACTGGAAAACACACAGAATTAAAAAACTACCTTTATGATCTGGACTATTTTGATTGTGATGTTATCCCCATTGGAAGCCATTAATTTTCACTAGCATCTTTGTCAATGTAAAGTAGTGATGGACAATGGCATGTGGATATGTGACATTGTTCATCAATAGCCTATAAACTAGAGTATACCACTAGGAACCAATATCATTTCTGCAGTACAGGAGCATTGGTTTACGACACTATATGAAGCAGAGGTACGGGATCACCGCTCTTCAAATGTATGTTACACCACACATCTTCAACAAGGCTCCCTTCGCCTCTGTTGTGCCCCCTTCACACTTTCCTCTTTCTCCTGACACTCCCCACTGGTGGCCTCAGTTTTACAGTTAGATTTCTAAGGTTTGTTTTTAATTTGGATTTTTCTAAGGCTTTTTTCTGTATTCTATATATGAGTGAAATCATTCAGTATTGTCTCTCCCCTCATGGCTTATTTTATTTATCAGTATTGCTTCCAGTTCCATCCATGTTGTCTGAAATGGCAAGAGTTCATGTTTGTTTACTAACAGTTGAGTGGTGTTTAACTGTGTGTATATGTATATATGTGTATATGTTTATGCATATGTATTTGTATATGTGTACGTATAGATACACATTCCACATCTTTTTAATCCATTCATCTTTCCTTGAGCACTTTGGTTTGTTTCCAAAATTTGGCAATTGTAAATAGTGTTGTGATGAACACAGAAACACATGTATCCCTTCACATTGCTTGGTAGATACTTGGGGTGGAATTGCTGCATTTTATGGTAGATGTTTTATTTATTTATTTTTTTAAAGATTTATTTATTTATGCATACAAGCTGGTATGCAGGCCAGAGGTGTGGGGCAGTGAGAGGGTTCACCAGAGACAGAGTGGGGAGCAGAACAGGCAGATCGAGGGAAATACACTGCTGAGGGGAGCAGCGGGCGAGCTGGAGAGGTCTGCCGCGCCATGTGGGAATCTCCCCAGCAGGGCATCACACTCGCGTCGCCACTGCCGACAGCTCCACAGCACAGTGCTTAACCACTGCGCTACCAGGGAGGCCCCTGTTTTATTTATTATTAGTGTTTCCTTTAGTGAATTACCAAATTATGTTTATTAAAGTAAAGTTGGTTTACATCACTGACTTTTGGGGGGGTATAGGTTTAACCTCACAAATGTATATTTTCATGCTATACTCATGACCAATACTCCAGTATTTCTCCACTGTGTTCCACTGGACCCTCTCCTTCTCCCACGCCTTCCTTGCCACCTTTCCCTCTGTTTGCCTCACTTTTGCAGCCAGATATTAAGAGTTTATTATTGGTTTGGTTTTGATGTACCCTTTGTTCTGGTTCTCTATATTTCACAAATAAGTGACATCATCCAGTATTTGTCTTGCTCTTTCTGACTTACTTCACTTAGCATTATCCTCTCCAGTTCCAATGATGTTGTCACAAATGCTAAAGAGTTCATCAGTTTTTATAGCAGAGTTTATTCCATTGTGTGTTGTGTGTGTGTGGGTGTGTGTGTCTGTGTGTGCATCACCTTTGTCTAATCCACCCCTCTGTCCTTGGACATTTAGTCTGTTTCCTTATCTATTTACAATAGGGTTGCAATAACATAAAAGTACATATATCTATAGAGCCCCTACCCCCCAAAAAAGCATGTCAAAATTGTGTGCCAGGGACAAGTAATAAAAATTAAGAATAATGAATTAATATTCTAAGACAAATATACTTTTAATAATGAGCATCTGCTTTCTCTTTTATAAAGCTTGGCATTTTGACTGAATGACCTCTTTGCTTTTTCAGTGCAACAGATTATGCTTGTACAACGTCTCCCAACAACATAACCTGTCCTCAGTTTTACCTTCACACAAATCTCCCAATTTATTGCAGTGGGGGGGTGAATACTGTGGTGCTGGACATATGTGTTCAGTTGCACAACCTTTTCCTAGCCCGCTTCTTCATTTCTTAGTCTCAACTTTCAGACGCTCTCATTTTCACAGGAACTAGAATTATTCTTTACAAATCACTATTTTAAATTATGAGAAAGTACCCATTTGACTTCAACTGTATAATTCTTTTTCTTGTTTTGTTTTGTTTTCCTTCAGACACTGGAGCACATTTTCTTCCTTGTTAAAATTCCATTGCATTCCAGTCATTCACTGGTGAATGCGGGAAGCTCAACATATGTTTCACATAAAGTTGCCAGCTTCCTCTGGTGTTATATGACAGCCTCCTTGAAAACTGAAGACAAGGTGCTTGCACTTTGTCTAAAAAAAGACATGATGTGAACTAACATAAATTTACAGTAGCCAAGGTTACAGCATAATAGAGAACTCTGCAACACCTGGATGAGGAATAGTCAGAAATGACAATTTGCAAGGGTGAAATATTTTAATGTCGGTAACAGGATGTGAGAGTGGGTCATGTATACATCTGGGAAATGTCAGGAGTCAGGGAGGGAAAGATCAGGAAATGGAGGCTGATTAAATATCACATTGATCTCAATTGGCAAATCAAATTAAACACAATCTTGATGTCTTGAGTAATTAAAATAGAAATCACACTGCAAAAAGTGGTTCTGAGACCAAGAGAAGCTTCCTGGAGCTGGGCATGTTTTATGTGAACACCCTGAATCCTCTTTGACAAATGTTTTCTTCTGAACTATTTTCCAGGTCTTTTTTTAAAAAAAATAAACTCAATAAACCCCCAAAGACAATACTTCGTAAACGACACAAACACAAGAGAAGCTTAAAATGAACTTACATGTATTTAAAATATAGCACCTTTATACCCGCTCCTCTAGCCTATGAAAAAAGAATTAACTTTAATTAAAGAATGAAACTATGGAGCAGAAAGGAAATAAAGCTGAATATGGAAATGAAGAGATAAATCAACAATGAGAAGTTAAGGAATAAAGACAGCAGTGAACTATGGCAAAGTGTAAGAAGAAAGCTAATAGCCTGGGAAAAAAAAAATAATTCTTGCTGGCCACATAACAAGATTAATGGATTTTTCCAATAAATCCTGGGGAAATATTATCATAAATATTTATCTAAAGCCTCCCATTGCCTGGTATGTTCAAAAAGTTTCATCTCCAAAAAAAAAAAGAAAGAAATTATTATATTTGCAATATATTTAGAGGTGCCCATATTGTTGCTGATGATTGTGATGAGGAAGAGAAGGCCTAGTGTCAGTTCATTTATTTATTTACTTATTTTTTTAATTTCATGTATATTTGATAGCATTCTTCCTTTTCGTGCAGTGTTTGCTTTCTCCTCTCAGGTGTAGTCCCCGTAAAATTCCCACCACCAATTCACCCATGCACCATCACCATAACCCTTGTGCTCTTCCCTCACCTGTTTTTTTTTTTTTTTTAAGATTTATCGATCCATGCATACAAGCTGGGGTACAGGCCAGAGGCGTGGGGCAGCGGGGTTCACCAGAGACAGAGCGGGGAGCAGAACAGGCAGATAGACCGAAGTACACTGCTGCGGGGAGCAGCGGGAGAGGCAGGAGAGGTCTGCTGCACCATGTGGGAATCTCCCTGGCCGGGTGTCGCTGCTGCCACCAGCTCCACAGCGCAGTGCTCAACCACTGCGCCACCAGGGAGGCCACTTTCCTCCCCTGTTTTGATCTCAGGATTCTCTGGGTGTCTGGTCTCCAAGCTTTTTTTCTCCTTGTCTGCTAGATGAAGTGGCAGGCTTTGTGGGTGGGGAGGGGAAAAGGGTTCTGATGATTTTCTCTCTTCTCTTCCCCTTTTGTGCCACATTTTCCTTTGTGTCTGGGCTAATCGCTGAGGTCACCCAGTTTGTGTAACTGTCCAGGCCCTCTCAGGAACTTGCCATTCTCCCTGTCAGTTGTTTTTATGGGAGACTTGATCCTAGCCTCTCTCCGTGCCATGTTGATGTCATCACCTGGTATCTCTACATCCTTTATAACAGGCAGTGGCTGCCCAGCCCAGTCTGGTTCCACCCAGCTGAAGCTCTTGCAATTGTAGACACTGCCCCCACCTCCTAGTGTCATTTCTTGAAATAAAAAAAAACTATCTCCTTTCTATCAATCTAATTATACCTGTTGGGAAGTATTCTTTTATCCTGAGCAGCATCACAGCATCATAAACCCATCAGGGTATCATGATGACTATGTACATATACTGCAATTATCAAAAATAGGAAAAACAAAAAGTGGAGAAGATAAATATGGGAAGTCAATAAATATAAATTCAGCTTTTATATTTTGTTGAAGGTGTGTGTGATTCATTAGACATTTATGGTACAGATAGATATCTGGGTCAGAAATGCAGAAAAGAGATCTAAATCTGAAACACAGATAAGGGTTCCCATTATAATGATAATAGAAGATTAGGAGGTGGAAGGCAAAAAGAAGGGAAGGATGAAGAGGTGGTCATAAAGGAAACTTGTTGAAAATATGTATTATTGTTTTGTATATGTATGTAGATTTTATATAAATGCTATAAAAAGCACATAATCTGGGGCCTCCCTGGTGGCGCAGCTGTTAAGCCCTGCGCTGTGGAGCTGTCGGCAGCAGCGATGAGAGTTCGACACCCGGCCAGGGAGATTCCCACATGGCGCGGCAGACCTCTCCTGCCTCGCCCATTGCTCCCCTCAGCAGCGTATTTCTGATCTGCCTGTTCTGCTCCCCACTTTGTCTCTGGTGAAGCCTCTCACCACTCCCCACCTCTGGCCTGTACCTCAGCTGTATGTATAAATAAATAAATCTTAAAAAAAAAACACATAACCTATGATTTTACTCAATATAAGACTGAAGATTGTTTCATATTAATACTATATTGTTCTCAAAATAAGTAAATATTTAAAGGATCAAGAAATTTTTCTAGAAGCATCTGCAACAAGCTCATAACAGCCATTACCTCTGGGAAAGTGGGAGGTGATCAGGGTTAGCATTGTGCCCGCATAGGGTGTTGAATATACTTGAAAAGTTTTATTTATTCAGTATGGACTTTAAATTAATGTGTTGTCTGTGTAATTAAAAATTCATCTTTTAAGTGAGGTTAGACTAATTCACACAGATTTATCATTCTCTGGTTGGACAATTCAATTGAAAAGTTCATAATGCCTGGCAAAATTAAATTATGTCCTGAACTCTTCCAGAAATCTAGGGAAATGCCAATGTTTTATCATAAAAGAATAATTTAATAAGGTATATTTCTGAGTTAATACTGAAACTACTAGTGCCCATGAATCACAATCTTATAGTAGTAAATAATGCAGATGCAGAATTTTTCATTTATAAATCATCTATCTACTCAGAAAATCAATGTATTTCCATCGGTCACTGACAAAGCCAGCATGACTTTTTAAAACAGAAAATCATTTAAAATATGTGAAAATGTGTTCTCAAAATTCATCATACCAGTATTTGTGAATACTCTCAAATAGGTCAGAAAAATAAAATGAAACAATTGATACATTTTCCTGCTTTTTCTAGAAAAAACGTATTTGTTCTGTACATATTTCTTTCAATGCTATCCAACCAATCTCCCCTTAATATCTAACTTTGATCAATTCCAAGCTTCAGCCTGAATCTATCTTCTCTCTCCACATGACATTTTCAGGTAATTGGCTCATTCCATGACATTAACTTTTCCCCACCACATGAACGCCATTCGAGGAGTGATAGCTCAAGTTCACATCTCTCACAAATGCAACAGTCAGCTCTCTCTTTTTCAGACTTGCCACAGCATAACCACAAATAAACAGTTCTGAAACAAATATCATTATCTGTGCCTCTTCCTTCCACTTCACAATGCCAGTCACATCCAAAATGACTATTTCTCTTGACTATTTATGGTTCCTCACCCAAGGTCACGCAAGGTGAAAATATTAGAACAAAAGTTGCAAATTCAAATCTCTCTCCAGCTCAGCAGGAGACAGGAAGCAGACCCCGAATTCCCTTCGAGATACCAAGGAGAGAGACCCACTGGCTTTTGAGGGTCCAGAGTCCAGCTTAAAGCCTGCAGGGTCTTCCCAAAAGAACATAAATCCATTATGGCTATGTGTCCAGTGCTACCATTTTTATTTATATCAAATGTTGGTAACAAATTCTATATTCAACTACAGCATCGAAAGTAATTGTAGAAGATTTTGTTTACAGCTAAATAAAGCAAAGTTTTGTTTCCATTTTGACCAATACTGCTTTTCACAGCAATCAGAAGATACACAAATAAAAGAACCAAAACAGATCTGATTTTAGTTTCCAAAAAGAATTAAATTCTGAAAATTTCCTATGAATGAATCCCTAACAACAGATAATTTTATCATTGATTTTTACAGTACTGATGATATAAAAATATGCCAGTGTCTTTGAGATCTGATGAGAAAATTGCTACTGGAATGAAATATTGTAAACTCCATAATCTTGGTGACTTGTGTGTGTGTCTTGTATTTTTAATTTGATAAATTCATGCTGCTAACATTTGGATTCCCTTATAAAAGTTCTTTCTGAGTAAACTTAGTTTTCTAAATATCTTTGTTTTAGGTATATGCACAGTGCTCGATGTCCATTAACTTCCAAAACATCACACATTCTGAAATCTATAAACAAATTCATTTCCCTAACAAATCCCTTTCAACATCTGTATGTCTAAAAATCAGTTCTGAATTTCTCGGACTCACATTCAGAGAATTGTAAACACTGGCATATATTTTATGATAGCGGGTGAAATATTTTTCAAATGTGAACCATGCATTCAAACCAGATCTATGTCTCCTCTCCCTTCACACAGAATAAATGTCCTTCCCTGGGCTCCTTTGCCCACACACTCCTTTCCTGTCCCCCGACTAACCTTTGCTCAGCATTCCCTTCTCTTGTTTATGCATTTTAAGTAAATTATGATAATTACTTTAGAATAAAATGTATTGTCATGCGTTGAATAAAAAAAGGTACTAAACAGAAAAGGTAGGGGGATATTCTTTTTGGAAGGGAAGGAAGACTGGGAAAGAGCAAAAGCTCAAGCACAATGTTTTTCAGAACACGGGGCTGTATCCATCAAATTATGTTTTATAATCTTTGCTTTTTATTGTATTTTTTATACCTTGTATTCTGTACATGAATTTCTTTTATACTGAGAAAATAACAAACAATATCAACTTTCACTCTACTCAATTTCATCACCCACTTTGATAAATACCTCACTAATATGTTCATCTCAGAGTTCATTAATTTTTAGAGATCTCTCTTGAAATTTCAATAAAATTAAGGTTATTATTTGTTTTTTGAAATAAATATTTAGGGTATGTAATTATTTCAACTTAATTAATATTCCTGCCCAGGAATGTGTGTGTTCAATGGCACACAAGAACATACAAACCAAGTTTTTATTTTACTTTCTTTTTCTTTTTCTGAGGTAACATTGGCTTACAAAACATTATATTATTTAAGGGAATAGGTTCACACTTTGTCAGATGTCTGTTACCACCCCACCCCCATAATCAAAGCACCCATAGTCCTTTACCATAGACCATAGTGTCCCCTCTTTCCTTTATTACTATGTCCACCCTTCTTCCCCCTCTACACTAGCCAAGTTTTTAATTTTCTAGTTAGGTAATCCAGTGCCAACTTCATGGTATGGTCAAAACCATGGAAATACAGATGTCTCAATTTCAAGCATCTTTCCATTGACCATTTTCATTTTCAAATTTGATTATTCCATTAGCCCCATCCCAGATATTCTTCAACTACCTTGAGAGAGTTTTATCTTAACCCACTCAACTACTCTTCTTTTTTAGCCAGTGCAAATTCCTTGGACAATTACTATCCTCTCCGAAAAACCAACATTATTTAATGCATGCCTATTTTATCACCCAGGAAAACCATAAACCTGATTTACCCAAATACTCTCCTAATGTCTATATGCACTTGACCAAATATATTGCTGGAGAAATATGATAAGCCATGTTATCTGGTCTTAATAGTGACTTATTACCATAGATGTCAAGAGGTCGTGACAAGGCCAATGTATACATATACTTAATAAGTCCTCTATGAGTACTATTTCAAACATACATTCAAATCAGCAATCTTTGATCATCTCTATTTCTAATAACTTCAATTTACAAACATTTCACAATTTATTAAAAAGGTGCAAAGGTACAAGCTCACAGAAACTCCCTCATCCATATATTATGAAATCTTCTTGCTTACCTAAAGCCATGTTTAATAAATCTCTGCTCTACTATTTCACCCTAACTCATTTTCCTTACTGCATTCCACAGAGTCTAATATCTTTCTTTTTCTTTGTTTTATTTTTGGTTCATTTTTCCTTGTTTGAATCTACCAATAAAATATAGCTTTGTAGGTTAAGGGTCTTATTCTTCTTGGGCATCATTATATCTCTAATGCCAACAATGAATGCAAGGAAAAAATAGTCAAAACAAACTATCAGTGTTCTATATCACTTTGTTTTGCACTCTTAAAAGTTTTGCCAATGTATAGCTTGTCACATACATTGGTAATTAGGTGATTTCTTAGGGGATTTCTTCTTCTCATTAATATTGATAAATGTCTTCCCTCTAAAGATAAACTCATTTTATTATTGGCCTTACAATAGACCTACTAAAAACAACAAATTATGTCTCATTTACAATGTAGCTAAATGAAATATAAAAATCCTCACAAATGGCAAAGTTTTTAGGTATATATATTTTTATAATTAAAACAGCATTTCCAAAAAGCCAAAGATATGAAAAGCTATTTCTTTACTTCATGTGTTTTCCTGTTTCTTCCAACCTAGAAAAATTAATTTTAATTTTTCACAAAACTCATTAAGATATTACAATGGCTGCCATAGTAGCCATTTTCTCCAAAACTGAGAATTTTAATAATTATTTTATTATCATATTATTATTATTATTTTTGTTGCATTATAACATTTGCTTATGCATCCTAAGAATGAATCACAGACCTATATCTGGCAACAGCTTCTGACACTGTGGCACCATTCTTCCACAACAGAGGCACCTAACCTAGTGACCCAATTGCTGGTTGAAGAAGATGCTAAATTACTCTCTGATTCTATCATCACATTGGTGAAAATCAATACATTTCTTTTCAAAGGTCCTTTACAGATATAAGTGTCATCAAAAGATCCTTTCTTTTGGAGGGTCTTAGCTGGTGATGTTAATTTATTTTCATGGAACTGGAAAAATATCTGATTAATAAATATGTGTTTGGAACTGCAATTAAAATCACAAGCAAGTAACAACAACATTATCTCTGCCTTATATTGTGTGTCTACATTTCAAAATGAAGTCTATGGATTAGAATACTAGTAAAGGAAAATCTAAAATCATCAATGGGACGGGAAGGCTACAATTCAACAAGAAACTTAGATAGTTTTAAGTTTGCTCAAAAGAGTTTGAGCTAAGAGGTGAAGAAAAACGTGATCTCTGTGCCATTAAAAATACATATGCAAAAATACTAATACTCCCTCTTTCACTCAGAGAGACTAATTGTTTAGAGAAAGTGTATAAGGAAGACTCTTAGTTGGAAACAACAAAGGTCTTTGTGAACACTTTAAGGAGAATAGAGATTTTTAAGAACGGATTATGAAGCTCACAGAATCTTGGGAAAGGATGAAGAGATGGACTTTAAGTTTAGCTTCCAGGAACAACACCCAAACCTTGCCAAATGCTGATCTGATGATGAGACTGACACTGGTGCCTCTGAGTGCTCCTTGCCAAGACCTTGACTTTAGTGCATCTGCCAGGACCATTACCACTTTGCATCAAGAAGCTGACCTGTCACCCCTGGAATCCAAAAATATCTGCTGCAAATGCCAACAAGAAAGGAAGCAGTCTCACAGCCTATTTTCCTTGAATTGTTCATTTCTGAATTCAAATCTTGAAAGGGAAAAAAAAATTGATGGACCCTGTGTTACAACCAGAATGATAAGTGAAAAATTAAATTGTGCCTTTTATATTGAAGAGGGTTCATTCATATGTGTTAAATTTTCTAAACACAGAAAAGCTATTTAAAAGATCATGTGTTGTCACAAACATAATAATTATCATGACTGGGTAAAATCTAAGAGTTGGTAAATATTTTATAGGTTTCTTAATCTATCAATTATGCAATATATTCATTTTTAACAGTTACTATATTTAGTTCTGTGATGTGAGAAAAGTTGCTTAAACTTCCATGCATGTCAGTTAAATGTAAAAGGGGAAATTGATAATTATGAAACTGTAGGTCAGTGTGAGAACTGAATGACATAATATGTTAAAAGTGCTTAGACAACCTGAACCTCCATAAGCACTCAATAAATTCTGTTTGCTATTATTATTTAAATCTTAGTGATCTGGGGCCTCCCCAGTGGCACAGCGGTTGAGCGCTGCGCTGTGGAGCTGTGGGCAGCGGCGACGCGAGTTCGACGCCCAGCCCAGGAGAATCCCACATGGTGTGGCAGACCTCTCCTGCCTCGCCTGCTGCTCCCCTCAGCAGTGTATTTCTGATCTGCCTGTTCTGCTCCCTACTCTGTCTCTGGTGAACCCTCTCACCACCCCACGCCTCTGACCTGTACCCCAGCTTGTATGTATAAATAAATAAATCTTTAAAAAAAAATCTTAGTTATCTGGATCTAGAACTTATCCTCTTAACCTCTACAATATATTACCTCAATAGAGGTGAATAGTTCTGCTACTTGATGATACCTTCTATGTTATTACACTAGAGAATAGCAACCATGATGACAGTTATGTTTAGTGATATAATGATAAGGGTGAAATATGATGGGTTGAAATATATTTTATTTCAGTGTGGAAATCCAGCCACATCATCTGATATTGCAAAGAGAGAAACTACTGGTTGCAACACAACAAATTATAAATAAAAAATAACAATAAAGGTTATTTAATGCAGGTGGCTCCCAAATCAAGATGTTGTAATATAAATTGTATAGTTTTGATCAAGCTGTTGTATAGGGATGTGAGCCTTGTCACGTTGAAAGTTTCAAAAGAATGGGTTCCTATCAATCAGGGATGCTACAAAATGAATATTTTAACTCAAGATCTGATATTTAATAATCATAGCAAATAGAATTTCTTGAGGGCTTATCAAGGTCCAGGCTGTCTAAGCACTTTTAAAATAGTATGGCATTCAATTCTCACAACTGAACTATGTTCATAATTCTCATATTCCCATTTTACATTTTCCTTTTTTTGATTGTAGATGGCTGTTTGCTTCTGTGTCCTCACCTTACCTTTCTTTATGCCTGCATGAGGAGAAAGACTGAGCAGAGAAAAATGATGTCCTCTTCTTATGAGGACACCAGTTCTATGGAATTAGGGACCAACACTTAGGACCTCATTTAACCTCAATTACCTCTTTAAAGCCCGTCTCCAGATGCAGTCATACTGGGGATTGAAGTTTGGGGTAATACAACTCAGGGCATCATAAATATTACCCTGAATTTTACTGTAAAATATAAAATGAGACATGAATAATTGAAATTACTTCTCTTGCAGAATCAATTTTGTATAATATCAATTCTCCTCAAAATACATACAAACAGGGGCCTCCCTGGCGGCGCAGCGGTTAGGTGCTGTGCTGTGGAGCTGTCGGCAGCGGCGATGCGAGTTCGACGCCCGGCCGGGGAGAATCCCACATGGTACAGCAGACCTCTCCTGCCTCGCCCGCTGCTCCCCTCAGCAGTGTATTTCTGATCTGCCTGTTCTGCTCCCCGCTCTGTCTCTGGTGAACCCTCTTGCCGCCCCACACCTCTGGCCTGTACCCCAGCTTGTATGTATAAATAAAAAATTAAAAAAAAATTAAAAAAAATACATACAGACAATTCCAATAATGATTCAACTAGATATTATTTTATATTTTTCTTTCTTAGATGAGTGTGTGGTGAGACTATAAACAAAAACAAAACAAAATCGATTATCATTTTCATTAAATATACACACCTTGTAATTTCTTTAAAATTATTATATTTCATAACACCTTACAATTTAAAGTTCTTTCACTTTTAATTATTTTATGCAATCTTTAAAGCAATCCTGTTAAATCACTGCTCCAAAGGAAAAGTAATCACCACTGCAATTACATAAAAATGCACTACTAAACAGAACCCTCAAGTAATTACAACATGATAAACATTAGCAAAAATTCACTGGAAGGAAATTAATCCTTTCAATATGTAAAAACTACCAGGCAATTTACTTCATCATTAACATATTTTCTAATGCATATGACAATTCCAGATACAGGGCCTCGCTGGTGGCCCAAGGGGTTAAAGTCTCAGCTATTAAGCTATAAGCAGCTACTGCAGCATGAGTTCAATCTCTGGCCAGGGAGCTTCGCAGCAGACTTTCCTGTCTCTCCCGCTGCTCCCTTCAGCAGTGTATTTCAGTAGATCTGCCTGTTTTGCACCCCACTCTGTCTCTGATAAATCCTCTCACCCCATGCACCTCTGTCCTCTACACCTTATATGCATAAATAAATAAATCTTTAAAAAATAAGAAAATTCCAGATACAATTTTTTTTTCTATTTTCTCATGGTGGTCAATATTAAAAATAATGTTATCTGAAGTATCATGCTTCATTTTTTGGGTAATAATAAGTTGGTTATGCCAACTTAATACCTCACAAGATATGAATAATTAAAAGTATACTTGAGTAAAATAAAAGAAAAAACAGAGAGAGAATAAAGGGGCACACGTCCCCTGAAATCAGGGAAAGTCCCTCCCTCTGCCACTCAAGAACCAAGAACTTCCTTATATTTATTTCAATATTTTTGTAAGTAAATTGTCCTCTTGATTTGCTCATACCCACCCTCACTCCCTCCCTACCAGAGAAAATAAGCATGTGACAAAACACAACAGCTTAATTTGTGATCATGTTTCTATCTAAAAATCTAGACCAGTGTGGTGAGGATGCCATAAAGGGTTATGAGGCTGCCACCACTGCAATACATGAAGCTCACCAAAATCCTTGTCACTTTGTGACGCTCTCAGTATAAACTCTAGTATAAGACCATATTCTCCTAGAATAATGCAAGTTGCAATAATGGAGGGGAAAGATTACACTCTAGCTCTTGGAATTAATTCTGAACATTGCACATACACATATCAACCATTAGAATGGTGTTCATTCTAAGTCCAAGAGTCTTCCTTTGAAGTAGCAAGTTAAAAGCATTTGCCAATGACAGTCAGTTGCAAAGGTCACAAAGGGCATGCCAGAATTAAGAATCCATGCTGGAAGATGCCAACGATCCACCATGAAATCCTCCTAATATCTAACTGCTTTTCCTAATATCTAAATGGTTCTAACCATAAACCATCTAGAAGGTCATTTTAAGTGGGAGCAAATTACTTTGTCCAACTTATTACAAAATCCCTTTTACTGAAAATGATATGGTAAGTGGGAAAGAAAAGAAAGCATCTTGAGTCAAATTATATAGTAGATTTAGAAAATGTTGTACTTAAATAAGTCAAAAGGTGCAAAGGAGTTTTTAGAGGGAGGTTAAAGAAAGACAACATGGCTATAAAAAATAAGTGCAGATTTCTATAGCTTTTCAATTTCCAGTTCGTGTAACTGAATCAGGCTTTTTTTCCCAGACTCACACTTTTCTTCCTCGTTTCTTCTTTAGAAGACCTGTTTCAAATATTACCACTTCCAGGAAGCTTTCCTGACTGTTCTTCACACAACTTCTGATTGCAGCATAATGAGTTTTGTCACTTTGGAATTCCTCACACTCTCAGACTTCTCATTATAAGTATGCACTTAATCGTCTTTATATTTTTTCAATAGTCAGGCTTAGAGAATGCTATCATGCTTTACTAAAAATTTGTATCTAATGGCAAAACAAGCACATAATAAAATTAATTAAATTAATTCTATGATGTGTAACATCATAGATGTTGGGGGTACTTACTTCCACCCTGGATTTGGAAAGACAAAACTGCCTAATGGCAATTTCATTTAGGCAGAATTTAAAAGGATGGATTAGACTCTAATGTTGACTAATGGTAAAAGGCATTTAATAGAGCTGAAGGAGGATGAGAGAAAATAAAGGTGTTGAGTCTCTTATTACATGTGTTTTGACAATGTATTTTACTTGAGGGTTGTTGTGTCTGTTTTGTGACTTGGTTATGAGGTCTTTGCACTCATATTTATTTTCTTATCCCAGTTTTTAGTCCAATTTTCTCTGCCCAGGAGGCATTCAATCAATTTTATTTGAACGAGTAAATCAGCAAAAAACTGCAAAAACTGATTGAAGATGAGACATGTGAATATATTTAATAAGGGGAATTTGATTTGATTAATGTATGATGTATAAATCAGGCATTTTTAAATCTTAAATAAAGACAAATTAATGTGGAGAAAAACAAACTTGCATGGAATTTCACTGTATGTCTTATCAGATCTGATGAACACTGGTGAAAAAATGAAAATTTTTCTAGTAATGAAAATTTTATTTCTCTCTGGTGTGTTGTCTAATAAGGTCATTCAAGCATTCAGCAAAGTCATTCTAACATTAATCACTGTATGATTAATGCATACTGAACATAAGAGCTATGGGACATTCAAGGACTTTGAATTTATAGTTTAACTGATATCTGCCTCAAAATAAGATCTTTGCTAAACTGGATTGCTTATAAACATTTTCAGACATCAAGTGCAGTGAATTTCATACTTTTTTTCATTTTCATAGAGGATATGTAAGGTGTCATTTTACATTTTATTGTTTATTTATGGCAAGAGCAGAAGTCATTAATTGCTTTAGGGGCAATTAATTTCAGTCAGTTATAGGAACAATAATAAGAACAATACCTCAATTTTGATAAGTTGAATCACACAGTAAAGTGAAATTACACAAGGCATTAGAATCTTTAAATAAAAACAGTAAATTTGTAATATTATTATAATTAGTCCCAAATGGATCAAGTTAGTTTATCGCTGATCACTGGCTATGAATCCTTCAAAGTGGAAAAGTAACTCGAACTCACACTCACCAACAGATGAGAGTAGTAACACAATTCTGTAACAAGAGAACAAAGTTATCTATGCTTAAAGTTCTAAGAGTGTACTGAAAGTGACAGTCCAAGCAAATGGGTAATAAGAAGAAAAAGAAGACATCCAAATTGGACAGGAAAAATAAAGCGATTTCGCATTATAGACATGAGTTTTTATTTAGAAAACCCCAATGATTTAACAACAACAACAAACCAGACCTAATAAATGACTTCAACAAAATTGCAGTACACAAAAATCAACATACAAAGATTGGTTTAATGTCTCTAAACTAAAAATGAACAATCTAAAAAGGAAACTTAGGAAACAATTCCATTTATAATAGTATTCAAAAAGGCAAAATATCAGTACTTAGGAATAAAGTTAAACAAAAAGGCAAAAGACTTGTACATGGAAAGCTACAAAATATTGTTGAAATAAATTAGGAGATATACAAAATAGACAATTTGTGCTTGTGGAATGGATGATTTAACATTGTTATAATGCCCACACTGCTCAAGTGATCTATAGATACATACAATGCATGCCCTCTCAAAATCCCAATGACATTTCTTATTTCTATAAAATAAGAAGAAAAAATTACTAAAATTAATGTGGTATCTCAAAGTACCCTGAATAATCAAAGTAATCTGAGAAATAAAAGCAAAGTTAGAAGCCTCACACTCCCTGATTTCAAAACATATTAAAAAGCCATAGTAATCAGAAGAGTATGAAACTGGCATCATGCCAAACATACAGACCAATAAGCCAGAACAGAAAGACCAGAAATTAACCCGTATTAAGTGGTTCTGATCTCCCACAAGTGTGCCACCGCAAAACAATGAGGGAAAGAAGAGTTTTTTCAACATACAATGTTGAGAGATAGCATATTCACATGCAAACTAATGACACTGATGCCTTGTACTACACAGGATTTTAAAATTAAGTCAAAATAAGTTTTAGACATAAACATTAAGACCTAAATCCATAAAATCCCTAGAGAAAAATATAGGAGTAAATCTTCATGAACTTGGGTTTGGCAATAATTTCATGCTCATTCCATTCAAAGTCTAAGAAACATAGTGAAAGAGGATGACATGAGTTGAAAAGCTTCTGAACAAGAAAGGAACATTCAACAAAAAGCAAGGCAATACGAAGAATGGAAAGTAATACTTGCAAACTAAATCTGCTAAGGAGTTAATATCTAAAATGCGTACAACTCCTATAAGCCAATGACAACAAAATAAATAGCCCAATTTATGGGCAAAAAGATTTGAGTAGACTTTTTTTTTTCAAAGGTGATACAAATGTCTAAACAAGCAAATGAAAAGGAGTAGAACATAACTAATCATCAAGGAACATATTAAAAGCATAAGCTGTCATTTAATATCTGTTAAGATGGTCACTACAATATTTTTCACTAAAAAATAAAGAAAACAGAAAATAGCAAGTGTTGCATGGGTATGGAGAAATTAGACCTGTGAAGGGAAATGTGACATGGTACAGTCTGTTATGTATGACTGTACAGAGTTTCCCCCCAAAATTAAAAATAGAACTGCTACATGATTCAGCAACCCCATTTACGGGTACTTATCAAAACATATGCAATCAGCATCTTGAAGAGATATTTGTACTCCCAGAGGCATTGCAGCAGTATTCTTAATAACCAAAAGTGGAAGCATCCTAAATGCTTGCCAGTGAATGAATAGATAAATTAAGTGTGCTATATGTTATGGACTATCATTTATCCTTAAAAAAAAAAGAAATCTTCTTATGTGCTGAAAATTGATTAAATTTGAGGATGTTATGGTAAGTCAAATAAGCCAGTAAACAAAAGACAAATACGTATGTAAAGCATCTATCTAAAGTAACAGAAGCTAAAATGCTGGTTGCCAGGACAGGAGGGTAGGAAGGAGGGGTTCAGTGTGAGTAGAGCTTCAGTTTGCAGCTGGAAAGTTTTAGAGATCAGCTAAACAACTTTGTGCATATAGTTAACACTCCTGAATTGTAATCTTAAAAATGGTTAAGATAGTAACCTTTATGTTACATGCTTTTACCTGCAATAAAAATAAAATAATTCTAAACATCCTTTTTGAGAATAAAAGTTGAAATTCTCTACATAAAATAACACTCCTAATTAAAAAAAAATTAGTCTGCTATTCAAGTATATAAAATTCCCTGCAATATTATCAAAAGCCAATGGGGAAGAATTATACAGAGAAAAATAAAGGTTTGTCTTTCTCTCCAAAATGATAGGGAAAGATTGGTTAGGAAATAACCCCATGGTCCATGGAAGAAATAGATGTATGTTAGCATACACTTTCAGAACACAAAGATGTGAGTAATTTATCTGTCAAGACATGCCAGAAGGACAAAAAGCAAATAACTGAATTATAATCTCTCAAAAAGATCACATATCACACAGGGCCTCAGATTTTCTTTTTTTTTTTTTTAAAGATTTATTTTTTATTTATACATACAAGCTGGGGTACAGGCCAGAGACATGGGGCGGCGAGAGGGTTCACCAGAGACAGAGCGGGGAGCAGAACAGGCAGATCAGAAATACACTGCTGAGGGGAGCAGCAGGCGAGGCAGGAGAGGTCTGCCGCACCATGTGGGATTCTCCCCCCGGCTGGGCGTCGAACTCGCATCGCCGCTGCCTACAGCTCCACAGCGCAGAGCTCAACCACTGCGCCAACTGGGGGGGTCCTCAGATTTTCAACAGAATCAGTAGGTTTGATTGTTGATCTCTTTCTTTAAAAGCATTATCATGAAATCAAGGGGTTCCTTAGTTAGCCTTGGAGAAAACTATGGCCATGAGCTTGGCCTGAGGCTATAGAGGGCTTTATTTGGGCCATACTTGGGCAGCCCTGAACCTGGAGCTTATCCCTCAGTTTGTGAATTTCTGGGGGTTCCCTCTCAAATGGAGGAGAACACGCAGAAGGGGAAGGAAGGCATGTCTAAATGACATCACTCAAAAGTAATATGGTAAGTCAGAAAGTTCCATGGGCAGCAGCTAGGGTCTGTTGTAGCTCAGATTTATTTTATCTGTTCGCTACCAGAAGTTGGATGCAATTTTGAGGGGTGCACCAAGTACGTGGGCTCGAAATAGCAAAGAAATAAATATATACATGGGCTCTCTTTAAAACAATTGGGCATGTAAAAATCTGAGTTTGTTCCCAGTGGACTTTTGTGCTAGTGAGTCCTAACCTGCTTAAAGTGCACAATATAGGACCACACATAAGGCGTCATATTTAACCCATCTATATAGTAGACATGTCACAAAGTAGGCTCACTTAATAACAGAGAACAGTAAAAGAAATCATCAGTTAAAGGAATGCAGTATCTTAGCATAGTATTGCTTCCCCCAAATATCGGAAAACAAATCCATGCTATTTTCAAAAGTAGAAAATATGTTTGCCATCCTTGGAAAACATAAAAATGTTTTCTGTGGCTTATAAAAAATGTTTCATGTTATGATGAGTAGTCTATGGTCACTGAGTTTGTTTTATTTGCTTGATTGTACTGAAACTAAATATTTTTATTATCATTTTGAGTTATTTTTGGAGATTTGTAGAAGTCTGAGTACTCAAGAAATGGTTCAATTTCTGATTCATTTTATTTATTTATTTTTAAATATTTATTTTCATTATTTCTGTATGTAAGAACTGACGTATATAGGCCAGATGTGCAGGGATGAGAAGATTCACCAGAGACAGAGTGGGGAGCAGAACAGGGGGATCTACTGAAATACACTGCAGCGGGCAAGACAGAAGAGGTCTTTGTGCTGTGTGGGTCAGCTCCCCGTGCGGGGATCGAACTCAGGCTTCTGTGACTGGAGATAGCTTGATAGCGAGACTTTAATTGACAAGACTTTAATCTCTGTGCCACCAGGGAGGCTCCCATTTCTGATTCATTTTAAAAATGTAATTTTAATTGGGAAAACTATCCTTGAATAAGCTCAATCTTTAAAGTCTCTTCAATAAGAGACTTAAGTACATAAATATGTTACAAGACCAACTCAATATACTTTTAAAACATTTTATGTAATGATGTAATTTTCATTAAGTACATTATTACTTTTAACTTTTATTTATTTGCTTTTTTTTGCTATTCTCTGAACCCATCTCTATTCAATTAATTACACTATTAATTGTCCTTGTTGCTAGACATAAATTTTATTATGTGTTATAATGGTAAAATTATTAAGTGTGTTGATTTGCACTGCATGTAAAAATATTTAAGACTTTATATAATGAAATTTCAGAATTACACTAAAATATTACAGTAACAGTGCCTTTTTAATAATAATGTCAAATCTGAGCTACCTTTCAAAATGCAGTAGATGCCACAAAGTTACATTCTGTAACTGACATGGTTTCAAAAATACAGGGAAAATTCTATTGTCATTACATAAGTACAGATAAACACTGGTAACAAATGCGAGGAAGTATTTCAAACATAAATTTAAGAGGAGCCCATATGTGGATATACCACAAAGGATCATCTTATATAGTAAACGTCTTTGGGTTCTTCTAAAGTCATATTTAGCACATCCTACCCTTTCTAATATGTGCGTATGTGACTGAATCACACAGGCAGCTGAAATTAGACAATGTGGAAATCTTACGCAAAAGTAGTTAACCTCAATCAAATCCTAATAATCAATGTCAGTATTTTGATCTGGACCTGAATGTCATCCATATATTACAGGTGATAAGGCTGCAGTGAATTAAATATGTGCTTGAAGAGATTATTTTCCTCCAAATTAGAAAACATGTTTCATAGTTTATTTTACCACCAGGTATATGCTTTTGGCGCTGCAGTAATAGGACCATAATGGGATTCATAGCTTAGTATAAAGGTGAGTTGGGGATAGTTGGCAATGTAAGTTTCAGTGATGCCAAAGTGAAATTCCAGACCTAACTGAGCTTCAAAGTTCGTCAGCAGCTTCCAGGATCAAAGTTGAAAACCCTCTCCTCCGCCTCACCTCTCTGTGTTTGCACTGGTCCCTTATCTCAGGGATTGCCGTGTGCTTACTCCCAGCAGCTAGCTTTGTTCATCTCTTAGCTGTTTTGTCTCCAGTTTTAAACTGAAGACTTCAAAACAGGGGAGGGAAAAGCACAAGGAACTATGGTGATGGTTCCCAGGTGCCATGGTGGTGTGAGAATTATGGGGACTACACCTGAGGGAAGAAATCAAATATTGTACAAAAATTAAAAATGAGGTAAGAAAATTAAAAATCAAATTAAAAAATAAAATAAAAAAACATTAAAAACAACCTGAAAACTTCAGGCCATGCTTTATGTTGCTAAAGTTTTTCAAGTTGAGACTACCTCAGATAGTAGGTGACTAGTGTGAAATTTAGCTGACACTGAAGGCCTCGCTGCATAGATTCAAACCCCAAATTCTGTGAAGTATTGAATGTGTGTGAATTTGTTTTTACAGTTTCATTTTGGACCATCCTGCTACATTTTTCACTTCTGTGAAATCTGACAAGACAACAAAAGCACAACAAAAGTATGAGACCTAATTGGTCCTATCTTCTTTTTACAATGATTTTTTGTTGTTGTCAGTGGCCATCTTATCATTTTCAAAAGCCTTAAGTTACTGTGGAGAAGGTTTTTCAGTTGTGAAAATCAAACATTTAACCAGTTATACGAACTCCCTCTGGTTATGGAAATCCTTTAGGCTGGAACTGTTCTGCATTCAAAGTATGAGTCACAAGCAACATGCTTAATTTTAAAACAAATACATTAATAGCTTTGCAAGATCTCTAACATCTGGATGCTCCAGGGATTGGACTAGGAACACTTGCTTTGGAGGAGGAAGCATGAAGTTCTAGGTTTGAAGGCACAAGGGACTCAGGGTAATTAGGAGGACAGAGCTTAGTTCTAGGTTGTGTCCCTCACCATTCCCGTCTCTTCTCTTCCTCCCAGCTCTCTGTCACCCCCACTCCCTGAACACCACTCACAGCCAATAGCAGGTTCAGAGAGACCTGCGTCTCTGAGACAATGGTTCACCCCGATCCAAGGCAAGCATGCAGGCTCCATAAGAAGTGAAGGTAAATACGGGTTTTCTTATATTTAAGCTAAATGGAATGCAGTGATAGACAGCATGCAATAAGAAAGAATGATTTTTAAGAGAAAGTATTTCCTTCTTTCTAATATCTTTCTTTTAATATCTGAAAACGGATGTATTAATTGCATTATATAATTATATGTAATGCACATATTTAGTTTCATTATATCCTTTATGCAACATACAAAAAGTGAGTAAAGTACACTGAGAATACCCATAATAGACAGAAAAGTACAAATTTTTACTTTACTATAATGTTCAAATGTGTATGAATTTAAGCTGTATAGAAATTTTACTGAGAATAAAAAGCAACTGTATCATATATTTCAAATATTAAATGTGAGTGTGTATAAATAGCTGCATTATAATTATTTCAGTCCTTTTTGGGTAACAAGATCAAATTAACAAAGCTCTTACTATACAGACTGTGTTTTGAGCTCACTATAGACTAGCAAAGCAAGCAATAGCCTCATCTTCAAGATATTCACTTGGAAGATGAACAGGTGGATATTTAAATGACAGGAAATAATTATGTGAGTTTAAGAAAAATACAATAATGTTTGAGATTACAATGACTCACTGACAAATAATTTTCCCACAGACTAATTCAATAAATATTCAGGAGGTCAGAAGGCCACAGAATTTACAGAGAATGAAGGTGCAGGAGAGGTAGATGTTGACTAGCATTGAAAGTTAGGAAGATTTATATAGGCAGGAATAGAGGAAAAGTTAGAAAATGCTAGCAATCTAATCAATATCCCATATCTGGAAGCAAAAGATTTAGTTCTGTTTTATAACAGAAAATATAGTTTAAATGAACGAATCTTCTAAGTCTGAATTAGTAATTACTAGGGGATTGCATTATAGCAGGTTTCCCTGAGAAAAGTAATGTATTTGAAATCCAAAAGCCCTAAATGCATACTTTACTATAGCATTTCACTAGGTAGAAGATTTGAAAAATCACTTTTGCCCTCACTGTCCTTCAGTTTCTATAAATGCAAAACAGGTAATAAAATAGGGCTCCATGCGTGCAATCCAGTGACATAATAGGGGTGAATATGCACTTGAGTTACAAACATCGAAATGCTACCAAGTATTTTAAAGGGTAAAATCCTTACCTGCTTATCTAGTAAATTGTAGCTGTATGTCAATATATACAAAGACTGAAATATAAAGATTGAAATATTTTCCTTATTCATGTTAACATCATCCAATCCATTTCAAATCGTAAAGTTAATTTTTTTGTCAGTTGCACAGAATTTGTAGATTTAAATGACTATTTTTTTTTTCAAAAAACATGAAAAGGAGAATGACAAGTGAGTATTCTGCTATTGATATGTCCAGCCACAGGGTGTCATTCTAGGAGTACAGATTAGACTGTCTAGAAGCAATACTCTGGCAGCAGATACAAGGACCATATTGTATTCAATATATTAACTAAATAGTGAAAGCTTTCAACTCTTATCCAAATTTAATACTTAATTGTTATACTGAGCAAAGTACAGCCTTAGACATTTTCTTAGATCTAGTTTGGAATTTTTGCATTTTCCCATTAAACTTATGTTTCCATTTATTTCATCAAACTATTAGACTTTGTTGCACCATTTCATGATTCAAGTAAAATGCATGCAAAGTTGATGTAGATAATTTGTGCTGAGTCTGCAAACCCTTCAACCCAGAGTTAATACAGACTCTGCAACTACAGCTTGACTCAAATCAGTTCATATTTGGCACCAAGAAGCTCACATTCCTTCTCCCTTACTTGGTACCACGCATTATTCTGATAAAGAATAGTTTTAATCATTGTTGAGAAACAGGGTGAAAATGGCTTAGAAAGACCCTTGTGATCATTAAAACAGTGACAGATTAGGATTGATAAGAGGTAATATAGACTGACACTTTGAATGTCCCTTTCCTAGTCACTGGTAATTTGGGGCAAGTTAAACCTCTGTTGGAAACAGGAGATGAGAACTCCCTGATGTCTGCTTATATTGTTTATCCAGCCAATGACCATGTATAGAGAACAGATAAATGTTTTATCCACTCATTCAGCAAGGTTTTAAGATACTTTGTCATAATAAACAGAAAACAAGACATGATTCCTACACTGGTTCTGTTATTAGTCTTTAGTGGGTAAGAGAGACATGAATCAAATAACCACAAAAGACATAACGTTCCGAAGTGGAAGACCGGGAAGGTGAAGTCCACGGGCATGTTACAGATGTCCTTCTAATTGGGGATTTTACCTAGTCATGGAGTCAGAAGAGTATGTCCTGGGTAAGCCAGGGCAGAGCTAGGGTGTGATCAATGAACAATAGTTAACCAGTCAAAAGGAGGTCAGGTCGGAAGTCCTGTCAGGAAGACAAAGGGGTGAGTTCCAGGAACTGACGATATTTGGCTGGTGAGCCCTGGCAGGCCAGAGCGTGTGGTGCCAGAAGGCTGATCTGGGGGACAGTAACTCTTGTCAAGGATTTAGTCTTTGATCTCTGGTCTTCATACCAAGGATAAGAGGTAGCTGACGAAAGGTTCCAAGAACAAGGATGGGGAAGGGAAAGAAGTGACTAATCTAGGAGCAGATTCACAATTTGGGAAAACCTACCCTGATTTGCAGATGCAAAAGGAATTTTGTTGAACAAAATTGATTCTAGGGAAACTAATTCGGAGTACATGATGGGAGCTTGGATTAGAGAAGTATGTATTGAAAATTCAAAGAAAAGAATGAACTTGAAGTCTATAGAAATAAATCTCTTTTCTGTATAGTAATTCTAATTTTTTAAATTCATTTCCTTAGTAGCCAATGAGACTCCAACCTATAAAAGATTTTTGTGCAAGAAAATAAACCCTTCAATCACCAAGCCAAGGAGAGTGAAGAGAGATTTCTGACATTATGATCTCTTATTTTAATTACTCATGAATAAATTTAGATAAACATCACTACATACTAAGCCCCAATTTTCATCTCAACTTAGACTCATGAAAAAGTATATGGGAGTCCTAATTTTCCCACATTCTTGATAACTTTGAGCATGGTCAATTTTTTTTTTTATCTTTCCTTACAAAACAGCAAAAATCAACTCATTGTGTTGGCATTTATTCAACTATCAGAGCAACTTAATATATTTTTAGATGATTATTACCTTTTTCTGTGAATTAACCTATTTACATCATTTCTCTAGAGCTACTAGAGAATTCATCTTTTTTTTGAAGATTTGCAAGTTCCCATCTTAATGTATTTTGCAACTCATTTCCTGTTTAATAAAAATAAATTAAGGACTTCTTCCTGCCATCAAATTGTTACAGCTTTTACTTCCTTAAAATTTTCAGTTTCCCCATAACTTCAGCTAGTACATAGCCACTTAGGACCCATTATCATCTCTCTGCAGGGTTGCCAAATTTAGCAAATAAAATTATAGGGGTCCTAATTAAATTTGAATTTCAGATAAGCAACACACAACTTTTTAGTATAAGCATGTCCCAAGAAATATCCAGGACAGAGAGTACTAAGAAATGACGCATTAGTTATCTGAAATTCAAATTTAATTGATTGCCCTGCGTTTTTTTTTTTCTGTTAACCTTTTCTGTTTCGTTTTCACTTGCCATTACAAGATGTCTAAGTCACTCATATTTCTGCATTTAAAGTCTATAAAACAAGCATAATATTACCTGAGACTGTCTAAAATTAGACAAATTTTAAATTTGCCATATGAGCTGTTGCCTACTAATGGACTTTGCCTTTGTGTGAGTTACCCTGACAATTTGAGGCTAACGGAGTAGTGAGGAATCACTCTCATCAGTAGAATGAGGAGCTGTCCTCAGAAAAGAATGGAAAAGTAATAGGTCCATGATTATTAAGTTTAAAAATGTTTAAATTTAAAGAAAACACACTCACATTTGGACTTTTTTGACAAGTCTGCAAGAATGGTTCTATATTCTCAATCAAATTTACTTTTACTTCTAAAATATAATTATATAATCTAATGAAGACCCTACTTCTTCATATGCTAGGTATTTCAGAAAATCACACATTATTTTGGCAGGCTGAATAACCCTCCTAAAGATTTCCATGCCCTAATCTTTGGGACCTGTAAATACATTACAATACATGGCAAAAAAAAAAAAAAAAAAAAGAGGCTTTGCAGATACGATTAAATAAAAGATATTGAGATGGGGAAGTTATCCTTGACTAACTAGGTGGATTAAATGTAATTAAAAGGATGTCTATCAGATGAAGGCATCAGACTTAGAATCAGAAAAGTTAGTGTGATTATGGAAGTCATCTCACAGGGAGAGACTGGAAAAGGCTATGTTGCTGGCCTTGAAGATGTAAGACTGGGCCATGAGCAAAGGAATGCAGGCAGCCACGAACATGGAGAAAAGCAAGGAAATTACTCTCTCCTGGAGCCTCCAGAATGTACCTCTTCTAACACCTTCATTTTAGCTCATTAGAACCTTTTTTATTTTTCTGACCACCCAAACTATAGGACAATAAGTAAGTTTTGTTTTAAACAACTAGATTTGTGGTCATTGGCTAAGGTACCAAACAGATCTATGCCGTGTGTGTGTGTGTGTGTGTGTGTGTGTGTGTGTGTGTGTGCGCCTAAAAATATTGAGTATGCTATACATATGCTCCGAATATTTTTAGGTTTTATTAAGTGTCTGTTTATTCACTCAATGTAAATAAAATCAAGGTAGAACGAAATACTTGTATTCGTCATTTCATTACTTAAATTATTTTCAACTGTTACATTATTGCTTAAAGATAACCAATACGTGATAGTAGACTTGCTACAAAAAAACCAACTCCTAATACTTTATGTTCTCCCATTATTTATCAACAGAAGTTTGACAAAATAACAAATTTTGTTTTTAACAAGCATTTTTTTTAAACTTTGTTTCCCATCATTAACAAGTTTCCAAGGATAATATGTTTATGATGCACTATGGGATTCGGATTATATTTTGAATATGAACCACAGATTTACAAATAGATCTCACATTGCACTCCTAAATACTGGTGCACATAGAATAAAATCTAGTTAGTTTCAACATATATAATACTTTGAAAATCAAAGAGGAAAAATGTTAGACTATTCAATTTTAAAAAGAATGTGTTTAGTTTTTGACAAAGACAAACTTGAATATTCTATTTCAGGAAATTTTTGGATTTTCTCTTTGCATTCATTTACAGTAACATGCCTTAAAAAAGTTTCAGAGAAAAAATTACATGTGACTTAACTATATTGTTGTGTTTCTAATAAAAAAGAAAAATGACATGTTACAAAGATCCATAATTATAGGGAGCTTGAGAAGATATATTTGAAAAGGTCTGGTGGATTAGTCTTTAAAATGGTCTGTTGTTGAGATTGCCTTTAATGTTAGGTTGGATGTATTTTCAGACACAACAAATTTGGTTATGAAGCATATCTCATTTGATGCAAAAAAAAATCATGTTTATTATACTATATATTTTGGAAAGCCTGCATTTAAAAAGAAATATTTCAAAACAGCAATAATTTTATTTATACTTTTATTTATTATTTTACTACACTTTCAAAACTGCATATATAATATGAATATATATATATTCATGAGCTCAGGTTTTGTTTGTTTAGTGAATTAGCATATTTTTAAATATTATTGATTGATTTCCTATGTAGTAGACATGTATTAGTTCTTGTATAGACTTTGTGGGGAGAATTTTCCTACACCAAAGCCTGTGATTTGCTTCAAGTCTCTCAATATCATTCTAAATTAAACCTTGTGATTATAGTTTAGCCATAGTACTTAAACTGATGCAAGTGATTATAACATACAAGATATAAATTACTAAAACTTTTGTTTTTGCAGAATATTGTCCACCTTCAATAGTAATATATCTATATCAGTCAGGCAATGCAAGATTGGGTTATATAACAAACAATACCCAAATCACAGTAGGATTATTTATTCATACGCAATCTACTTTGGATTCTACATTTCCTTCGAGCAGCTATCTTCCATTTCTTTAGTATTCCAGTCTGGCCTGTGTGTAATTTTGCTTTCTATGCCATAAGCACATACACATCCCCAAAGTAAACTACGTAAGGGTGAAAAAGATAAATGAAAGGCAAGGTGATAGGACAGATTTGTATCAAAATTAATAACAGGCTTTTCACAGCTGAAAAAATTATGCTCAATAGAGCCTCCCTGATGGTGCAATGGGTTAAGTGCAGCACTATGAAGCTATTCAGAGCCACTGTGGCACGAGTTCGATACACGGCCAGGGAGATTCCCACATGGTGTGGCAGACCTCTCCTGCCTCGCCCACTGCTCTCCTCAGCAGTGTATTTCTGATCTGCCTGTTCTGCTCCCCACTCTGTCTCTGGTGAACCCTCTCGCCGCCCCATGTCTCTGGCCTGTACCCCAGCTTGTATGCATAAATAAATCTTTAAAAAAAATTCTATGATTGCATGATGCCCTATTTCTATTTTCACTTTCTTTAAACTGGAACAAGAACTTGAAAATTTGTTAAGCAATATGAGCACAGAATAGTCATATTTTTCTCCATTTTTTCTTATTGTTTTGTTCACAACTGAATTGTCTTGTCCACTCATGAATTTCATGAGAAATGATTTTTTTTGGCTTTGCTGTTATTATTTTCTGTTACTAGGTCCAAAATTGTCTATGCCTGACAATATTTTCTCATAAAAATACAGTTAAGATAAAAATATATTGGGCCTCCCCGGTGGCGCAGCAGTTAAGTGCTGCGCTGTGGAGCTGTCAGCAGCGGCGACGTGAGTTCGACACCCGGCCGGGGAGAATCCCACATGGTGCGGCAGACCTCTCCTGCCTTGCCCGCTGCTCCCCTCAGCAGTGTGTTTCTGATCTGCCTGTTCTGCTCCCCACTCTGTCTCTGGTGAACCCTCTCACCGCCCCACACCTCTGGCCTGTACCCCAGCTTGTATGTATAAATAAATAAATCTTAAAAAAAAAAGATAACTGAGAGTCATTAAGTGAAGGATTAAAAGAGTGAAGAAGTGCTTATTTTGAAGCATAAATCACTAACTACCAAGAATAGACAATGTGGAGGGAGATAGTTGTGTTCAGAGGCCATTGAAGAATGTCAACCATTTTGCTCCAAAAGATTCTTAGCAATTCAATGTTACTTGGAACATCAGGAAGATCAGAACTTTAAAAAAAAATGTCCTAATACACTAAACTCTTAAAGCAGATGCTGATGATTCCAATAGCTTTTTGATTATTTTAGTAAATTTTGAATTTACAGAAACTTTACAATCACAGAAACTGAAAATCAAGGATATTTTTAGTCCCAAAGAGAAATTCACAGTGTCATCTAGTAGCTTTACCATTTTAATTTTAAATGTCAGTCAAGTTCTCTTTTGTCTGTCTACTTTATATAACTGCATAATAGTGAACATGTTATGATGCATTTTTGAAGGTTTTGTTGATGGAATATTATAATGTGAGCTTTCCATTTATTATAAGCTCTTCATTAACATTTATTGGCTATATAATACTGCAGATTTAAAATCACGACCTGGTTAAAATCATTACTGGCACTTTAAATATGTAACTTTCAGTGATATATGAGTGAAATGTTTCCCAATTTATTTATACTATTCATTAGAAATCTTAAACAACAATCTTTTCAGTCTAGAATAGTTTCCACATAAGATGTTGAAATTGTAAAATACCTTAACATTTAAATCTGCCAAATCATTTTTATTCCTTTTGAGATAGTAGAAGACCCCAGTCATCGGACAGATAAGCATAATTTTTAACTACTAAATGTTAGATTCTTCGGTTGGTGTCTATTCCACTCCCTAAATGATAAACATAGTATTCCTTCAAATCCCTATGCCAGCTTTCTTTTTAATGAGTTGATTATAATAATAGTCTATTGCCATCTATGAAGAACTAAAACAACTTTAAAATTAACTATACTGTGATCAATCACTGCTATAATACTTCACTCAATTGAAAAAAATGCTTAAGATTTAAGAGTTGCCAAGAATTTTTCATCTTCCATTTTCAATGATTTACATCTAGGCAATAACTGTATCCAGCATAAGCATTGCGATCTTGATGGAAACATCAATTCTTATGCATATTCAGAAGTCTTATCACAGCACTATTTTAGGAACAAAATTCTTACAATCAGGCCTTTGGCAAAACTAACTCCTATCCAGAATGGTGTAATACAGTGCTATGTTGTAGATTTTTTCCACTTTTCTTCTATTAAAACAATCAGAAAAAAAGAATTTTAGATAATTGGGTTGAATGGCCTCCTGACATACAAAATGGAATTTAGAGCATTTTTTAGTATTGAAATTATGTTCTGAAAAAACACTTATCTTCTCTGTATAAAGCCAATTTTGGTAATGATAAATAATTGTTCTTTTTCTCCTTGCATTACTTTTGTAATAAAGAAAATTCCTGCTGAGACAGATGGATGCTTCATTTCACAGGAAAAAAAATAGATATAAATGCAAGTAATAAGCAAACTCTAATATAGGATATTTTAAAATATTTTGGTGTAATAATATGCCCCCTTTAGCAAATCAAAGTAGTCCTATAAAGACCATTTTCTGATCCTGGAGTTTATCTTCTTCCAAGGAGTTTTTATCCAAACTATATTTTCCTGTTTACCAACTGATCTAATAGGCAACCCTGAACACAGTGGAAGTCGCGTGACAAACTGCTCCTTTGGAGGCTCAACAACATTTGCACTGGCCCTACCCACACTGCTCAGATGTTGCCACAGGCAAACAGTAGATTTCAACTTCAAGGAGGACACCTGACTCTATTTTTTTTTAAAGATTTATTTTTTATTTATACATACAAGCTGGGGTACAGGCCAGAGGTGTGGGGCGGCAAGAGGGTTCACCAGAGACAGAGCAGGTAGCAGAACAGGCAGATCAGAAATACACTGCTGAGGGGAGCAGCGGGCGAGGCAGGAGAGGTCTGCCGCACCATGTGGGATTCTCCCTGGCCGGGCGTCCAACTCGCGTCGCCGCTGCCCACAGCCCCACAGCACAGCACTTAACCGCTGCGCCACTGGGGAGACCAGACACCTGACTCTATTAAGCAGCTGCAGAAGTGCAAGTTGGTTACCCCTAGGAGAGATTTTACCCTGGTCTTCCCTCCATTCTCTCCTGATATAAAACTCACTGGTAACCAAGTCGCTGTCCAGCATCTGGTCTCAGATTTTTGGTCTGAGGAGAGAATAAATATTGTTCCACATGAGACCAGCACGGCTAAGTCTTCAGCTCGCAGCGCCTCCCACTCTGACACTGGCTTATGCATTATAAGTTATACGTTCATTTTCCAGGCTTGGTTCTGGAGTCTACTCTCCCTTCAGAGCACACATTTTCCAAAAAAATATCTCCTGTCTCTGACTATTTGGCTTGATGTACCTATGCTGAAGTGAGGACTTTAATAAAATGTCCAATGACATCCTTTCTATTCTTTCTTTGATTATCCTGTATCTCGCTCTATCATCTTTTATCCCTTCCAGGATTTTGCACATGGATTCAAGGTATCTTGGCACTCTAATTTAGACTATAGTTTAGTTATTAGCTTTGTGTATAGTTTATAGTTTTATATGATGGTACCTTTAATGATGATAATCTTTTTAAATGTGACAGGGTAAAATTACTACTCACACCACATCCAAAAGAACAGGGAATCTCTACAAGTACATCTGGCCCTATTTTGGGGTTGAAGAAAAAATAAACATGTATTTTGTCCAATCATTATCTAAACCATTGAAACTTCTTAGTCAATTCCATCTCTGTTTGGGAGTTCAGATAAATACTCAGTTTCTCAATATGTCACAAGGAGATCTCAGTGGACTAGGGTTGCAGATATTTTTATGGGAAATTATGGTTGCAGACAAGAACTGTGTCCCTTATATCAAGTGGAAGCTTTTGAATTCCTGCTGCTATGTATAGTTCTGTAGCACTGAAGATGGTGCTTGGCTTTGCCCCAAAGATTCTGGAATAAATTGCTGCTATTGTGTAACTTGCTGTCTTTGAAATGTATGGTCTATGGGCGATGGTGCCTGGTCCTTTCCAGTAGCTTATCCCAATCTTGGTTACTGCCATTCCCAGAGATACCCATTAGGTCTGTGTTTCTCACATAATTTTCCTGCTAATGTCCTACTTGCATTTCCCAGGGCTGAGGATCCAATTTTGAGAAAAAAGTGCCCTGTCTCAGTGACTCCCTATAAAAACATAACATTCCAATGCCATCCATTAACAAGATAGGAATTCTCCTGTCATGCTCACCAAATAGGAAACAAAGTTAACAGGAAAATTCTACTGATGTTATATAGTACATCATACTAAAGAATATAAAAGCACATCATTCCCAAAATTAATCTGAAGTGTTTTTTTAATTTATTTCACCTTTTAAATATATATGTATACAAACACACACACACAATCCACATGTATATAACCCTTAATAATATTAAAATATCCATGAAGGAAATAATTATTCTACATCACTCGTCTATTAGATATGTGTGCTAAATACACAATATTTGACTCAATTGAGGATACTTACCAAACAATAATCCTTATCATAATCTATAACTACAAGTACTCTATGACTGTCAAAGGATTCAAAATGCCGTATTACTTTATTCATATTCTTTTATTTCTTATTTGCTACATCCCTCATTCTTCCTCCTGCTAAACTACTCTGCAGCCACTTGGAGATGGTAACCAACGGCTTCACTGCTGGGTTGAATACTGCAAATCTTTGGCTCTCCTAATACATTACAGTACTTTTCTGTCTGGCTCTAAAACACTTTTCATGCCATTCCATTGGATCCTTCCTACACTTATGTCATTCTTTCATAACCTCTTTTACATTTATTTCCGATTGGGGTAAGCAGAGTTCTGTGTTCTTTTCCTATTTTCCCTGTCTCTCAGGCCACGAGTTTTATAGGCACTACGTGTCATCAAGCTGCGCTCTGTACATCTCCCACATCTGTGATCACACCAACTCTTGCTGATGGCAGCAGTACATCATGCTAAATATGTCCCTCCCACCCCCGTGAGCTCGTTAAAGATGTCCAGTGCAACCATGAATAGGGGGCTCCTGGTTTACCTGCTCATTAGGCTTCTTTTCTTGACCGCTGATTTCTAGGGAATTCTAAGAAGGACCTTATTCCTATGCAATGATTTGCCTTATCTCAAGTTATCCAAAGCCTTAGTCCAAAATTCTTATTCCTGTTTGTCATTCAAATTATTGAATCTATTCTCTCTTTTTCTATAGTTTTTCTCTAATTCCTTTGGAAATAAGATATTTTTAAGAGTGGAAAATTATCTAAAAACGCCACTGCTAGAATTTGGTACCATTTTTGATAGGACTTAAAATCAGATTGGATTGCTCAGTTACTAAGATAGGTCACAAACCAAAATTCACTTCTTAATATTTTATTTAAACAGGCAGAACTTTCACAAGGTAATCTTTTAATACCTTTTAAATATATATATATATTTAAATATATATATAAATATATTATATTAAATATATATATATTTATATCTAAAATATAAATTTAAATATATATAAATTTAAATATAAATTAAATATAAATTAAAATATAAATATAAATTTATATATATATTTTTTTCTCTAGGCAAAATTTGCCTAAGGAGTCCATTGCAATAGTCTTCTGAAATTTTTTAAAAATGAAAAGATTTTCAAATCGGACTGGTTTTGAATTATAGTTCAATCACTAATTCACTTTGTGTCCTTAGGAAAGTCATTTAAGGATTCTGAGCTTTAGTTTCCTCATCTATAAAGTGTATTAATTAAGGAACCACCTACTTCATAGAGCTATTTTAAGGATTGAAGGAAAATGGCACATATTCAAGAAGTGATTACATTTATTTTTATTGTCTCATAAAATATGGATAGTTAAAAAATTTTAGTACATTGGGAAAAAGTTGATGAAGTATATATTTATATTTCTGCTTTTGACAAGTGTGTGGGTCTTTGTGTTCTGATATATTCAATAGGACATTGTAGGATAGCAGGTTTCTTGGGAAAGCTATAGGGTTGTAACTTTGGAGACGGGCAGAAAGGAGATGCGAAGTAATTAGCCATCAGCTGTGGAAGATTTTAATGTGGTGTCTTAAGCAGTTTGGGATTTTGAACTCTAAGGAAAGAGATCCACTGACAAACTTCAATCAAAAATAATGATACGATTAGGGCCTCCCTGGTGGCACAGAGGTTAAGCGCTACACTGTGGAGCTGTCAGTAGCAGCAATGAGAGTTCCACCCCAGGCTGGGGAAATTCCCACATGGCCCGGCAGACCTCTCCTGCCTTGCCCGCTGCTCCCCTCCGCAGTGTTTTTCCATTGATCTACCTGTGCTGCTCCCCACTCTGTCTCTGGTGAACCCTCTTGCCGACCCATTCCTGTGGCCTGTATCCCAGCTTGTATTCATAAATAAATAAATCTTTTTAAAAAATGATATGATTAAATTGGCACTGTGGAAATACCAGACTGTGGACAATGTAGGACCTTGACCACAGAATCACACTATTCACTGTATGAGAAGATGGTAGAAATCTTAGAATGGAGTCCTCAGTGTTAATAGGAAAGAACATTAAAGTAAACCACCCCAGGAAAGACTCTCCAAGTAAGGTAATCATTACTTGCAGTGATAGCAGGTAATAGTAACAGTAATAATAGTTAATAGCTACTTACTTATTTACTATTACTTATTTAATAGTAGAGATTATTAGAATTAATTGGTAGCGATCACAAGCAAACTTTTAACTCAACATGAAATTCAAATTGCATTTATAATTAGGAAAGATATATGAAAAATATTTGTTCATATTGGACATTTTAAACAGATGAAATCGCTTTCTAGAGGCATCCTTGCTTTCACCACTTTCAAGCAGCACTTGACTTCATCATCTTTGCACACATAAAGTCAAATGCCGTGTGCAGCAGACACCCAAGTGTTGAACAAAAGTAATCTTCACTAACAAAGTTTTAAACGACCTGTGAAAACGGTTATTTTTCCATGCTAACCCAGGTTTTGCAATATTACAAGGCAGCTACACGTATGTTCTCTGGGGGCCACAAGGATACCTTATGTTCCACATCTAACATTATTTTTGAGATGAGTGTTAGATTTTGGAATTGTTAGAAGCAAATTTGTACAAGGCTTCCATGGCTCAACTACTGAGAAGACTAACACCCACTCTTTAGCCAATGTTTTCTCAACTCATTTCAGGGGAATTCTGACTCAGAGTAGAAGTCCTGAATTATCTAACTCTAACCTGGCAAGAAGTAATGGTTTCCCAATGCCATGCAATTGCAGACTCAGGAAAAATAGACACCAATACTCATAAAATTGTCTCCTTGTTAAATTTGACTCAAAGTTTGCTAATCACTCAGAACTAAGTGCAATAAAACCTGTAAAATTAATTTCTCCATTCATTAATCACTCATAAAAATGCCAAACATTTTTCAAACCACTCTAACCTTAAGACAATCTGGCATTACATTTTACTTTCCGTTCCTTTACATTTCAAAACACGTGACATATAATTACATCTCTTGAAAATGTCTTATTTTATAGAAGTCGAAGCTTAAAAGGGTTAATTGGTTTTATACAAGTAGATAAAATTAGTGAAGCAGAGGTCTACTAATTCCTGGCAAGAGTAAAATGAAAGTTAAGGAAAATTACTCTGTGATTTGTCACCGTAATTGAATTTTATAGCCACATCTTATGGTAAATAACTGATGAATTCATTACACAAATGTTTATTAAAAACCTACCCCATGAGAGATAGTGGGAGAAATGTACAGATATATAAAACTGTCCCTCTTTACACAGAGCCTGCTAATCCAGTGTGTTCTCAGCAGAGAGGGGATGTGTTTGCACATGTACAAGTGTGTACATGAACCTATGTTTCACTTTCCTAAAAACTACCATCTAAAATATGTTCAATCAAATGCCTCTATCTTTCAAATTTCCTAATGAACAAAAGTTCCAGAATATGCACCTCTCTGTAGGGTCAATGGGTTAAGTCTCAGCCTATGAAACTATCCATAGCCACTGCAGCACGAGTTCGATACCTGGCCAGGGAGCTTCCCACATGGCGCAGCAGACCTCTCCTGTCTTGCCTGCTGCTCCCCTCAGCAGTGTACTTCAGTTGATCTGCCTGTTTTGTTCCCTGCTCTGTCTCTGGTGAATCCTCTCACCACCCCATACCTCTGGCCCACACCCCAGTTCTTGTCTGCATAAATAAAAATCTTAAAAAAAAAAGTTCCAGAATATTTACCCCCCACCCAATGTTGGTAGGTGCAAGCTTCTTAAACACATTTTCACATGTAGATGTTTTTCTTTTCTTTCTTTTCTGGAAATTCTAATGTAAACAGAACTTTCAAGTAGTCTAAATAGAGCCACGTGTCTAAAAGTGCTATAATGTAATAAAAAAATACATTGAAAAACCATTCATTGCCAATAAAGGCATTTTTCTTCCATAAGATATTTAATGTGTATACTTCATATGCAATGTAGATGAATTAGCTTAGTTTTTCTTTATAACTAAGGCACTATATTTCTCAGAATTAAGTTTTCTGTACTTTTGACAAGCAGGTGACTCTATTGTACTATTTTATCATTTCAACACTATTGAATTGCTTTTTTAAAGTTAAGTTTTAAGTCATCAAGCAGTATTTTGAGCAACATTTTCTGCTTGCATAGTTTGACAACTAGTATTCTTTAATTTGTTCCCCTCCAAAAAGGTAACTTACTTTTCCTCATTTGTAAGATGTGCCCTTTTCATGACATAACCAATACATGTAATTTCATTTTTAAATTCCACTAGAATATGCCGCCTATGTGCTATTTATCAGCACAATATAAAAACATGACATGTTACAGAAGCGATAAGCCTGGGTCCTCGGGAACATTGATTTTCTCATTCACAGCAACAATTTCGAAATCTCATGTGTTATCTGCCAATTGTTCCTTCACATTTTTAAGTAGAAAGAATTGGCAAAGCAATCAGAAATTGGATGGTTGACTGGGCCTACTTGTGAAAGAACAGGCTAGATAACTGGGCTTTCTGTATTATCCTTGCTAAATGGCAATTCAGCAGCAACAGTTTTGATATCATTTATCTTCTGATTAGTGTTTTTGCACATGGCAGCGGTTTTTGGACGTGAAGAATTTTATTATGTGTAAAATAAGACACAGACTTCCTATTCACAGATCCAAAATGAAGTGCACCAGTAGATCAAACTTTTATTCTCTCTCTCTAGTTGTGCAACTCCCAGAGCAAAAGACATTTATTGGAAATTGTATTTACCTTTCTCAACTCAACTGGCATCTGAAAAACAGGGACAAACTGAGGTTTCATAGCCCAGATTATGCCTAATTTTACCCACAGTCTGTTGGCATCAGAGGTGAGGCCACCTTGTCACAACAGGAAGCAGGTTAATAAACATGCAATTCTCCCTGAGGAAATGCCGTACTTTGTTCATTCGTCAAGAAAAACAGGAGAACTTCCTCATTAATCTTAACCCTGCCATGAGCACAAACATTAGGAAGTCCATATAACTGTGGAAATTTCTAACATTATTTTTAATTTTTAGAGTGTTAATATTGACATCCCACATAGAATGCCACTTCTGGAGAGTGTGTGACACGTTTATCCTCCCACTTTACTGCACGTTGGCCATGAAATAAGGATTATTAGTGTTGTTAATTATAAAGGGGCATTACCTCACCTATTCTTACCCAGAAATCTTAAGTATTTCCACCACCTGATGTTTTCAACCTCATCCTTACTACAAGAAATACAGAAAAGGAAGGACAAGTGTGGAAAAAAAAGATGTCACTCATTTACCATTTTAATATTAAAAAGTTGTCACCTACACTTTAGTTTGTCAAAATATATATGGCACCAAAGACATAAAAAGAAAGAAATGGCATTATAGAAGGTGACGCCAGGAACAGTGGTGATGAAGGAATAAAGAAGATAGTTGTTGATGGAAAAGGAGTAACTGCCTGTCGCTGGGGTTGGAAGGAAGCTGTTGTGTGCTGGTGTATGAACCCAGTGGAAGTTTCTGTCATCCTCAGAGTAAGGACATTCCTTACATGATATTCTAAACAAACTTTCCCCATCATTGCCACACTTTTTAAATTTTAGTTACTGAATACCATTGAAATTTAGAAAACCACCATGTATTTTTATAAAGATTGAAGAAAATAATTCATAGAGTCAGATCTATTGCCATAAATTTGATTAAATATTTGCAGGAACCCATGAGGAATGGTCCAAAAATGGCTCTACCATGACTTTTTCCCCAAAACCATACATCTGGCTAACCTCCACCGAGCCGGTTATTTTTTTCCTGGCCATATCTCCAAATTCTATTAGTTGCCTTATGTTGGAATTATAAAAATTTTGTCTTCTTGTCATCTGCACATTTCAGTTTCCTTTTATTCCCAAGCGATGCTGTGAGGTTGGAGACTCTCAGTTATAAATCTTAAGGAATCTCATATCATAAATGGATTATGTCTGATTCCTTTCAAAATGACAACTAATGTGGGACTCCAAGGCAGCTAGATTTTATTTTATTTTTTAAGATCTATTTATTTATGCATACAAGCTGGGGTACAGGCCAGAGCCGTGGGGCGGTGAGAGGGTTCACCAGAGACAGAGTGGGGAGCAGAACAGGCAGATTGACTGAAATACACTGCTGAGGGGAGCAGCGGGTGAGGCAGGAGCGGTCTGCCGCACCATGTGGGATTCTCCCCGGCCAGGTGTCGAACTCGCATCGACGCTGCTGAAAGCTCCACAGCACAACAGTTAACAACTGCGCCACCAGGGAGACCCGTAAGGCAGCCAGATTTTAAAATTCAAAAATACCTAGTGTTCAACCAGTGTATGCATTTTCAATGTGTCCTTATTTTCTACTGTTCTGAAACTTCTTATTCAGGTCAACACTAATAACAGACTTTGCAAAATGTAAAAAATGTATAAATATATTTACATGTAAGGGATCTCACTCTGGTCATAAAATCAAAACCTCTAGTTACATAATAGAGACAAAGCATAGGATTTTAATAAGGTCAGAATTTGTGATGATTTGATGAACAAAATTACTCTGGCTTCCCTTACACTCTCAGTCACATAGCACAGTTCACCATGTAATTATCTTCTAATTGCTTCTCTTAAATCATTAACATCATCCCAAACTGTTTTCTGTGGCCCTCAAGGACAAGGAACCTATGACTGCTCAGGTTTGGACCTCAGTATTAAGATGCTGAGTATCTACTAAGTGTGTTCTGAGTGACTGTTGCTTGGAAAGTATCATTACTTAATTGAAGATCACCCTAGAATCTCTAAGGTCAAGAAATGACATCTCTCCAATGTGCTCCCGAAAACCTTTGGAAAAATAGGGCAACAGCAGATTCTGTATAGAAATAACTTAGGTACTTCAGTAATGAGTAAAAGCATATTAATTTAATAATAACAATGCATAATAATTTTAGTGTAAGAAATTCTGAGTGTGACCTATTTCATGTAATTCAAACATGCACTTATCTATTGCCAAAATAACCAAGAATAAAATGAATACACTGTATGCCATGTCCTTAAAAATACTCTCATACATAACTGATATTCAGGTAAATACAGATTTTGAGTGCCATGAAGATGCAATCTTCAAGCTATCATGTAAAAGTTTAAAAGATAAAAGTTATTTGTTTCATCATATATCATACCTGGATTATTTTCATATTTTCCTGTCATTAAGGATTTGTCCATAAATACATTTAATTTGCTGATATTTTATGAGTCATGTAACAGTACCTAGATCTATTTAGAATTTCTTTGACAATGAGTGAATAATCTAGGGCTCTTAGAAGTACAGTGGTTAATTGAAAGAAATAGTTTCAAAGGAAACTGGGTAGCTTATTGAATCACTAGGAAGATCCAAAAAAAAACTTTCCAAAACATAAATTGTAACCCCAATCTGCCCATGTGAATGGCAGGACCAAGTATCCTTTGCCATGAGCGCTGCTTCCTCAGGACAACTTCTGGCTTAAATGCATCTGCTGGCACATGGCATGTGGTGCTGTTGCCACCCAATTCTGCCACTGCCTTTAGAGAACTGGAAGTTGATGCCACTGCCGCTGCACTTTGTCCACACTCTTTTTTTTTTGCCCCCTAGATTCAAATGCTGAGCTGGGAATAAATGATTGGTCAAGAATAAATCAAATGTCCAAACCTAGGCTGCAAGATAGAGGGACACAATATCTGGGACTTTCAACTTCTGTAGACAGAAATGGAACCTGTGCCACCAAGGCCACAGAGAGCTACTCCCCAAAAACAATACAGGAATTCAGAAACAGGGGTGCACAAAAATCAAATTAAACAACTAATAGGAAAAATGAAGGAAAATAGGTATTATCTACAATTTTCTTTAACATATTTCATTTCCCCTCCATTGAAACTTCATTGAACTTGTTCTATTAACTTCCTCTGCCCTTTTACTTTTAGGATTTAAAATTTTTAATTCACTTTGCCTTTTCTTATAAAGGGAGTATGCAATAAACACATTCTACTGTTTTAGAGTCTCTGGTGCATTTCATTTTTACATTTTGGTTATGTCATCTTCTACAGAACTTACATAGTCTCACCAGAAATGCACTACAAGTCATTCATATGGTCTCCTTTCTCCAGTTTTGAGGAACAGGAACATGTGTGCAGAAATTGCCAAGATCACAGAATGAAGGCACTGAAGATGAACAGGTGCTGATCATCTACATTGCCTACTAAAAAAAGACAATGCATTCCAATACGAGCATAGATGCCCTATAAAAGAAATAAGTGTAAAATATTCCAGGAACAAAACAAAGACAATGACCAGTCCTACTTAGGAAAAGTTCCAGAGGAGATGTAATTCCTTTAGCATGAGGTCTACCATACACAGAAAGAATAAACAAAGGAAACTTTACCACACAGATTTTCTTAAAAGTGTCCCTCAGGAGGAAAATAAATTAAGAATACCAAGAACTTCTTGGAAATGATTATTGAAAATCATGCTAGAATCACTGAGGTCTAGACATGATGTCTCTCCACTACTGGTGACTCAGGGGGCAGCTTCTTTTCTGCCACCACCTAACTCCATATCTTGGAACAAATCACTTTTTTGTCCTCACCTGATTATTGCAATGAACGCTGGAAGTTGTACATGTACAATTACAATGATGTTTGTATCCTACTTGACAACTTGCCATTTGTAGTGTTAATAATCACCCAAAACTCTATCAAACATATTACTATTTTAAAATAATTGGCTTATACATTTTGACTGGGTCACTATAAGAAAATAACAATAATAAAAATAATAGCAAAAGCATCTCTAATGTTTCTCTTGATCTGAATTCTGAAAACCTATAGTGAGAGATTCTGTCAATTCCTAGGAGTATGTTTATCTCCTATTACCTGTATCTAAATGAGTGGCTATCCCATCAACAAAGAAAAAACAATAAGGTGGCAATGTTTATTGTTATATCTGATCCCGTTTCCTTAATCATTATGAGTTAGTGTATTTACAGCCTTAGTTAAGCATTAATCACCACTATTAAGCACAACACTGTACTTTGTTGGAAGACAGGAACCTCTGCCTGTGTATAAATATGAATATATTTATATATTCATAATCCCTTCTTCAGAATATATTGAAAGAATGCAGAAAAAGTGTTTCTGATTCTTTAAAATCCAGAAATACAAGAGGGAAACGTGTGGGGAGGAAGGGGCAAAGAGGGAGGGAAGGTAGAAGAGAGAAGAGAGAAAGAAAGGGGAGAAGGGGAGGGAGAGAGAGAGACAGAGAGAGAGAGCAATAAAGAGAAAACTTGAAGGGGTTCATTTTCATAATATGAAATTCAGTGCTTAGGTTTCTCTAGCATGCAATAATAGAACATAGCATGTAAGGATTAGCTCAAATTGATTTGAAGGCACCAACCTCTTCATGGAAGATTTTTCAAAGGAAAAGCATGATGTGTTCTGGCACTAGGTAGTCAGTGACAGGAAGCACATTCAGCAATATACTTTCCAAGTAGGAAATATTCATTAGATCTACATACCATGTTGTTTGCAGAATATGTTCACACGCAAATTTGTTACTAACACTGCCAAACATTATTTTTGTCTGGTCTTATTTCAAAGATTGCTTATACAGAAAAATGTCATAATACTGTCTTTCAGCTTTATCCTTGATAGATATGAATTCATATGTGCATATACACACAGTAGAATTAAACTTGATGTCAGGTCTTTAAAAATAGTACACAGAAGAAAACTATATCAGAAAAAAAGACTTATTTAATAATAATTTATTAATAAAATAAATAAAACTCCCACTGATAAAAGTAAATGAAACGTTAATTAATATTATATTACAGTTGAATTTTAGGATAAAGGAGAAAAAGACCTTTAGTTTTAGGAAATGTATGGAATAGTTAAAATAATCTGCCTTCTTGCTTAACAAGCGAGTGAAGAAACTAAAAAGAATTGAGTCGGTCTTACAGAGGAAATATTTATGAATCTCATTTAGAATTATCTAAAACATGATAAAACATTATCTGTGTTCCAGCTAAATGATTCATAAAACTGCCTGATGATTAGAGTAAAAATAAATTTCTCAAGAGTCTGCAATATTTGCCACCGTCACGACCACACACGTACATCTTTCCGAGGTGTTATCTGTAGAAAATCACATACTCCCAAAATCAAGATCTCAGAATTAAGCTTCCTGCTCTGCAATACCCAAAGGCATGATTATCTATTGCAGTAGAAACCACACCCTGTTGCAAGTGTTGCTGCCACATATTTCTGTCCTACAGGTGAAAGGCAAAGATAAGAACCAGACCACTTAATTATCAAGGAAAACATAGTGACAGATTTTAATACTGTGGAAAGAGATTGTCAGCATTACAGGAACAGAAATATAAAATTAAGTAATATATCATTATTCAATAGTAAAATTAAAATTAATTTGAAAAATATTTGCAAAATGTTTGTAAATAAGAGCAGGCTAGTTACCACTACAGCACTAGTAACATTTATTTAAGAGCTTATTTAGTAAGATTAAATATTTTCTTTTTTTACACCATTCTTCTACTTTGGAAAGATATACTCAAACACAATATGGACACTTCATGTAGGTTCACATAAGACTGAATGTTAACATACACCACCACAGAGTGAATCTCAGAAAGGAGTACGTGGGTTAAGTTTCTCAGTGCCTGTAGTCTTACATTGCCCAAAATACGCTTTCAATTGAGCCTTCACAATGTGTCCTTATGCCCCATTAACCTCACTCCATCCCTCATTGTCCACTCTTCCAGCTGGAAGCAACATGAATAGTAGAGCAATGACAATTGCACAAACCTTCTTAAGTCACTTATTAATTGATTCACAGAAAAATATTTACTATTTATCTACTTTGTGCCAGACCCTGTCCTTAGTGCTTTGTAATCATCCGTGGAATAAACAAAGATTTCTGTCATCATGGTGTTTATATTCTAGTGAAAATAGTAAATGATAAACAGATAAACTAATAAATTATAGAGTTTTTTGGAAACAATTATTATTTAAAGAGGAGAAAAAAATAGTCAAATGTTATAGAGAAATAAAGGAAATTAACCAAAAAAAATTAAAAGACTGACAAAAGCAGTAGATACCAGCAAGAAAAGGGAAAGGGTGGAAGGAACAGGTAGAGGGGGTCAGTTTGATAGAGGTGAATGGTACTGGAACTTTGTGGGTACAGTGTGATATTCACATTTATCCGGGTATAAAGCTACACTCTTGGAACAATACAAAATTGTGAAACAGTGATAAACAGGGGTGTGGACACAATTTGAAATTCTAATAGTGTCTTTAGGACAATCCCTACTGTAAGCAGGTACTCCAAAGGAGAGGACATTTAGGTTGGCTTATTCACATGTATTAACTGGGGGAAGGTCATTTCAGGCACGGGAAATATCCAGCAGAAAAAAAGCTATGGGGGTCATTGAGGAGAATTTGGGTTTTACTGTGCGGGAAAGAGGAAATTAATATGGAGTTTTGAGCATGATCCTATTTATGTTTTGAAATTTAAAATTTAAAATTATCACTCTGCTTACTGTAATGAGATTCTAGAAAGTAAAGACTGGAGCAAACATCAAAGTGCAGACTGTTAAGTAAAACACATGAAAAGTAATTTTTAAACCCCAGGAGGTAAATGTGTAGAGGATGTGAAATGCCTAGATTTCAGGAAGAGGTCATGAAAAAAATCATAAAGAATTTTGTTCTTCAGGTGCTATCAAAAGGATCCTGGTAGAAGCAACATGGGATCTAAGGTTACTGAATGATTATTTTTTTCCTAGTAACAATGTAGTTGAAAAGCTCATGACAATTTGCGTCCTGTCCTTCTAATCTTTGACATTAAGCTCTGTGAATCAGATAGAAAGTCTTTATTGTCAGAACATGGAATACATCTTCATTGTAACAAATTTCCCTGCACCTACTATTTGGCAGCACAAGGCTACCCAGGGTGTGGAAGAGCATTTCACATGTAGTGTCTATATGTATTAAGAAAGAGAACAAGTAATTAAATCAGCAAGGACAATAAAGAGATGCCATTGTTGTGCTAGATATTTGAAGGGGAAAATTTAGAGCTCAAAGAGGGTGGTTAGTGATAAGGGATATGTGGAAAGGGGAATTTAAGAGAGATTTTTTGATATGAAACCCTTGAAAAGAACCTCAGAAGATGAGTAAGTTTGATGACAACGATCGCTTGTTCACAATCTATTTCAGTCAAATGGAAATGTGAATAAAATAGACATGTGATCCAAAGAAGTACTTTAAAACAAGTGTAGGTTGTCTGGTGTGATTGAAGCATAGAGTTTTTGGGAGACAGTTCTCCATACTCTTATGTTTCCCCACATTATGCAAAAGAGGCATCAACTGCCCTTGTGCTTCAAAGTTCTTTCCAAGGTTCCTGCCATAGCAAACAACCTCGGAAGGTGGAGATAATGACACTTCCAGAGTGAGTGGCAGCTTTGTGCATGCACAGCCTTGAAAGACAGTTTTGCCAGGGTAGGCATGCTTACTATCCAGTATAAATTATTCCAGTTCCCCAAGTTCAGTGTTCCTTAGCTATTCTCCAAGTCCTGCTTGTGAAATCAACTTGGACCTCTCCTAATCTCCCCTGGGACTCAGGGGACAAGGAAACAAACACATACTTGAAACTCACACTGCTTATACCATGAGTTAGAATAAAGTTGTTTGTATAGCTGTGAAGTTCACAAAACTGCCTTCATTTCTGATGCCAACTACACATTTAAGGGGGACTAAGAACATCCTCAGATTTGATGATTTGCTAGGACTCACAGAACTCACTGAGAGTGGTTACATTCTCAATTGTGGCTTACTACACCCAAAACATTCTTATTAAAATCAGTCAAGGGGAGAGACACATAGGGCAGAGTCCCAAAAAGTCTGAACACAGCTTCAGGTTGTCTTGACCGATATATCTATTCACTCCACTCAACAATGTGTGTAACAACACACACAGGATATTCTCAGCTAGGGAAGCTCACTTCAGCCTTGGCGTCCAGAGTCTTTAATGGGGCTCTGTGATACAGATATGGTTGATGGCCTCACGGATCCAACTTAGTCTCTCCAGAGGTCTACCAGATGCACAACCCAAGATACCCATTATAAATCACATTACTTTCTAACAAGGATCAAAGCTCTTTTGTTTGTTTACTTTTTCAATTATCATATCTAAGAGCTTACCATTTATCTGTCAGGAAATTTAGCTTCAAAAACATTTGGAAATAAGATTAGTCATTTTAAAAGACGTTAAATTCACAAACAAGAATGTGAAGCATCATGAGAAAAGATACACTAGAAGCCAAAATTCTAAATGAAGGTGTATAGTGAAGTCAATGAATGAGAACCTAGATGGGTAAATGTGTCATATCTAGTGACAAGGACCTCAAAGAAATGTAGAAAAATAATTGTCTGGAATTTTAATAGAGAGCTAGAAGAATGGCAATATTCCACCTATGTTATAAGGAAGATACAACAGTCTTAATCTGAATAGCCTTAAGGGAGAGTTCATAAAACTAATAGAGATCAAGATGGCAAAATAGAAAAAAAATGAGTGAGGAGTGGATTTATACTGACAATTTCCAGAAGAGACTGAAGACATGCAAATGTTTGTTAAAAATAAACCTGCATTAAGAATAGGCAATGGTTATCAATGTTGTGATGGTCAATTTTCTGTGAAACCTGATTAGGCCTTGGAGTGGGTTGTGCCCGTAGACTTGGTTAAACATTATTCTGGACATTTCTGTGAGGGTGTTTTGGAATGCAATTAACATTTGAATCAAATGAGTAAAGCATTGTCTTCCCTAATGTACATATTCATCATTCAATCCATGGAAAGCCTAAATAAAGCAAATGGCTCAGTGAGAGAGAATATACTCTCGGATAGTGTTCTTCTCCATTGGATTTGGATCCAGGTTGGAACTATACCACCAGTTGTCCTGAGTCTCTGGCTTAAAAAATGCAGGATTATGGGATTGCTCAAGCTCTGTAACTATGTGAGCCAACTGCTTCTTACAATAAATCTCTTTATATAGAGATGATAGAGACGTAGACAGACAGATATAAAGACATAGATGTACACATGGATATGAGTATACATATAGCTAGAAACATAGATCTCCAGTTGGTTCTTCTTCTCTGGAAAGTCCAGAGAAATAGAAATGAGAAGTTATCAATGGGAATGAGCAATGATACACTGAAGAAAATAGGACAGTGATGAAAATCAGTGTGGGATCACATGACCATGTGAATCCAAGAAGGAGGGGGCATAATGGATAGGATTTTCTGCAAATTTCTAAACTCACAAAGGAAAAGGTCCCAGTTGTAGATAAGCTGAAGTTATCAGCCCTCCCGGGTAGCCCACGGGGTTAAGTCTCAGCACTATTAAGATATCAGCAGCCACTGCAGCATGAGTTCAATCCCCAGCCAGGGAGCTGACCCACATGGCGCAGCAGACCTCTCCTGTCTCTCCCGCTGCTCCTCTCAGCAGTGTATTTCAGTCGATTCATCTGTTCTGCTCCCCACTCTGTCTCTGGTGAATATATCACACCCCTCCTCGCCCCCCAACACCTCTAGCCTACACCCCAGTTCTTATATGTATAAATAAATCAAAAATATTAAAAATTAAGTAATTAAAATTTAACCTTTGCTAGAGTTTCCAATAGGGTACTACTAAAACTTCCACTTAGGCATTGCTGAAAGAATGAGCTAGTATATTATATACTATCTCTTAGTAAAATATATGACCCAGATTCATGATTGTTTTCTGTATCAAAAGTGGAAATTATAATGGTCTGGGGTAAGAATGTCAAATAATTCTTATGGGGAATGGGAGAAATATCTATCCTTTAAAATGAAATCACTGCAATTAGATCCACATATATAGCTTAGCTTGAAAGATTTTCAGAGCAGGATAATATCCAAGTGAAATAATCAGAATAAAGAGAAATTGAAGATATCAAGAGGGCAAATAGATTAAAATAAAGGACAATTTTTTAAGTGTGCCTTTACTAAGAACACTGAACAATGCGTCACTTTGTGTTTTTCATCTATTTCTACTTATACTTGAAAAGCATATTGTGATTCTTTGAATTTTGTGAATGTGTTATTGACACATTAAGAAGTGTGCTCCCAAAGGAGATCTGGGTTTCAAAAAACAGATAGTTGAACATCAGGCTAACAACAGTGGTGTTGCATCATTTTCAGGTAACTGTCTTTTGGACTTGACATTCAGGCTACACTAGAGGTTTGAGAAAGGCATGCCAGGAGAACAAAAAAGAGGAGGTACAAAAAGTAGCATTTAATGTAGTTCTTAACCTTTCATGTGCCATGAACCTCTTGTGTACCTCATGATCTCATTATCGGGATAATGCATAAAAATGCAGAGGATTATTATTTTTAAAGATTTATTTTTTATGCATGCATACAAGCTGGGGTACTGGCCAGACGCGTGGGGCAGTGAGAGGGTCCACCAGAGACAGAGTGGGGAGCAGAACAGTCAGATTGACCGAAATACACTGCTGAGAGGAGTAGCAGGCGAGGCAGGAGAGGTCTTCCACGCCATGTGGGAATCTCCCCGGCCAGGCTATGAACTCACATCACCGCTGCCGACAGCTCCACAGCACAGCGCTTAACCGCTGCGCTACCAGGGAGGTGCAAATGCAGAGGATTATAAGAAAATTCCAGAACATGAAATATCGTTATCAACATATATTTTTTAATTATAACATACCAACTTCTTTTTTGTTTTTCAAGAATTTTTATTTATTTATTTATTTATTTATTTATTTATTTATTTATGCATACAAGCTGGGGTACAGACCAGAGGCCCAGGGTGGTGAGAGGGTTCAGCAGAGACAGAGTGGGGAGCAGAACAGGCAGATCGACCAAAACACACTGCTGAGGGGAGCAGCGGGAGAGGCAGGAGAGGTCTGCTGCGCCATGTGGGAATCTCCCTGGCTGGCCGTGGAACTCTTGTTGCCACTGCTGACAGCTCCACAGTGCAGTGCCTAACTGCTGAGCCACCAGGGAGGCTCAACATGCATACTTCTTTATGAAGACATTAAACAATAGGATGATACAAGAAGAGCTCCATCAATTACTGTACTTTTAAAGTGGAGGTCAATATGAGGGGCATCTACAACAACTCTAATATGACCCGAAATTATCTGTGATTTCTGTTGGTGACAGTCTCACAGGTCCTGCTAACACTACTTTTTTTTTTTAAGTGTACATTTACAATTTAAATAAATGATCGGTTTCATTTAGAGGTTACAAAAATATAATTTTTCCATGCAACACCATATCCCTAAATTCTATCCACTGATAACCAAGAAGAAGTTAAGAAGAAAACTGATCGACTAGAGCCACTTTGTGTGCCCGACATTCTATCGTTGAAGATACAAAGTGGTTGAGAAGATATTTTTGACTTTAAGCATATTGAAATCTAGTAAAGTAACCTAGACTAAAAGGATAGAGGCAATAAAAAGAAAAGACAGCCATCTCATAAAATTTTGTAAAGCTATATACAGTATATTATTCAGATTCTGCCTGAGTATAGATTTTAGAAATTAGACCTAGAGAAACTTCATATATTACACCAGGGCAATCACTTTATTGCAGTATTTGTAGTAAAAGTAGAAAGCTATAATCGGTCTAAAGGCTAATAAATAAATAAAATATGTAATATAAAATGGGGTTTATTAATAAGGTGGAATATAACAAAGTAGTTAAATGATATAATAGTGGCCTTGGAAGTGAGGTGGGTATCAGTATTGTTTGTCACACTATACACTCCACATAGGTATCAGCTTTGACAATGACAGTTATGGAAGCCATGGAGTCATCTCTAAGATGTGGTTTGGGGGGGGGGGGGACAACAGCAAGGACAAGCAAGGTATATACAGGGTCTCCCTGGTGGCACAGCAGTTAAGTGCTGCGCTGTGGAGCTGTCGGCAGAGGCGACGCGAGTTCGACTCCTGGCTGGGAAGATTCCCACATGGTGCAGCAGACCTCTCCTGCCTCGCCTGCTGCTCCCCTCAGCAGTGTATTTCCACTGATCTGCCTGTTCTGCTCCCCACTCTGTCTCTGGTGAAACTTTTCGCTGCCCCACGCCTCTGGCCTGTACCCCAGCTTGTATGCATAAATAAACCTTAAAAAAAAAGAAAGGTGTATACAGTGTGATTCATACGTGCAATTAAAAAAATCAATAGAAAAATATTATTTACTTCTTATGGAATAAATACAGATGCATACTCAGAAGTTAGATGGAAGAATACAGACTAATTTTACACACTCAATTAAGAGAGCTGCAATCCTGTGGAAGTGAACTTGCCTGGGATGATAAAGTAGTCTTTACAATACCTATTAACCAGTATAAGAAAATATATATAGGTGGTTTGATAAACAGTTTAAAAAGTCAGAACATTTTTAAGAGAAATGAGTTTCCCTGTGACTGTGGTTTCTTAAAAAGTATAGTGGCAATTGATAGACATTTTAAAGCATTATTTAAATTTAAACATACATTTAAATATGCACTTTCAAAAATTACACCCAAATGTTCAAAAACAAAATACTAAAATTATATATCCCAAAGCACTTTTAGAGGGAAGACCATAGGCTCTTATTTAAGCCATTTGCACTTTATATTTTTATTTTATAAACTGGTGAACTTTAAGTCACCAACTTAGTTTTTTTTTATTATCATTGTCAATTTTATTTATTTTTTCATTTTTAATTGTTATTTATGTATTTTACATTGTTTATTCCCCTTGGATAACCCGCCACAGATTCACCCATTACCCATCACCATCGTCCCTTGAAGTCACCAACTTTCTTAATCACAAAATACCTACTTTTTAGATCTCAACACTGGTATCTATAATAGCTTATATTAACAGTGTGATTGCTTACAAAATCTCTGTTGTCCTTGTCTCTTTTGTTTTTAGTATTTAAAGCACAATATGACTTTAAAAAAAACTATGCAGAAAATCTGTAGATCTTTGATGCATATTGTGTAAATGATTAGTTATCTCATCATCGACTTCTAACCAAGTAAATCTACAAATGCAGTAAGATATTGTACCGACCTTGTCCTGTAAGCAGATGCTATAGTAGTGTTATTTACAATAGCTACCAATAAACCTTATCATCATTTTAAAAATATGCATTTTCATTTAATATTAAAATTATTCTTATGTGATATCTACATAGGTTAGTTACCTATTGTTAATATCCTTACACCTTCTCTTCTTTCCTCATAGCAAATGACTAGGCTAGGGTGTGTTTACTTTCAGGATTTCAACTTAAATTGTGGATTAGTTTAAACTCCTGGATACATATATAATAGATTAGAAAAAAGTTCACAGAAAAAGAAAGGTTTAGAAAAAATCTGTAAAGTAGAACGAAAAAATATTATCTTAAAAGAAAAAGGCAAGAGGGTTATTTTAAGATTTCTTTTTTTTTTCTCCCCAGATTATCTACTGAGGAAGTATCTCAGTAGAAGTTTACAAGGAAATGTAATTTTTTCTTCTTTAGATAAGAATCATAAAAAAAAATGTCAGATGGATTCGCATATTTCTGAGCTATTTCCATTAAAACGCCATCTGACCATCTGGCCTACAACTGGATTGGAAAGACTTGTATGCCTTAATTGGCTCTGTGATTCTTGGTTCTCTTACAAGTGTCAGAATGTGACAGAAAGCTACAACCAGGGATAAAGAGTTGAGACTAGAAATAGTTTTACCAATTTAAGGGATACTAGTTTAGCTTAGTTTATTGTAGTTTAGGATTCTACAGAATATAGAAAATATAGTTGAATTATCTTTTGATCAATTTTCTCTCTATAATGATTGAGAAGGAAAATTCTTTAAAACAGCACTGGAATATTTGGAATACTGCAGGGAATATGTCAACATGAATTGTCACTGTATTGATGTGACTGCTTGTTTCACCTTTGATTGTACCATGCCTCTTCCAGTTTTGCTATTATTGGTTTGTATTTAGACTTTATCATCTCTCTGGCTTATATACAATTTTTAAAGGAATCTTCATATTTGAGTATAGTATATCATTTATAGGAATAACTGAACAAACTCCCAGATGTTTTATTGTTTGTAAGATAATATCAGAGAAGTATATCTCAATAAAATTATAAATTCTACCCCATTGAAAATAGTCAATCTTCTGATAACCTTGCCTAGTAAAATTTTTATTCCCATTTTTCTAGTGCAAGTTATTTTCTGGGAACTATCTTTCCAATAGATGTTAATAATGTTATCTCTGCATCAAAATGTTCCATGGACAAATATGTTTAGAAATATTTATCAATTTATAATGATATTAGAGACCAGGAAGCCCCACAAGGAGGAAACATGTTTAACTTTGCTTTTCCAATAACTCTGGGGCTCATTTTAAATGTGAGAATTTTTTTTTCATTGAGGTAGCAGTGGTTTACAACACTGCATATGATTCAGAGGCATAGAATTATATCTCTTCAGACGTATGTATCACACACATCTACCACCAATGTACCCATAATCCTTCACCATAGTCCATTGGGTCTCTTCTACTTCTTGCTGTCTATGCTTCTGTCCCACTATGGTAGCCTCAACACTACAGTTAGACTTCTAGAATTTGTTACTGGCTTGGTTATTTTTGATCCTTTGTTTTGTTTCTCTACATTTCCACACATAACTGACAACATCCAGCATGTGACTGTCTCCTTCTGGCTTATTTCACTTAGCATGAGCTCATCTAATTCCATCTGTATTGTTACAAATAGCAAAAATTCTTCATTTTTTAAATATTTTTTAAATTATTTTTATTTTTTATCATTTTTTAAATTTTTATTCATATATTTTACATTATTGTGTATTCCCCATAGATTACCCACCACCAATTCACCTGTGAACCATCACCATAGTCCCTTGTGCTCTTTTCTCCCCCATTTTGAGCCCTTTCCCTCCCCCTCCCTTGCTGAATGTCTCTTTCTTATTTGGTTCCCTCATATTCCTGTTATAAGTTAAACCATTTTCACTTTCTTCTGGCTTTTCTCTTTCTTTCTGGCTTATTTTGCTGAGCATGATTGTGGTACATATACACAATGGAATACCATTCAGCTTTCAAAAAAGATAAACACATGCAATTTGCAGCAACATGGATGGAGCTAGAGGGGATCATTTTTTTTTTTAATCTGAGTGTATTCCATTGTGTATGCATACACCAAACATGATCAGTTTTGAAGTTTTAAGTTCAGGGAAAAAAATTCTATAAAAACGCTAAAGTTCATTCTCCATGAATAACTAAGTTAGTTTATTGAGAGATTCTACATTAGTCAGGGTATGTAAGTATAGCTGCTTCAATAACATTAAAATCACAGTGGCTTAACAACGGTTTATTTCTTGTTTTAAAAGGCAAAATCAATAAGCCTCATTCCATAATTTTTTTAGGTTGCTCCCTTCCAAGAAGCATATGAGATATTTGATATCTTTCCATCCTTCCATCTCCCACATCTTAGAGTACTTTGCTTTCAGCCCTGCCAACTAGATAGAGAGAGGGAAAGATTAAACAGGATGATTTATGGCAAGGTCTGGAACAGTGTAACTTTCCCCCTGTAGCATGGGCCAAAACGTTATCACATTGTTCTACCTAGTTATGAGGATGATTGGGGAATGTAGATTATTGTGGATTAAGAACTTGAAGAGAATTGGATATTTATATAAATTAACAAAATTAATTGTGCTTATTCTTTACATTATTGCTCAACTGTTCTTTGCTTTCAAGTTTAAATACTGTCTTTGGAAAGTGCAAGAGTATAAAGCACTTATAAATCAAAGGCCAAGAAAGAGAATTAATTTTGTGTGCAAATTATCTTCTCATTAAATTTTATAAAACTGTGTGTGTGTACATACAATTTCAGGTGTCCATATTTGAAAACCTTGGTAAAATCTCTCTAACATTTTTGAGGGTATTTCACTAAATGTACCCAATAACTTACAATAATCATTTTGATCACAATAATCATTTGTTTGTTTGTTTGGTATCAGTATATGACTTGAGTTGATTGATATGACATATTGCATGGTTTTATGTGTACAGAAGTACATATTATATGAATATACATATACAGGCACATACACATATATACACATGCAAAAATCACATTTTAAAGTGAATAACAGTAATGCATTTTATGGTAACTTTTAATGTTAACATGTGATTTCATCCATACTAATAATTAAAAGACCTTACAAAGGTCATAGCAAGGTCCCAAAGCAAGCTAAATTGAAATTATCTTTAAGGTCTGGTCAGAATTTCCAAAAGGAAGAAAAATTAGGAGATTTATCAGTAAATATACAGGATCTCTTTTTACTCTAATGGTGTTGACTAAAAAATTATTATTTTTTGTAACATAATCAAAAAAGTCTTCAATAGCAATTAAGTACAAAATAATGATCAAGGTATATAAAAACCTTCACACAATGCCCCATCCCCATCCAGAGCCCATCAATCTCACTAGGATCTATGCCCTAAGTGTCTATGGCTGAGATCCATGTGAAAGACAAATACCTATCTTTACACACACACACACACACACACACACACACACACACACACACACACACACACACACACACGTTCATGATGACTTTCTAGTTTCTGAGAATGAAATGGCTCTCTGATTTATAATTCAGCAGCTTTTATTCTCAATCATCCACATTTTAATGACTTTGTTATTCATTTTTTATTTGTTATTAATTTTTCTTCTTATCTTCTCACGCTATGTCCTACTGAGCTGACTGCTTGTATAATCAGATATCTTCACCCAGTAAATGGGTTTGTATGAACATTCAATTTTCCTCTTCCTTCAAGCTGTCACACATACTCTCATTTTCACCACACTCAGACCCTTGCAAGCTGTCTATACCTAGTATTGCTGCCACCACATGACCCACTGTTCCCATCAGCTTCCTGTCATCTGTCTTCTGATTACCTGTGGACCCTCTCATTAAGGTACACATTACCTTCTACACTCTAAGACCAAAGAACTTCTCCCGGTTACTTTCATCCTTGGTCTAGTATTTCTTTCCTGGACTCCATGACAGACACATTTGACACCACCTCCCATAAGTTAACATTTCTTTTTAACAGCTCTGCAGTGTTTCACTTTCTTTCTCACTAAGGGTGATTTTTCTCTCCGTATTTTATCCCTCAGCTCTCTCATCTATTCCCAAAGACTTGAGCAATCTTATCTGTGGAGATGACTTCCTCATTCATAGCTCCATCCCAAAGGTTCTCTCTTCCAAGCTCAAACCCTGTGGTAACAACAGAGTGTGCTGGATTTTGCCATCCCAACCACAAATCCAACATGTCCAAAGAAAACTCAGCACTTTCTCCCTCAAAACTCAATCTGACCTGCTTCTTTCAAAGGTGCCTCTCTTTTATAGAGACATCTTTGAGCATTTGACATTTTGAGCCATAGTCACAAAAATATGTGAAGCCTATACATTCTGTGTCCTTTCAGTACCACTTGAATCACAATGTTTCTTGCAAACCTCATAAGTTACTTCCATGTCTGCAGCCTTTCTGGTCTAATCCACTGGAAATTCCAGAGTCCAGTTGCTTTTTTTTTTTTTTTTAAGTTAGTAATCCCTCATTAAGAACACACAATTAGCTCTTGGAGTACATACTATCAGTCATTATTATGGTGATCTTCATCTCCTTTTCCAGCTTTATATCCCATTGATCCCCAATCAACATCCAATAATCCAGTTATGCTCAGCTACAAATGTGTTCCTATTATTTCCCTCCTTTGAGACATTATTCATGCTTCATCCAGTCCCAGGAATCACTGCTACATTTTTTTTACCCTCACAGACAGCATGTCAATTCAAATTATCTCTAAAGACCACCTGGTCAAATTTCACCTCCTTCAAATTTGTCTTTTCTGATCCTCTCAACCATCTCAAAACCTGTATGTAATAGCAGTTAGCTTATTCTAACTTGTATTTCAGATGCAATACCCCAACCACATACATTATAAATTATTGAGTGACTATTTTTCTACTTGCATCTGTGGCATTAAACAAAGGACCTTGCACACAGTAGTTATTCAGTTCAATTTTTTTGAATTTAGATATCTTTTACTTTATTCATTTAAATTGTGATATCCAAATCTGGAATTTAGGTAATGTAGAAATTTAATTGGTTTCTGATACCTTGGTAACTAATACATTTGGTTACATAAGCACTAAAGCTTTCCTAATAAATTTAAAACATATCAAAATGGTTAAGAATCAAAGAATAAATCTAATGAACAAAATGAAACATTTTATAAAAATATATAAGTATTTCAAACAGAAGATATGGTTTTGTAGTCTTTGCAGCAACATGGATGGAGCCGAAAGGGATTATGCTAAGCAAAATAAGTCATAAGGAGAAAGAAAATACCAGATGGTGCCACTTATAGGCAGAATATAAAGAAACTAAACAAAGGATCAGATAAAACCAAACTTAAAAGCCAACCTTTGAAAACTGATTATAGAACTGACACATCCAGAGGGGGTGTGGAGGGGGCAAGAACAAAGTGGGAGGAAGCACAATGAACTAAGGTGATGGGCTAAGGATGCTTTGGTGGTGGATGTACCGTGATAATAATATCTGAAGGGGTTGATCCTAAACTTCCAAAATACAAAGAGTGACTAAACCAATCATCACCTCAATTAAAAAAAATTAAAAACAGAAGATGTGCATAAAAAGAAAGATTAGAGGAGAGATAAAAGAATATGTGTTCTTTGGAAATGAGCTGCCCCTGACGGTTTTTAATATTACTGAGTGATTAAAAGGGAAAAAATCAAATATATTATTTTTTATTTATTTCTTTTTATAGGTCTTTTAGCAGACTTGCTACTCAGAAAACCTATACTGTTTAGGATCAGGAATTTACTAAGAACCTCAAAATTTTATAGCTAATCTTAAAAAAATTACCCAAACAATACAACTGTTTCCAGCAGTTGTAGCAAAAATATCATGTCTTAGTTTCAATAACCTGAAAGCTTGAAGGGTTTGAAAATTATAGTTAATAAAACTGTGAAAAGCTGGTGGGGATAAAGGAGAGCAAGCAGGCTAGAGTTTATGGATGATTTCCTCAATAAATGCTCATATATTTGAAGAAAGCATTTTTGGTTTTCCTTAAAAACACTAAGGTTCAAATAACTCATCATTTTATTTGTAAGACTCAACCTCACAATATGTGTTTATGTGATTGGAACACAAGTCACCTATGAATCCTATAAAGTCACTGCTCAAAAGTTGATGCAACTCAATTGCAACAATAATTTTGTTTCAAAATATAAAGACAAAAGTGAATGTTCTACATAATGCTGTAGAATATATTATCACAATGTTTTTAAAATTCCACAGAATTAAGCATGCTAGATTTGAGATCTTGTTCCTGTATAAAAATATAACAGATTTTCATAATTATGGATAAGATTATAACAAAATATACTGGGGGGAAAAAAGTAAGAACATCATATTGCACTGAAACAGAGGACTCTCTGATTCACATAGCACTTGTACAAGACAAAGCAACCAGTTTTAAAGCTTTTCTAGTTTTCTAAAATTTAAGAGAGTTAGTAAAACTCAGTCGGTATTAATCACTGACTAACCTACTTTTTGCATAAGCGGTTCCAGGTATTGCCTCATTTCACTTATTTAAAGTATTCTTTAAAAATTACTATCTATTTTTCTATTTATGGAGGTATTTCAAATAAAATAGCATTTACAATGTTTTTAAGGCTCACTTTAGTTTCCTTGATTTTGAAATTTATGAGCATGTTAACCTTTTACACACTTTCCTGGAATTTTTTTCTCCCACTTTGTAAAACAAAAGAACAGAATATATTTTTCTATCATGGCCTCTTTCCCCTTTCAAGACAAACAATGAAGGGATCTTAAATTTACGTGAAGTGTATATTTATAGTATGGATTTTCAATTGCAATTTTCTAAAGTCTCTTCTTCAAATGCAGATTTTTTCAGGACTCCAATACTTTCTTTGACAGACTGGATAAATGCAAACAAAAAAAATTAACTAATTGCTAATTCTCTTTCCTTCTTTATAAAATCCAGTTAATAATTTGGGATTCAGGAACTGTACAAAATATGTTATGTGGAGAACTGAAGATCAGAACATTCCATAAGTAATGATCCAACAAATACTTCTTTCTCAGGGATGAAATAGCTCATTTATAAATTGCCTGTTTTTTAAAGACTGGCTGAACCAAGAACTTGATCTATCAGTTTTGAAACATGCCCTGAAGCACAAACACAAAGAGAGAGGATCTCAGCCCAAGGAATGAGGTCTGTGTCACACCTGGCAGGGCGCCTGATGAAAGCTTCAAAGAGCAAGAGCTAAGGAAGCTCTTTCAGGTTGCAGAGAGGATGAACTGACTTAATAAAGCCATTTTCTAAGCTTCAAAAAAAAAAAAAATCTTTCACCAAAGATTTGTCAAGACTTCCCTGATTCTCTCAGGTGTCTGAAGTCTGGGAGAAAAATTTTAATTGATTTTAATTAAAGCTTGTATGTTCTCTGAGCAAATAAGAGAAATATGGCAGGATGCTTTCCATCAATTTTCTGCCCTTATCTTCCCTGTATGTGATTTTTATATCTACATTGTGTAGATTTCTTAACATAGGCAATCTCTTTTTCAGTAGAATAAAGACATACGTTGGATTACTACTGAAAAAAATCTATAATTCTTAATATAAAAAGCTAAGTACTAAACAGATGAGAGATTAAAAAAGAAAAGAAATTCTTTGGATTCATCAAAGAAATATTTAGATATCAACAAGCAATGTCTTTTGAAAAGTTCAGAGATGATGCCTATCACACTCTGGGCCAGGGAAAGCCTTTAAAATGACTCATAGTGGACGTGAAGAGCTGGCATGCTTATGCAGTCTGCAATTCATTATATTGGTCAGACACTGAGATTTGTTGAGACTATCCTAAAATTTCACCACTTTGTGAAGTTATGCAAGTGGTACCTCCATACATACAAAAAATTGTGCTAAAATGGAGTAAGTCATACCAAAAAAATGAGGTTAAAATTTACTATATTTGTGCACTGGATCCAGAAGAGGAATCAGAAATTTAAAATGTAAGAATATTCTTTTCTATTTTCCATTGATAATTAAGGAACTTTTCAGTCTTCCAATTTGTACTATTCACACAAGTCTATTACATTTTTTCTCTTTTCAACGAAACTTTTTTCAAATAATAGCATATTCTTTCTGCTTCACTTAATCTAGGATCCCATATAGTTTTTCCCTTGTAACTCAGTAAATCTGATACCTAAAATATCAGCAAATGTCACTTCTTCATCGTCCTTATCTTCCAGTTGCTGGCATTGACGAGCCCTTCCTTTCTATGTACTCCACACCATTGGCTGACTTCTATCATACATCCTAAGACTATTTTTGAATATTTTTGTGATGCTTATCAAGTTTTGCTTGACTATGCTATGTGTATCTGTATTAAATATCTTTCTCTTCTAAAATATCTAAAAAATATATTTTCACATTTTCATACTAACTCTGATCGCTTCACCTTCTCTTTACCAAATAGCCAGAAGATTTTGATTTTTTTGGCTTGTTCCCTATTTAGCTATACTTGCTTATCAATCTTAAAACCATCATCTGACATAAGCCAATGATTTCTAAAGTTTTAACCAATGTGTAGTGCAAGAAAGAACCCAAGCTCTTTCTTGGGCTTCGGATTTGCTTTTATAACTTCATGCTAGAGAGATGTCCCTGGATGTTTCATGAATAAGTCAAACATAGCATGCCTAAGAGGACATCCTCTACACCAGAAATTCCTCCTCCCTTGTCATGGCTGTAATTGGCACCAATATCTTTTCAAGCCTCAAGGCTATCCATGGTCCTATCCTGTGTCCTTGTTCATGCTGTTCTATGATTTTCCCAGTCAGAAATAGGCCTCTGAATTCCTAAGACTATTTTTGAACATTTTTTTGTGATGCTTATCAAGTTTTGATTGACTATGTTATGTAGATCTGTCTTAAATATCTTACTCTTCCAAAAATGCCTTAAGTCCAATATCATGTCTTTCTAATATAGATCTCCCTCCTTAGAAAGTGTTCAGATTACATGTGCTAACTGAGCAAACTAATTACATAATCATGTAAATTCAACTTATTCAGAAAACTACTTATAGAAGGGGTAGTTAGTTTTCAACTAATTCATATATACCATCTTTTCTACTGACCTTGTGTTGGAAACCAGCTGGGGGGGAAGGTGCAGTACTCACATTCCATGAGATTCACTCCAGGGCACACATCAGGTAAGAGGTAGGATTCTGAATGATTGCAGATTTTCTGACCCTGGCTGAGGATATGAATCTGTACTTTTGGTCACATAATTGACTTTAAAGAAAAGGTCCCACAGATATTAATCCTTGCTGATTCCTCTGATGGTGAAAACTCATATTTCAACACAATCACTACCAGTCAGGATTCCTCACATCTAATCTCTAGCTCTTTCTTCTGCTCATTTTACCTATAATGATGACATACTCTTTGTCCAAAAGGAAAATAAATAGCTAAGTCAATGTCTTTATGAAAGGGATTAAGAACATAATTATATAGCAGTAACAGGGTGAAAGGAGAGATTCCGTCATCTCATTGTATGGGGCAGAAAGGTACAAAGGCTAAATTAGGAATTCAGGGAAGAGTGAAGGCCCTTAATATAACTGACATTACTTGAAGGGGTGATTATTTACGTGAATAAATCTAAAAGGCAAGTGGAAGTTCACAAAACACTTTAAAATAACAGAACTCTGTGGCAATGCACTGAATACTTAAGTTGCATTTTAGAAAAAAAAAGTTTCAGTTTTTCATACTGTAAAATATATTTACTAAATGTTTTAAATCATGCATGCCCCTCTGCTCCCCAATTATTTGCCAAATATTAGTCACTGATACAAAAGATAGTATAATCATATTATAATAAATTAATTTTGATGTTCATAAATAGTAAAGATTTCTGTGTCTTGTGTGTGTGATGTTGTTATATATAGCATGATAGCAGATGTGACATTTAAGAGAAGACGTAATGTCTGAAACAGTTTCTATGGCAATCGTTTATAAAAGAGGATATAGAAACTCAGCAAGTTAAAACAATTTTAAGTTCAAAGGAAATACATTTTACTTTGAGTAGCTAAATAATCAAAAAGAATTCTTTCTGTCTAAATTAGTCTTTGAAATAAGAGAAAGCATGTCATCAAAGTAAAAGTTAGTGATCTATAGAAGAAATTTCTGAATTCACACCAAGAAAAAAAAATAAAAGTAAAAAAAAAATAAAAGTAAAAAAAAAGTAAAAGTAAAAAAAAAATAAAAGTAAAATACTTTTGCATTCACCTACCTCGTCCCACCAGATCATCTGTAACTCAATAATTTCATATTTAGTGGAAATAGGCCTTTCACTGCCCATTTGGACTCCAAAGACCATGCCTCATTCTTAATTTATAATCTTAAAACACAAATTTATATTTAGTTCAATAAATGCACAAAGCATTGAATTAGATAATGAAGAATATACAAAGATGAGTGCTTCCAATTTACCAGGGAAGAAAAGACAAAGACTATAAATAACATATTAAAATTCAGAGTGTAACAAGGGGTGCAAGAAAGGTCCAGGCAAGGTGCTATTACAGAATAAGATTAAGTAAATAACTTTGGACTGAAAAATCAAACTAGCCTTCGTGGAGGCAGTTGCAGTTAATGTGAACCTTAACAAATATGATAAACTTGAAGAGGTGGAGATGCAGGGAAAAGTATATTATCAAGGATGGTCTTATAATAAAGGCAAAAAATTTTGAAACTGATTCAATTGAGAATGAATAATCAAAGTAATATGGAAGAGCCTTGAGTTTTGAAAATTATAGACAATCTATCTTGGTTAAAGTAAACTTAACTACATTGTCTAATGGAAAGAATTGAATTTTGATGGTCAGGTAGGGTGTATTCATGTAGGTCTTAAAAGTCAAGCTGTAGATTTTAGAATTTATGATGTTGGAAGGTAATTTTGTTACTTAATATGTATGTATTAGTTGCTTAACCCAAATCAAGCATTTTAAGAGTTTCTAGGAATTTTAACATAAACATGATTGTTTTGAGCTTTAGGAGGTCATGGTCCAGGAATCTTGAAACAAGTTCCATGAAGGGGCTTGTTGCAGTGCTGTCTGACCTAATTCTAAAGGATCAGTTTGATTTACACAGACAGAAGAAGAAATAGATTTCCAGGGAGAGGTAACTTGTGGACTAAGACATTGGGCTAGAAACTGCCCACAGTGTTTTAGGGGGTCCTGGTTTTCCCCGGACTTTCCCATTTTTAGCACTGAAATTTCCATGTCCGGGAACCCCCTCAGTCTCAGACAAATAAGGAGAGTTGGTTGAGATGGGGTTGGATAAAAGAAACACTACCAGTTTAATAAGGCACAATATATAAAGTTAAGGCAAGGAGTGACAAAACATGATATTACAAAAATAGTCACATGACAGAAGATGGAGGTTGGAAGCAAGACTGAAAATTGAAGATTTTATTCCAGGGAACTTTTATTGAGTTCTAAACTCATTACATCTCCTCACGAAGTAAAACATCATTAAGAAGGCTATTGAGACTAAACCCCATCAGGAAATATTAAGAGCTAAGCCCAAGTATTGTGGAACACAGAAGGGGGAAAGGAGAAATATATGGAAAGTGAAATATATAAAACCAAGAGTGGGATTAATGATGGATGGAAAATGGTGTTGTTCATTCATGCGTTCATTCATGCATTCATTTATTTTAAAAATACATAGACCATGCTAGATAATAATAGCCATTCTAGGAGGTGAAGCTACAACAAGAACAGAACAAATGCATAGCTTACATTTTATTGGGGATGTCAGCACATAAAGTAGAGAATGCAAGAAGAACTATTTGTTGGAGAAAGATCTTGAGTCTATTTTGGTATATTTGTTGCCATCCCTACACAGTGGTATGAAAATTTTCTGGGCTAGTCAGAATCACACTTTATAAAGATCATTCTGATATGAATGAATAGGATACATTTCATGGGATAAATTCAGGAAATAGAGAAAAGTTAGAAGGTAGGGACCTGTTCATGAAAACTGAAACCATGGCCTACAGATTTTAAGTGGAAAAAGTCAAAGAAGAAATAAACACGAGAGACTCCACTGAGGCTCTTTGGACACAGTATTTTACTGGGAACTGGCTTTTGGAAATAATGGTGATAATAAACAGAAAATGAAAGAAGAGAAGCTTTAGTGGAATAGTGAGATAGAAAGTTGATACATTAGTCATGGAAGCTCTGATGAAGATGTCCAATAGAGCTTCAGTACAAAGCTGGGCATCAAGGTATGTTTATCTGTTGACAAAAAGTCAACTTTAGAGATACACACTAATCTATCAAAGTGAATTCTAGTCATTACTGGAAAGAGATTAATGAGAGATAAGAAGAAAAGGATTAAAACTTGGGGATTGTCCACATTGAAGAGGCAATACAGAGGGGAATCGCTGAGTAAAACCAAAATTGGGAAATAAGCTGGAAAAAAATGAAAAGTTTTCCTTGTCATAGAAGCCTTAAGGGGCACCCAATACAAATGTTCATGATAACATCCTGGATCATTTATGGCACTAAGAATTAAACTTTTAATAGGAGCAACAACTATCTAGCTTAGGATCATAATTTAAGGAATATACTGCCCTTTATCTTCCCTGTGTACTTAATGACCAAATTTTTAAGATACACCTTTGGCATAAAGTTTATTAAACATCATTGAATATGTGTATCTTAATAATAGACTCTTAACATGAATTTTAACTGAAAATGGTTTAAAATACCGTATTTTTCTAAAACAAACTTCAGAATTTTCATGAAAATATTCAGAAAACATGTTTTCACAAATGGAGTATATAAATAAGAATTTTTCAACAAAACCAGCTTACACAGTGTTTTGCTCTTATAACAAGTCTGGATAACTGAAATTTTAATCAAAACCAATTGCCAGCATGAATTTACATCAAATTAAATCTCCCAGAAATGCAGCTTTTTAAGATTAGATACCTTTATTTTCAAATACTTATAAAATTGCTTTTCTACTAAACCAGCCTAGTTCAATTTAAAGAATAGCAATTCTCTGGGGAAAAAAAAAATTAAAGTATGAATTTTCATAAAAACAGGCTTTGAAAAATGGCCTTCCATTTATACTAGCTGAAAAAAATGGCAATCCTCTTAAAATCTTATTCAATATAAAGTTTACACAAAAATGAATTTACTAATATGAATTTACTAACGTGTTCCCTAAAACACAACTTATAAAAAGTAATTTAAATCAGATTTTGAAAAATATAAACTTTAATCAAATAATTTATAAACATAAGATTTAATCGCCAGGGGCTTAAATAAACCCATGCAGCAAAAAATTTGGATTTCCTTTTTATCTTTTACGTTTTCACTACTAAAGTCGAAGTATTCCGCTTTGCAGCATTCATCAGACTGATTTCTCCTATTCCAATTTATAGTTCACATATCACTTCCATCTCTAAAAACTGAAGCTGCAGGAGGAAGGGTTACTGTTTATTAGGTACGTTTCTCTTTGGTATGATGAAATGTTCTGGAAAACATCTAGACACATCTTTATGAAATGAAGATGCAGGTTAATAACCTTCAGTGATAGGAGAATTTATGTTGTATACTGAGAGCCAGATGTAAGATTAGCACTTTGCTTGTCAGTAAGGATTATTGCCATATAGTATGGTATTTATTCTAGGGCTTGTTTTGTGATCAGGAAAAATTCTTAATGTCACAGATCTACTGCCCAGCGGGTGAAAACTTCTTGGAAATTCATATGGGGCTAGGCTCCAGGTTTCCCTCCTAATCCTCAAGTGCTAGGCTGACAGTTTTTTGTAGAACTTGCTTGTGAAGACTCGCGACTCCTGTAATTACGCTTCTGAAACTTAATGTGTCTCAGATTGTCTTTGTTTTAACTGAAGACTAGTTTCAGACTTGAGCTTCCCTTCTTCTTACAGCAACATGCTGCTGGGTTTATCTTCCATTTGTGCCTTGCTGTCATCAGTTATGTCAAAGAGTTGGAGGATCCAAGACAAGATGCTAACACATTTTTCTACATTCTATGTTTACAACTGTTCTCCTCTTGATGCAGTGCAAGTGTTCTAGTAGTTTCATTTGTATAGCTCATCTGAATGACCTGGTTGCTGTAGCTGTTTTCAATAAGTAGGGCAATTTACATAAGGTACACCATCCAAAGAGTTTGCTACTTAATTCTTTCATCCATCAAAGAAAAACATGTCTGAAACCCAGAGGAAACCAACAGATGTTTTATAGCATGCACACACACACACACACACACACACACACACAAAGAGAGAGGGAGAGGGAGAGGGGGAGAGAGGGAGAGAGGGAGAGAGGGGGAGAGGGGGAGAGGGGGAGAGAGAGAGAGAGAGAGAGAGAGAGAGAGAGAGAGAGAGAGAGAGAGAGAGAGAGAGAGAGAGAGAGAGAGAGAGAGAGAGAGAGAGAGAGAGAGAATGAGAGAGAGAGAAGAAAGTACTATATTTTCTGGGCCTGCCCAGTGGCGCAGTGGTTAAGAGCTGTGCTGTGGAGCTGTCGGCAGCGGCAATGCCAGTTCGATGCCCAGCCGGGGAGAATCCCACATGGCGCGGCAGACCTCTCCTGCCTCGCCCGCTGCTCCCCTCAGCAATGTTTTTCTGATCTGCCTGTTCTGCTACCCGCTCTGTCTCTGGTGAACCCTCTCGCCACCCCATGCCTCTGGCCTATACCCCAGCTTGTATGCATAAATAAAAAATAAATAAAAAATAAAATTAAAAAAAAGAAAGTACTATATTTTTTCTATTTTTCCTTTCACTTGAAAACAAAGAAAATTATACTTGATAGTCTTCAATGGATCTATACAATAACCAAGTCACCCCCTTAAGGGCCATTCTCCCATTTGAGAATCAAAGCTTGTCACAGGTCCATCCATGTCCTCCAAAGAAAGATGTGTTGAACTCCTAATGGTGGGACATGTGAACGGAACCTTATTTGAAAATAGGGCCTTTGCATATATTATTAAGTTAAGGTACTCCAAATCAAGCTGGATTATGGTAGGCCACGAATCTCACGATTAGTGTCCTCACAAGAAAGCCATGTGCAGATGGAGGCTGTGATTGGAGTGATTCCACCACTGTCCAGTGAATTCTGAGCACACGAGGCACCCACTGGAAGTCAGATGAGGGGCGTGGAGTGGCCTCCAGAATGGTGGGAACAAACTTCTGCTTTAGAGAGCCCCCCTGTTTGTGGCACTTTGTTATAACGGTACAAGAAAAAGAAACATAAAAGGGAAACTGCTATTTCTCTTCTATTTTATCTTTACTTGAAAATAAAGCAAAGGAACTAGAATTTGCTAGTCTCAGTGGCTCTATTACAACAACTAAAACACTCCCTGGAGATCACTGACTGTTTTTTTTGTTTGTTTGTTTTTCTTTTTTAGGGAAACACTGCATCAGTCAACCACTTACTTTGCCTACGCTGTCTGAAATGAAAAATAACCAGCCATTTTGACTTTGTTGTTCTTGCAGGTAACATGCTTCTTGCTCCTTCACGATTTTTCAAAAGAAATTGCCGCTAACAAGGGTGCATTCTTTCTTGGCCCCTCTACATCTTTCTTCATGTTCTAGAAAGAATCTGAATATCATTGACACTGAGACATTTTTTCCTTTGGCTAGCTTTCTTATCATAGACACCTCCAACTCAAATACTGCAAACCATGCACTTTATATTGGCTGCCCCACTGCTCTGCTCCAAGCCTACATGCTATAGATAGAATCATATGTTACTGAAAAAGCAAGCATCTGGGCCACATGGTCATAAGAGGCTTTCATTATCAAGCTATTGTCTAGCTATATAGTTAGACCAGAAGTGTAAGAAACCCTGATGCTCCCAATGTAAAAATATCTAGATGCATCTACCAGCCTTATGTGTAACTTTAAATATAAAAAACAATATATTTGGAGAGGTGAACTCAAGTAGTATCTCTTGTTAGGAGAAGAGCTAGGAGGATATTTTGGACCATAATAAATCCAAAGTTCAGAAGAAGCAGCTATGAGAAGCAACTTATTTAAAAATAAGAAGGCAGTGTTTCAGGTACAGAGGGGAAGTAAAACAAATGTAGAGATGGAGATGGAGATGGAAGAGGGCGCCAATTCCAATTTCAGTTCCTGGATATGTGTTTGACAGTAAATGCCAACTGCTTGAAATTTCCTTACACGTGCCTGTCTAAATGTCTCCTTTGTAGCTCTTATCCTGCTCTATTATTAACTTATCTGTCAGCATCTCCCAGGGAAGTGCTAACCTTATGGGAGAGGGATCTTAATCATTCTGAATCTATCTAGCTACCTAGTAAGCTCCCTATAAGCCTAGGGTGACCATATCAGGACTAATGTAAAAGGGCGAGGACAAACTACAGCATTCAAGTATATCTGCCCGTGTAGGCAGACTTTTCAGAGTAAGAAAAGCTCTGACTTAAGGCTAAGAACTTTCTTTTCCATCAATCATGGGGCTATATCTGGTTAATATAGAAGTTTATGTCACCCTTTTCCAATCGACCAGACCCAGTCACTGCCCAATCTCACGGAATCTGTCTCTCATGCCCATTTTGTCACCACAGCATGGCGCTGTCCTAGCTCAGTACACTATTTCTGCCCAGTGGAATTACCATTTACTGCCTCCTGACGTGTCTTCCTGTCTCGGCTGTGACCCATTACAATTAATTTGCCCATTCTGTTACCAGAAGATTCTAAAACACAAGTGTGATCATTTCACTATAGTCCACAGAAACTTACCAGACTAGTCTCCCTTGGTTGCAGGACAAAATCCAAATTCTTTACATTGCACACAAGGTCCTTCATTACCTGACATTAGTCCTCGTCAACCCCTGATCTTGCCCTTATTCTTATCTGTTACTCTGTTCTCCTCTGCTCCAATTAATTAAGTTCTTCCTTGAACACACCATGGTCTTGCAACTTTGGGACTCCAAACCTGTCCTTCCGTTGACTTGTAGCATCATCACAAACACCAATGTCCCTAAAACATATGCCACATCGCCACTTATCACAGTTATGTTGACTTAGTCTTCAACTATGAGCTCAGAAACTACCTCAAACATTTCACTGCTTACTGTCTTCATTCCCAAATTTAAGTTTGTTCTTGCACGACCCTGTGATCACCCATATTCACATTATTGTATTTGACTGTATCACCCACCCATTGTATTGCAAACTTTTTATAGCCAGGAACTCCATGTCAGTCCAACTTTATTATCTGCAGCATTGAATACGAAGTGTGCCCAATAGTAACTACTTTAAATATCTTTTAATAAAATAAAGTAGTTCATAGGGATTTTGTTCTGTAGAGAGAGAGATATACAAGGCCTCCCTGGTGGCGCAGCGGTTAAGTGCTGTGCTGTGGCGCTGTTGGCAGTGGCAACGTGAGTTCAACACCCAGCCCTGGAGATTCCCACATGGTGCAGCAGACCTCTCCTGCCTCTCCCGTTGCTCCCCTCAGCAGTGTATTTCCATTGATCTGCCTGTTCTGCTCCCCACTCTGTCTCTGGTGAATTCTCTCGCCTCCCCACGTCCTGGCCTGTACCCCAGCTTGTATGCATAAATAAATAAATCTTTAAAAAAAAAAGAAAGATATACATCCTGGTGTAGGACAGATGAAGAACAAACAAATGTAAGAATTTAGAATATTACATCTGTGAAACAGGAAGAACAGAAATATTTCTGTTTGAGCTTGTCCCCAAGAGTAGAAAGGGTGGATGTGAGAGGGGGATTGTACCTATTCAAGAATCTGATCCAGCTTCCTGCCTATTTGCCTTAGCCTATTAGCTAGTTAATGGATTGCATCCAAAGGAAAATCTCAATGAGTCTCACAATTTAGATGTAAACCCAAACAAAGAAATGCAGAATGATTTCTAGTACTGCAAATCTCAATTCTCATAGGTACATTTGTCCAGACCATGCATTCTAGTAACTTAGGGATTAATCTCTGGTCATGTCCTATGTTGGAATATGCAGGCATCCCAAGCATTCACAAGAGAATTTTATTTGAAGATTAATGTTATGCCATTGTTGTCACAGACTGTCATTGTATGTTAAAGTTGTATCATGCTTCTATAAACTTGAAATAATTGCACTTAGTTTTGTAGACAAGGAAAGTACATATATAAATAACATCAGTGAGACAACAGACTAGGCTATGGGTAGGGAGGGAAATGATTAATATTAATTTGCATTTTTAAGTTTTTTTATTGTGGTGAAAAGCACAGAACATGGTGGTCACCCTTTTAAACAAATGTTTACACATACATTTACAATATTGTCAACCACAGATACAATGTTGTACAAAAACTTTCTCATCTTGCACACCTGAGAGTTATGACCATTTAACAACTACCTGCCCCCAGTCCTGCCCCCCTGCTATTTTGCTTTCTGTTTCTGAGCTTGACACATTACATGTAATATGTAAGTACAATTAATAATATGTGTCCTTCTGCAACTAGTGTGTTTCACTTGGAATCTTCAAGGTTCATCAATACTTAGCATATGGCATGATTTATTATTATTTAAGGGAGAGAAAATACCTCTTTAAGACCCTGTTAACACATTCTTTTACATATATGCCCAGAAGTGGGATTGCTGAACTCCTACCATTGGTATATTTTTAGCTTTTTGAAGGACCTGAATATTGTTTTCTATAAAAGGTCTGCCATCTTACATACCCACCAACAGTTAACATGGATTCTAATTTTTCCAATTCCTAACAAATATTTGCTATTGTTTTAAAATATTAAATGGCAATCCCAATAAGGGTGAATACCAAATGCTATGATTCCCAGATTTTTTTCTAAAGATTTATTTATTTATGCATACAAGAACTGGGGTGTAGGCCAGAAGTGTGGGGTGGTGAGAGGATTCACCAGAGAAAGAGTGGGGAGCAGAACAGGAGGATCTACTGAAGTGCACTGCTGAGGGGAGCAGCAGGCAAGATAGGAGAGGTCTGCTGTGCCATGTGGGAATTCCCTTGGCTGGGGATGGAACTCGTGCTGCAGTGGCTGCAGATAGCTTCATAGACTGAGATTTAACTTGTTGCACCACCCCTGATTCTGAGATTTTATGGAATATATTTATAAGAGTTTTTAACAGATTTATATTAAATCATCATATTTCTATGACAGTAGAGATCATATCTTGTAGTCTTAAAATATAATAATAAGTTTTAGATTTTCAAAATTATATTAGGAACTGACCAGGCAAAAATAAAATTTGAAGAAGTAGCAATGTTTGCTTAATAAGAACATAAAAACTATCCAAATATTATAAATCCTGAAGGTAGATTGGGGCTGCATATTGAACATTCCTATATCAATTCACATGAGGTAATTGCCAGGTGTTCTGTGTTTTCCAGACAAAGGCTGAGAAAATACAGAAGGCACCTACAAAGCCCAAGCCCACAATTCAGAGAAAATCCCTGAACTTTCACCTTTAGTTCTCATACATGAAATTTACCAAATATTGTAATTAATATGTTTCACACCTAAATAAATTCCCTCCTAAGATGTTCAGTTTACACACTGAAGATGAATTTATTCAGCAATCCAATATTTTAACCTTTAATTAAGAACATGAGAAATGTTTACAGGGCATTTGTTTTGACGATACAAAGAATGGCAGACACACAAATAATATTTAGCTCCTCAATAAAAGCCTCCTCAGAAATTAATATAAGGTCATTTTTATAAATTATTAAAATTATCAAAAATGGATATTTTTATGCTTTGTATGTTTTAGAGCATGTCAAATGTTATATTTTAGACATAATTTAATTCTTAACAACTTCATTTGTAAACTGTATGGTAATCTTATTCAGATGCTCTATAAAATAGTCAGAATCTAGCACTGCAACTGTCTACTCATCTACCTTCTCACATCTAATTTTTTCATCTAACAATTCACTCTTTTCATAGCAAAGGAAATTACAAACTACTTTATATCACTCTATTTCCTATAGCACTTAATTCTAAAACCTCAGCAAGGCTAGTAATAATTGCATTCATGTTTTTTGGTATTCCCACTTATTAGTGTTTTGAGTTCAGAAAACCTGTCATCTAGAGAGAGCAAAAACCATAAAATACATAGAAGATAACATAGGAAAATACTGCAACATCGGATTCAGTGATGTCTTTGAAGACTTAACTCCAACAGCATGGGAAATGAAGCCAAAAATAAACAAACTAACCTTCTGTACAGTAGAAGATACTGTCACTAATAGACTATAAAATACATAGAAGATAACATAAGAAAATACTGAAGACTTAACTCCAACAGCATGGGAAACAAAGCCAAAAATAAATGAACCTGTACAGTGGAAGATACTGTCACTAATAGACCTCTCACTTATATGTGGGATACAGAGATACCAAACAAAGGGTCAGATAAAAGCAAGCTAAGAACTAACCCTAGAAAACTGACTACAGAACCGTGGCTACCAGAAGTGGAAGAGCAGTGAGAGGTGCAGGAGAAAAATGGATTTCATGGATTTCAGGCATCTGGTGGTACCTTCCTATACTTCTAATACACCAACAATATTGTAAGTCCAAGTTATTGCAATAAACAATAATAAATAAAATAAGTATTTAAGGGCCTCCCTGGTGGCACAATGGGTTAAGTCCAGACCCACTGCACCACCAGTTCGATAACTGGTCAGGGAGCTTCCCACATGGCACACCAGACCTCTCCTGCCTCGACCACTGCTCCCCTCAGCAGTATATTTCAGTTGACCTGCCTGTTCTGCTCCCCACTCTGTCTCTGGTGAATCCTCTCAAACCACCCCCCACACAAACACCTCTGGCCTACACCCCAGCTTACATGCATAAATAAATAAATCTTTTTAAAAATTAAAAATAAATATTTAAAAAATACCCTTTAGTGAATATGATACAATATTTACACCTAAAATCTCTGACAAGTGCTATTATACAACTCAAAAAAAAAAATAATAACCCCATCAAAAAAATGGACAAAAGAGCAAAACAGACACTTTTTTGAAAGAAGACATGGCTAATTGGCATATGAAAATAATGTTCATAGACTATCAGGGAAATGCAAATCAAAACCACAATAAGATACCAGTGTAGTCCTGTGAAAATGGCCCATATCGAAAATACCAGCAAAAATCAACGTTGGTGAGTCTATAGAGAAAAAAGTACCTAAATTCACGAGTGGTAGGAATGTAGACTGCTCTAGCCTCTATGGAAAACATAATGGAAGTTCCTTAAAATATTAAAACTAGATCTACCATATGGTCCAGCAATTCTACTCTAGTGTGTCTACACAAAGAACACAAAAACACTAATTTGAAGGATATATGCATTCTTGTGTTCATTACAACCCTATTTATACTACTCAAGTGATGTAAGAAATCTGAAGGCCCAATGACAAAGCAGTTGATTAAAAAGTTGTGGTCCATATACATAATGTGATACTTCATCTAATGAAAAAAAATATGACAATTTGCCATTTGTGACAACATGGGTAGAATTGGAGGGGTTTATGCTAAGTGAAATAACTTTGAAAGACAAAAACTGGATGATTTCACTCATATGTGAAAAACGAGAAACAACACAAAGGAACTGACAAAACCAAGGCAAAGTCAAGCCTAGAAATATGACTCAAGAACTGAGGTTACCAAATGTGGGGGAAGTGGGAATGGAAACTATGTGGGGAGGGAGCCCAATGGTCTATGGTGGTGGACTTTGGTGGTGAGTGTGGTGTGGTAATATATATTTGAAGAATTGTTAACCATTCCCCTAAAATCATGTATCATGTTGTAAACCAATGTTACCTCAATAATATATATGGATCACTTTAATCTTGAGGCATACTCCAGAGTTAACTGTCTTAAAACTTGGAATTGAGCAAAAATGAACTTAGAAAATATTATTCTATAACTTAATTTGAAGAAGAAAGTGACAGTTGCTAAAGTATTTATTATAAGAATAATTCTAATGTTTCAAAGATCTTTCAGATAAGATGAATACAAATGTCATGGTTTTGAAACCAATGTAGTTAATGTACATGAGTATCTGTTCTCAAACTTGATTAAACTAAACATGAAGAAAGCTAGTAATGTTTTTATTGAACAAAATATAAGTTTGCTATTAATTAAAAAGAAAGCAAGGGGAAAAGTTTGTTCATAAAATAGCTCCCCAAAACTATAAAGAAAAAGATAAAATTTTTAAAGCATAAAACGTCAAAGCAAACAATTTATACTTGTTTATACTGAGAAATCAGAAGTTCTTCTACCTGATGTGCATAAATGCCAGATATATGCCACCTGGGGACTGGAAAAAGAAAGGACTCCATAAGGAACTGGCTTAGCATCTAGAACCCCAAGACTCAGATCTGCCTTCTGAAATGGCCTGGGATGGGAAAGACTTATCTCGTATTTTAGGAAGGATAAAGGGGATTTAGAAAAATAAAAGAAATGAAAAGAAGTGACTTTCATTGACTGGGGAGCAGGATGGAGGCACAGGAATGCAGACTTAGCGGGAGGGGCAGAGGAATGCAAAGATGGCTGAAGACCATGGAAAACTGGCCCACATGGGCAAGGGCCCTTTCCTATGACCAGGTCTCCTGGTAAATGGGCCCCTTGCTTCTGAGTGAGGACTGGGTGGTTCCTTTTAGGTTCTCTGTCAAAGTTCTCTGGGTTCAGACTCCATTACCCAGCAGAACATCACAGGTTGCTTCATAAAAACTGCTAAAACAGGTCAAAAAATAATTAACTGCGCCAGTTGTTCCTGCTGACAGGAGGGATTGGTCACAGCTTCACACTTAACTATCTTCTGTCCATTCCTCTGACCACTCAAAGGTCAAAAAAGTGTTCCTGAGAGTACTTCTCTAAGTTAGGGAAATTCACACAAAACTTAACCATGACAATACTGATGTACATTTTATTAAAATAATATTTCTCACGTCTATGGAAATTATCCATGTTTATGAAATATTTATTTTGCATTTGTGAGATAAATTATTTTCTAATTTAAATTAAAATAATTAAACTTAATATTGAAACTCTTATAAATGTGTCTGTACTTAATGTTTGGAATATGTTTCATTATATTTTAAGTATATTAATATATAGCAGATTGTTATATTTGATCATCATATTTGATGTCATTAATTTAAACCTGATATTAACTGGTTTATTTTGGACACTTCATAATCTGTCTCCTTTGCCTACATGACTAATTCTCCTCTTCTCAACTTGCATTATTTTCTTGATCATCTTACCTATTGTCTTTTCTGGACTGCCTTGATTAATGCCTCCTCCTTTCTCTTCCAAAACCTTACCTAGTTCCTCTACTTCTGGCTGGTTTCCCTCTTCTATAGAGTTCAGAACCAGTTTAAACTCATCAATTACATGTAAAAAGTTAGCTCCCTGCAGGGAGAAGGTTTGTCACTTCAACCCTGCTGAGCCTCCAGAGTTTTGAACACTTTCTGGTACATAAAATGCACTCAGTAAATATTTGTTAATCAACTAAATGAATTGACAATAAATTATCTTGATTATGTCATGTTTCAAACTACTTTTGTTAACTTATTCAAATAAATCACAAATTCCTCTTAAGACACACCAAAATTTAACAAGTTTGGTCCTACAAACTTGGCCTTTTTTCCTCTAAGCTCAAGTGCTGCAATTGAGCAGCCACCTCCAGATAAATGGAATTCTCTGGATCAATATGCCCTGATCATCAAACAGTTTTAATAATAAATTGAAAGAGTAGCATTCAACTTATGTTTACTATTCTCTAAAGTAATGTAATAAATATTAGTAATAATTTCATTCAAGTATATAAACCAAAAAATAAACCCTTAGGAATGTGTTTTGCATGTATAAAGTTTTGATTAATGACAAAAGTCTTTTGTATCTTTCTTTTCATTTTTTCTTTATTTTTTACATAAAAAGTTTATCATTATTTATTAGATACTCACCAAAGGAGCAAAACACATGAGCCAAAAATAAAACCTTATGCATTTTTGATTGACTTTAATCAGAACTTAAATAAAATCTTTAGGAAAAAACTAAGTCCTTTTTTGAGAAAAGTGTGCAAGCACTTTGAAACATCACAAAATTACCTTTATGATCAGGAGTGATCAGGGCAAAGGAAACGATAGGAGTATTTGAGGATATAATTCTGAGATCAAGCCCCTTAATTGATTCCTCTAAGAATGATTATTAAATTTCTGAAAATCAAAAATCTGTTTTCTTCAAAAGGGCCTACAAAAGTCTTTATACAATATATAACTGAAACTTGATTTTAACAAAGCATTTTACTCTTGCACTTATAACTAAGAACAGGCCAGCTTACAAATGCTATTCACAGAAATGTGAGGCCCAGCTGATTTTCAGCAGCTTTGTAAGCTCTTCCTTTCTGCACTGCAGAGTGGCGGTAGAGGTCAACACCCATTATCAACTTGCTCTTCTCTCTGCTTTGAGTCCTCAGCAGCCTTTAATTACCAGCTTACTCTAATTATTCCATTTCATCATACTTGTCCTGCTAATTCCTTGCACCTAAGTCCCCACATCTTCTTTGCACTGGTGACTTTCTCTTCTCAGGTTAAGATTTTATATTATTAAAATACAAGAGAAGTGTTTTTTTTTTTTTTAACTTAATCTTGTAGGAAAAAGCCACAAAATGAAGAAGGTACATGGTAATTTCCCTACACACAGAAAATTATACAATATTTTTCCTTCAAATTAAAAGATGCATACCGCTTTAACAGACAAGCCTCATTGTTCTACCTCCAGCACTACATCCTATGATAGTACTTTCTCTCTGGTCTCTGAAACTCAGATCTACCAAAAAAAAAAAAAAATTACTATGAAAATATTCAAGTTTAATAGCAAGATTAAGGGCAAGTTTGCTTAATTACCTTATTAGCTTTAATTTTTTTTTAACATCTTAAACCAGCTTTGTTATAGAGCGCCCCCCCCCAAAAAAAAAAAAACCTACAAACTACATGTCTATAACAATTTTCTCTTTATCTTGCATCCTTACTTTGAAGTGTTGGACTATATGCTATAAAACAATTGCTTTATTGACTGAATTTGTAAGATGTAAAAAGATAATGCAAATCTCATATATCATGCTCACATATCTTTTTTATCATTCAGGGAGGGGAATTGCATCCTTTCTTTTAAAAATTTGAAATAGCCTAATTCTGTATCCACTAAATATGAAATTTTGTAAATTTTTGCTTCGTAGTTTATTTAAAAGATAGCTTTAAATGTATAGTGAGTCTAGGTAATCAAGGAAGTATTTTATGCCATGATTCATCCCGTCCCTCTCTCTCTTCCTCCCTCTCCCCAAGCCAGAGTACAGCAGGTTTGCAATGGCAGATGTCCAGAGGGATTTGCTCCCAGTTATTTTGATCTAATGTTCTTTGTCTATGTGATGACAAAGCAACTGCACATTTTTCATCAAAGGCAGGAAATGCATTATTCTTTCTTTGATTTCTAAAGGGGAATTCTTGAGTAGAGAGGTGAGAGGATAGATCATCAGACTTTTTAATGCTCTAATGTGAAAGTAATACACTTCTATGTAAAAAGTTAGAAATTTCAAAAGCACAATTCCAAAATGAATAGACCCTGATTTTATATAAATTTTTCAACCTTATCAAAAATGACTCTTCCCTCCCCTGTAAGAAGATAGCTGTTTTTCTGAGTCCCAAACTGAGTATATGATACTCCCTTGAAAGTCTGATACTATTTTTTAACTTGAAAATTAAATCTTTGAAATTCCATTCTATATCTTAAAGAATGATATTGTCAATATTCTTTATCTCTATCTTTTCTGTTTTTTTGATCCCCAGTAAGTGGTGTAGAATCTTTGATTCTGTTCTAAATATTGTCTTTCTTCCATAGCTTCTCAAGGTCTGACTAATATTGCTTTTCTTTATTTTTTTCAATGTGTATATATGTCAATGTGTGAAGGTATTTGTTTGTCTTCCTCCTAGAAACATATGCATAATCATCGGAATTAATCTTTTAACTGCTCTCTACCTCTCAACTCAATTTTATCCCTTACATAAAATGAATCATGATTCATATTCTATACTTCAGGGAACTAAAATAAAACCCCAAATTTAAATTTTGTCAAAGGACATTTGATTCCTATTTTAGGTACAAAATATTAATTGGAAATAGATGGTATATCTAAATGTAATAGCCAAAGCTATACAACTTCTAAAAGAAAACCTTGGAGAATATATTCATGAACTTGAGTTACAAAGGCTTTCTCAAAGAGACTGTATAAAAGTATTAACTATAAAGGAAGAGTTGACAAATTAAGCTTCATCAAAATTAAACACCTACATATTAAAAATTTCAATAGAAAAACTAATAATTAAAATAGACTGGTGAAAATATTCACAACACATGTATTAGACAAAGGACTTGGTCCAGAACACATAAATAACTTCTTCATTTAAAATTTTAAAAATCAAGCAATAAAGATACACAAAATATGTGAATAGAAAATAGAAAAATGGAAAGCAATCTTATTAAAAGATGTTCAACATTATTGATCAGTAGGGAAATGCTAATTAAAACTGCCATGAGGCAACCCTTCATACCATTTTAATAAAATTGGTATGATCTAAAAACACAAATATCAGTAAAAATGTGGGGCAACTAGGACCCTCATATGTTGCTTTTAAGAGATCTGTTAGACCAAACAATTCATAAACATAAACTTGCCCCATGAAAACATTATATCCACAAAAGTCTTGTACTTATCTTCACAATATATGTATTTGTAATAATCCAGAATAGAAACAACCCAAAAGTCCACTAGCTGAAGTTAAAATCACTAGTATAATAGTGAGCAAAATATGAAAGGCAAAAAATGGATTCTTTCACAGAAAGGCTTATTGGAGGCACTATCTGGGAAAGAAAAATATGGGGCGCGTGTTGAACAGAGAATCACGAGAACACAATGCAAATCTGACAGTTGTGCCAGTAATGGGGGACTGTGACATAAAGACAACAAAGAATGAAACCTGTCTTGGGGAGAAATGGCTTAGTTCTTGTCTTTAGCAACTTGTTTAGTAATTGCCTGGAAGTCACTCTAAATGCACATCTGTAAGTTACTGGCACCTGACTTAGTCATTGACTGGATCATCAAAAACCCTGTAGACTTGGCTCAAAAGCTGAGACATACCATGCAGAATCTCATTGCTAGAAGCTGTCAGCTGACCACAACTCCGCATAGCTAGCAAGGAGTTCTTTCTGGAAGGGCATTTAGATGGTACATCTCCATGAGTTTCATGGTAAAGAGCTATCTATATGGCTGTAAGCCGACAGTACTTAGATAACATTTTTAAGAAATATCATTATCACAACAGTCTTCTTTGAAGTTGTGATACTAAGGCACTGAGAATGTAAATAAGTTAACTTGCACAGTTTCTCAGGCAGTAAGTGGTACTGAAAGGAACTCTTACTCTAAAAGTCCTTGCTTTTACTGTGACCCCTTTAATCCCATCAAGAATGGGTTGAGGGGCCAACCTGAGAAAATGGTATTAGTGTTTTCAGATGTTATTCTAGGAGCGAAATTGCACTAAAGGCTTTGGAGATTTAGCCCTGAATTGTCAAAGCACCACCAGTGGATTTGTGTTTTGAGCATTTGCAACTAAATAGTTCATGTTTAATTCCAAAACAATTCAAACTGTTCTCCAAAGAAAATCAAGTGAAGTTGAGTTGCACTCCAGACTTTAAAATAAGACTCAGCGCTTTTCTCCTCTTCACAAATCCTCACCATTGTACAAAAGATTTACTATCTTAAACTCTCTAAATAGGAGTGAATTGACAAACACAAGTGCAAATGAATTTTATTACTGAAGTTTGTCTCTTGAAAGTTCAAGTGTGCCAGGGAAAATCAGTTTTTAATTCAATTTTTATGTTGCATTTTTAAATGTTAGGAATATTTTATCTAGGGGTAGTTTTAAAATATCAAAGCAAATAAAGGATGGGAAAAAAATCTCTTTTATCAGAAAAAAAAAATCTATGTAAATATATTTTAAAGTCATGATTTTCATGACTTTAATTGCAATATACAGAATTATACCTATACTGGACCTGCTTTCTGAAAAATCCTGCTAGTGTTTAATTTTCATTAATGATAAATCTATTGGTAGTTACTAAGGTAATCATGCCTTACCCAAAATTTTATACAAATAACTTTTATTATCAAATAATAACAATGACTATGTCCTTTGCCTTTTTTAGTAAGTTACTTAGCTATTGAACTGACACTAAGTGAAACAAGGTGGGCAGAGAAAGACACATACCACTGATTACACTCATGTGGGAGATAAAGAATCAAAGCAATGAACAAACAAAAACAAAGTCTTAGATTCTGACAACAGAATAGTGTTACATGAGGGATAAGGGCTTAGGGGAGACAAGAACAGGTAGAGCGGTTAATGAGATGGTGGTAGAAGGAGATTAGGTCTTTGGCATTAGACATGTTGTGGCAAATATTCCCCTAGTTCTCTAGAGTTTCGAAAAAGTTCAATATAAGTAAATCCTTAGGCAAAATAACTGGCTGGTAACTTGAACAAACAACTCATTCTAGAGGCATATGATAGAAGAGGATCTCTCCAATATAAATTGAGTATACATTGGTTCTGCAATAGAAATTTACTCCATGTTCTATTTAGATCAATGCCCCTTTATGCATGAGGTTAACCTGAGAAACTTGTTTAAAATTCAACATCTTGTACAATCTACTAAGAATATCTATATCAATAAAACTAAAGCAGGACACAAATACATTAATATTGATATCACATCTGGTGACTGTTACAGTTAGTTCAGATATAATACTTTGAAAAGTATATTTTTGGATCATTTGCTAAGCAATGAAATCACAGAATAGAAAACTTAATGAGAACTTTGCTAAGGATTAATTTTCCAAAGGTATCATATTTTCCTGCTCATTTTACCTTATAAATGTCTCCATTTCCCGCCATGCCTCAATCATCACTCCTGTACTCAATATGTACGTAGTACTTTCCCATTTTATCCTCTGCCTCCGATCTTGCCCCCTTCATTCTATTTTCTACTCTGATTATCCTCAAAATGGAAACCAAGCACTGTGAGTTACCAAAGATCATTACTGCACCTCCAGAATACATGCAACCTTTTATTAGTATTTATTTTTACCTGAGAGATGTAGGAAATACAGTTTTACAATTATTTAACACCTGCAACTGACATAGGTGCTTATAACCAATCTTCACATTATTTATTAGATGTTATACCAGCCACTATAAATATCCTCAGACAAGACTGGTAATTCAAAATGAAGCACTTAGTAGTACCCTTAAACTCATTCATTCACTTTCAGTAAGCTGCAGAGTGTGACAATTAACCTATGGCTGGCAAAGTGGATTTATGATTGATATCACTAAGTTTTAGTCTGCAAAAAATGGAAGGTTGGATTTCAAAATATCCCTAGAATAAGACTTTTACTTGAAGTTAATAATACAATAGAAAATATTAGAGCATAAAATTCTATTTTAGTTTGGCTCCCTTATTAAGCAAAAGCAATGTTGATTTAATCAAATTAGACAGGACAGCAAAGAAAAAATTTAATCTATTATTATTACTTATTATTATTATTAGTGAACTTTAGCCTAAGTGTATACTGTTTTATGAGATACTGGCCAATAAAATGCACCTATATAATTTAATGAACTGGATTGGACATAAGTGAATCAGTGCAAGATGTTTAAAATTGCATCTTACAAGGGTGAATAATCAAAAGGTCATGCTCTGTGACTTCAAACTATACTACAAAACAATTTTTAAAAAGTATTGTATTAGAACAAAAAAAACAGACACACAGACCAATGAAATAGAATTAAGAGCTCAAAAATAAGACCATACACACATCAGACAGTAAATTTATAACAAAGGAACCAAGCTCATACTATGGAGACGGAAATCCTTTTAAATAAATGTTGGGAAACCTGGAAAGTCACATACAAAAAGTGATCAATACTTAAGACTATAACAACAATTAACTCAATATGGATTAAAAACTTGGATGGAAAAGCTGAAATAATACATAGAAGAAAAGATAGGCAATACACTCTTAGAAATCAATGACAGAAGTGTCTTTGGGGACTCAACTCCAATGGCAAGGGGAGGAAAAGGCAAAAATAAGCAAATGGCACTACATCAAATCCAAAAGAATTTATACAGTGAAAGAAACAGCTACTAGGATAAAGTAAAGAAAAATTACTGACTGTGAGAAGATATTTATTTGTCCATCAGGTCTGACAAGTGGCTAATTATTAAAAAAATGTAAAGAATAACAATTACCCAATAAAAAATAGGCAGAAGATCTGAATAGACACTTTCCCAAAGAAGACATATAGATGACCAACAGGCACATGAAAAACTGTTCAATATCATTTATTATTAGGTAAATAAGAATCCAAGCTACTGAAAGATAACAGCAATCACCCAGTGATACTAGCGTATATCAAAAAGACTGGAAAAAAGTGTTGGCAACGGTGTGTACACCTTTGGTGGGACCATAAATTGGGGCAGTCTCTATGGAAAATGGAATGGAAATTCCTTAAAAATCTAAAAATTGAAATACCACATGATCTATCAATATTACTAGTTATTCATCAAAAGAATATGAAGCACTTATTTGAAAAGGTACATGTACCGCTATGTTCATGCCTATGTTCACAGCAACATTAGTTAATAGCCAGCATGTGGAAACCATTCAATGCACACTGGAGAGATGAAAGAATAAAGGAGAGTGGTATATTTATACTCAACGGAATACTGCTAGCTGTTAAAAAAGATAATCTATGAGACAACATGTTGGAACTTGAAGTGATTATGCTAGGTGAAATAAGTCAGAAACTGAAAGACAAATACAGGATGGTTTCACTCACAATTGGAATATAAGTAACCAAAGCAAGAGAACTAATAAGACACAACAAAAATATCCCTTGCACTCTGCGAAAAATAAAATGGTTAACACAGTGGGAGGAAAAAGGGTGGAAGGAAAATGTAGAAAGTCAATTTGATAGAGGCAGAGCATAGAATTTTGGTGGTGAGTGCAGTCAGATATATACAGAAATCGTGGTGTGACACTGTACTCCTGAAACTCAGGTGTAAAACAATAATAAATAAAATGTAATTAAAAATATATTTGGTCATTCAACAGTATGGTCTGTGTTCTAACAGTGTGACTCTAGTAAACTACAGTGATCAGACCTTAAACACTTATGGCTACTTGGTACCTTTCTCCTCTAGCATCTCACTGAGTCTCTATAAGATTGCTCTCCACAAGCACTGGATATCTTGAGTCTGGGAGACTTGTAAGCTCTCTCTAGTCTTAAGTTTTCCTACATCTCTAATACCCTTCCCTTACTTACTTGACTACCTTCTACTCAATAATTTCCCTTTAGACTTTGCCTAAATAAATTCCTTTCCTACACATTTAGATTAGGATAGACTCCCCTCTCACATGTCCTTCTAGAACACTCCACACTTTCCACTATTAAAACCACCCCACATTACTGCAATTACTACTTAAATTCTTTATTTTCCCCTCTCATCAGTACAAACTGAGGTCAAGGGCTAGGGCACTTTCACTGCACCGTGCCTGTTTATTTAATTCTTTCAAAAAAAAAAAAAAGAAGAAGAAGAAGTTTTAGAGTGCTTTTAGGTAAATACAGGCAAAAGCAAATTCATATGTCTTCAATTATCTCCCTTAAAACATCGGTCACCAGCAAGCATAACAGAAGTGCCTGTGGTTTAAATGGGGTCAATAATCTGGGTCACTCTATAGAATAACTCCTAAGAGTAAATCAATAATTTTACTGGTGTTGTTGGAAAATGTATAAAGATTTAAGCTCTTGGGAAGCTTTGAAAATTTTCAATCCTATACAATTATCTTTTTTCTTTGAATGGTTCTTATAAAGCAAATCAAAATGACAAACAAAAGCACAAAAAATTCCTTACAAAAAATGAAAGCTCTACAGGAAAGGTAATAGGTTATTGTCATTTTGCCAATAAATATATTGACATTCTTTCATTCAACCTTTAAACCTGCTATATAAAGAGCTGCAGATTTGGGGATGAGCCAATTTGTTTAAAAAAAAAATTATGCCAACAGTTCAGTTCCTATGACGGCGCATGTGAAGTAAGATTTATAAGGGAAGGTCAATAAGGCAAGACATTCTTCTCCTAGGCAATGAACCTAAAGAAATTTTTTCCGATTCCATAATCAACTATAATGCTTAATAACTCAACCAGAATGCTTTTAATCATTGTGGTAAAGTTTATAATGGTCTGCTATAATTAAGCCTTAAGTAATGAACTATAGCAAAAACAAAATACCTAGATTCTGTGGAACACTGTATTTCCTATTTAGTGAAATAGGACAGCCTAATCAATAGAATGAGGGATAGAATGGGGTAAAAGCAAATCATATGAGGAGGCTGTTAAAAAATAGCATAACTTGTCCATACATTTTCTTCCACTTATAGATATTAACCACTGTCTGTAGGTACAAATAACTTTTTTCCTTAATTATATAGATCATATTAACTTTCAGGTTTTTCTTATTGATGGTACTAGCATTTGACCTTCCTTGTTATGTTACTTAATGCCTACAATTGTGATGTACTGGAATTACATAGAGTTTTAAAGTACCAACTATAATAACAGATATTAAAAATAATGACTCATAACGATGTGAATGCTTTATCATGAACATAGAGAATAAGACATGCAATTTTTTAAAATTTCATTTTATATTATGCCTTTTTTCAGTTTCTAATGTTTGAAGCACACCTCCTGGATGATTACTGTTATACATTGATTTATGTTAACAATATGGTCCTTTTTTTTAATGAAAAGATCTCTTGGAAGGGGAAATGTGGTTTACTTTGTGAACGATACTGTTTTAATGTTTTAGCCTAACAAGGCTGAAGTGAAATTAATAGTTCAATGGGACAAGAATTATTGTTATCCTCAGCCACCAACTCTGATAAAGAAATGTCAAAGGGAAAAAGAGCCACATAACCCCACTGGTGATCACCATGAAATACAGTAGATGACATTCTGAAATAAAATAGAGTTGTGCTTTTCTGTGTCACTGCACTCTCGGATTTGTCATCATGAACAATGAAAAGTTGAGGAAGAAATTTCTATTTGCCAAGTCTGGATCCCAGATGACAATAGAACACATTCTATTTTAAAAGCACTTGGTCTCAGGAGAGCCAAGCACTTTGAATATCCCTGACAGACTTAAAAAGATTTTCAGTTGATACTTATAAAATGATAAGGCAGGATGAGTATAAGTACATGTTAAAATTAAGAAAAAGCTTTCATACCACCAGGAAAAATTGGAATGTGAGTGAAGATATGCCAAAAGGAGCTGGTGTTTTGATTTCCACTTTGAATAATAGAAAGTGCACTGATGGATATTTTCTTACTGCTAATGGTCAGTTCTTTCTACAAGCGTGATTTATTTTACTAGAAGCTGAAACAGGTGTGGTCTATCTTTGCCAAAGTCTTCCAGAAGTTCATACCTGCCTTGGGTTTCAGGTTTCACATCTGTTTAGTGAGATTGCTGAATGGAATGCAATCCAAGAACTTCTCTCTTGTTACTCAAATTCCTGACTTACTATGAAAGCCTTTATCTGAATATCCAGCTTTGCATTTTGGATTTGGAGAAATTAAACTTACAGAATTTCAAGTGTTGGTATGCAGTTTTGTCTAAAGAAAAATTTCTTCACTGAAAATTTTAACAAAACGACATTAAAGGTCATGGATATGTATAAACTGAATTTTTAGTTTTTCCTTCTCAAAATAATGCTGAGTGTTTATGAAGGACCAAATAGAGTACTTTTCAAAAAAAAATTGGAACAACTATTATTAAAGTTAACAGCAAGAAAAGATAGAGGTCAAAGGAAAGTGTGTTTTTACTGCTTGGAATACAAGATTTTCGTCATGAATTCTATGAAAAAATAAATATAAGTAGGGCAAAGGGGAAAAAAATGAAAAGTTTCCATACTTCAATTAAATACAGCGTTTTCACCTTAGGTCAAATACCATTTACTGAAAATACCTTGCTTTATAAAAGAGCCTTATAATTGCCTTATTTCCTTTGAAAAATAAACAGCATTGTGCCAGCAGGTACACTTGTGATGCTGTTCCTGTGACCAGTTGCTTTTGAATGTCATGCGCAGTGCTTAGAAGGAGAGCATTTTTAAGATGGCAGGAAAATAATTGCAGCAGATCGTTTTGCTGACCCCGACGGCTATAAATGGCGATGTGTAATGAGGATAGGTAGATCAACATAGCTCAGGGTTTGAAGTGAAATTTTATCTTATTTCTGGCACCACACATTCTAACCTGATCCTTATCTGTCTAAGAAAAAACATTCCTCCTTAACAGGCCGGTATAACTCTTTACGATTTCCACATACCACTTGAAAATTATGAAAGACCCATTGTGCGAAAACCTGGGATAAACAGGATATTTAAGGCCTTTTAGTATGATCAGGTTAATCTGCAAATTTCACTTTGTTTGAGAAATATCTGAAGAAAGGAATTGTTCAATGCTCTTTATGTGTTTTTGGATCTCCCCCCTGCCCTCCCCAACACACCCAAGCAAATCATGAAATAGAAAAAAAAAAAGTAAAGTGAATATTATTAAAATATTACTAAAATATCCAAAAGTTCTAGACTGGGAGTCCAGAGATTCTGGTTTAGTGGCAGCTTGTGCCACTGGGGAGCGTCACCGTCTTGGCTACTTGCTCTTGACAAAGATTGGAAATTTCTCTTAGGCTTCTGCGGAGCAAATGATGACCATTGAGCTTCTTTTAGGCCTAAATTTCCCCATGCAAAGTTGGAGATCTTCACTTTTCAGTTTTCTTAAGCTAAGAAATCCTAAATAGTAACATCTCTGTATGCATTCTACTTTCAGAGGTTTCGAGAACTTATAAATTCAGGAGCCCTGTGGATCGTCAAAGTATCATGAGCTTTAGAAGGATGAAACCCCGCCACTGAATGGCATAGCCTAATCAGTTACTCATCTTCTCAAAGCATGTTTCCCAGATGAAAGAGGAAGGTGTCTGATACTTTAGGATTATATCCTTAGGATTATAATCCTTAGGATTATAGCAGATGAATGTATAACTTATTTTTAATTTACATAATACATAATGAATAACAAAACAAACACCCATGACTCACCCTCAGCTTCTAAGAAATGGACCAATGTCTGCACAGACCCCTGTGTCCCTCCACAAGTACAGGCTTCTTCCTCTGAGACAAGGGTAACCACTATTGTGAATATTTTCATTTATGATTCTTTGCTCTTTGTTATTTTCATGCCACATATACATACCTCTAATCTTTGTCTTGAAATTGTGTATACACAGGAAAATTATATGTTATTGTACTAAATGTATTCATTTATAAGTGTCTTCAATCACTTTGTCTTTGAGATTTGTTTTTGCTGATGCAATGATGTAATAATAGTAATAATAATATTTTATTATCCCTTGTTGAGAGGTATCAAAGGTTTTCATCTGGAGGCTTTTATAAATAAGACTTTTGAACATTCTTGTCCATGCCCCCTGGTTCACAGTTGTTAAGTTTCTCTACAGATATTCCTCTCTGTGGAACTGCCGGGTCCCTGAGCATGTGGATTCATAGTTATGCAACATGAATTTTGTTTTTCAAAGCCAACGAGCAAGTATAGTCTCCCACTAATTTCTGTTAGAAAGAAAACTATTTGTTCATTCAAAAGGAGAAAAAACTTCCTTTTGGCATTTTTGGAAGTAATTTTTGAATACTTTTTCCAAACATTGGTTAATTATTTTTTTTACTTCTCTTTGGGAAAAGTTTGAGTGACGAAGAACAGTGCCCATTTTATCTATTTCAATTTTGTAGAAGAATTGAGAACCAAATTCCTTATAAAAATCCATTAGTTCTGGCTATTTCTGATAAATCTGGGATTACAGCACAATGAATCATATCCTAGTGGCCAGTGACAAGGGGCTATAGAAGAGCAAGCAGTCACTCCTTTCTTCTCACTCCACACTCTGTGAGGTGACAAGTTTCAGGTTTTATCTCAATCAGATCCTCCACGGATACATTTATACACCACCTACTAGACTTCCTCACTTGGAAGATCAAAGGATTTCAATCTCAAAATACCTGAAAGTGAACTTACCATCTTTTCCCTATTCTGGCCCTTCTCTGACATGGCACTCATTCAAATTTACAAACTGAACATCTTGGACTCATCCTTAATTCCTCCTTTCCCTACTCTAAATTCAATCAGTCACAAGATCCTCTGGATTTTACCTACTTTACCTACTAGAAGCTCACTTTCTCCATCACCACTGTTAACACATTATATGATTCTCAGCACTTGCCAGCCACTGTGTTTTATATACATTTTCATTCTTAATCCTTGTATAAGGTTGGTAGTGTGGCTGTATTCATTATACAAATTGAGAAATGGAGACGGAAGTTAAGCAATTTACACAAGGGCACACAAGAAAAATATGGCTAGAATTCAAACCCAAATAATATGCTATGACAAAATATCACTCCAAATATCTTAACAGTTTGTGACAAGCTTCCTCACCTCCCTTCCTTGTTACTGGTCCCTTGCTTCTACTCTTGTCTCTCTCCAAAATTTTCTCAAACTTGTACCAGAAAATTTTTAAAAATCTTTTCACACTTTCAGTCTAAATCTTCAACATTTTTTCATTGTTCTTATTCTCAAATCAATGAACATTACCAAAATCCAAAAGTTAGCCCTTATTTTTCCCAGTATCAGAACCAAATATGAACCTTTCTGCTGAAAATTCTTTGGTGGTTCTCTCTGAATTAAAATCTCCCTTCCCTATTTTATTAGCAAGTAATTATTAATTATTTTTTAATTCTTCATTTCATTCAAAGATCAGTTCTTTCAGAAAGTCTTCTGACCCAATATTCCAGGTCTTTTCATAACATTGTCATCACAGTCAGTAGATTCAGCCTGCAGCAATGTCCACTGACTGAACATTCATAACTCTACTGTCTAGGAGGAGTTGACTCAATGCCTAGAGAGTAACAGAAATATTTAGCATTTGTTGAAAGCTTACTATGTATCATTCATGATACTAACTCTTATGCATATTTTCATTTCATCACACTTTCTCTTAAAAAAAATTGTGTACCTGTTCTACATCGCACTTGTAACTAAAAAACTGATTACTCAGTGAAGTTAGTTATGGTTTGAATCTACCTTTTATACTCTGATCATTATGGCCAAAGAGTGTATCCTCAGTGACTTGTTCCAGATAGTCACAAGACTAATATGCAAACCAAAAATAAGGATTTTAAGATATGATATAACCTATTCCATAAAGTTTTCTAGATCTGGGGCCTCCCTGGTGGCACAACGAGTTAGCGCAGCGCTGTGGAGCTGTCAGCGGCTGCGGCGCCGGTTCAGTGCCCTTCTGGGGAGAATCCCACATGGCATGGCAGACCTCTCCTGCCTCACCCACTGCTCCCCTCAGTGTATTTCAGTCGATCTGCCTGTTCTGCTCCCCACTCTGTCTCTGGTGATCCCTCTCACCGCTTCACTCCTCTGGCCTGCATCCCAGCTTGTATGCAAAAATAAAATAAATCTTTAAAAAAAAGTTTTCTAGATCTGACATTCTATTATCTAAATAAGACTGAAAGATTCCGTTTGTACCTTTAATACAGTTAATAAGCAGATTATTTCACCTATGAATTATTGCATTTGTAGGTGTTTCAAGTCATAGCTCTTAAACAAGTAGAGATTAAATCTGAGAGAGAGAGAGGTTCCTCACAGATATACAGGTATGGATGGATTTCGTAAAGATGGCATGAGCCAGAGACACTGTTTTCTGTATTGGTACTACATCAAGTCAGACCAAGAAGGCTGCTGGTGGTTACATATTATAGAGTCATAGGTATATTTGAGTTGACCAAAATGGAAATAGAAGTTTCAGTATCAACTGAGTCTCACAAGTGAAGAGAGTATTTTGATATGTTTCAAGTAAAGGAGGATCCATCCTACTCATAATTTGGGTTCTCTTCTGCCTCAGTTGGAAGGAAGGGATATAAATGTTAGGGGGAAGTAACAGTCTTCATGCATGATTGTTCCACTGGCAAATCCAAATGTTTTGGTATTTCATGATCCAAGTGTAAAGTATAAAAATGCACTATATCACAGGGATATGTAGGGGTGACAATAAACCTTAATATGTGACACATGACTCCAAACCTAAAGACAAAGAAACTTTAGTGAGATCTTTCCTCATATAACTTAACGTCTACACCCCTTACTGAAGAAACAGTGTAGTATAGGGATCAGGAGTTGTGTTTAGGTTATGAACCAGACTACCTGGGCTGCTACTTACCAAACCAATGCCTTAAAGACAAATGTGAAAATATTCTGTGCTTCAGTTTCCTCATCTGTAAATTGAGAATACTATTGCTTCCTAGAGATAATGTAGGGATTAAGTTATACCTAAAGCAATTGGAAAGGTGCCTAGTATATACAGCAAATTTTCAAATATGGATATAATTATTGTTATCATAACTGTCACCACCTCCTAGGTACTAAGCCACATCTCACTGCACAGTCAACAAAATAAATTTATTTATCACACTACTATCAGTGTGTGGAAAGAACCAGAAGCGGAATGTTGGAAATTATGATCAGATTTTACTATTGACAATCAGCTCAAACACTAGCTTTTTTCTTTCTAAGATGTAATGGCTATATTAAAAACAACTGAAATTTGAAATCGCTCTATACCTTTTCAAGGGCAAAATGACTTAGCTCTCTACTTAAACTGTAATTATGCGCAACTGCATAAAGAAAATATATCACTCAAGAATCTTTAAAATTGTGCCTTATATTTATTCATAGGAATGGATTTAGGCTATAATTCAAATTTTATTTTCTTATATAGCACATATATTTTTTAATGTTTTACTAAATTGAAATTAATAGGAGAGTGGGTAGGTGATGTTTCAAGAGCCAATAATTTTAGTTCCATTTGTATGGAAATTATAAATTGTCTAAATGTAAAACTATCATTATTTTACTTGTTTTCTGTGTGCCTGCCTATTTTGTCTCTCTTTTTTCATTTCTCTAATAAACATCTACAAGTCTTTCACCTTGACTTAGTGCTATGAGGGGAATTTTATTAAGTCATCCAGAATAGAACTAGATGAAGATTTCTCACCAAGGCACTACAACACAGAAATCAAGTTTGCACATAACCCAGAAATAAATCATGCTATACTTCAAAATGATTTTAACATAATTTGTTCATTGTTCTTTTGTAGTATTTAAACATCCGTACTTATTTTTACACAATATAGGATTTCTCCCCTCAGGTATAGTTATCACAGTTTTCCTACCACCAAAGTGCCTATAGTCCTACGTCCTACTCCACCTCGCTCTCCTCCCCCTGCCCATCTTCTACTCTTCCTTCCTTCCTAGGCCTCCCCCTCCTCTCCTGAGTGCCTCAGATCTACAGTCTGCTTTCAAAGATCTGTTTTAGTTTGCTTGATCTTTTGTTTAGTTTCTCTAGATTCCACCTGTAAGTGAAACCACATGGTATGTATCTTTCTCCTTCTGGCTCACTTCACTTAGAATAATCCCTTCCAGCTCCATCCATGTTGCCAAAATGACATGATTTTATCTTTTTTGATGGCTAAACAGTATTCCGTTGTGTGTATGTATGTGCGTGTGTGTGTGTGTGTGTATATATATATATATATACATATATAGATATGTATATATATATATATATATATATATATATACATACACCACATCTTCTTGATTCACTCATATTTTCTGGGGCATTTAGAGTATAATTTTTAACAAAAAATTTCTATACAGTAAATTTTCTCTCTTTCCCAAGGGTCTATTCAGGGAGGTAGAGTCCACCATCTTGAAATAATCCCAAAAGCTATTTTAATTTTTTAAACCCCTAGAGCAATTCATCTCTTTACCACTTAGTACCTTGGGCTTCAGTTATCTGAGTCATGATTTTTCTTCTTCCCTGTTAATTCCCATGGTGGCAAGTAGAGACAGGGACAGGGGTGGTAAGCAGATGAATTTTATTTATCAAACCTTTAAAATGTTCAAGAAACATTAAGAGATTATATGATTTTCATCTGTTATGAGCTCTTTAAGTGTTGCCATTATTTCTATTATATAGATGAGAAAACTGGGAAAAATCAATGCACATTATACAGTTTGCCCCTAATTTCAAGGCACAAACTCTTTCCATAAAGGCTGAACTCTGATTCATTTTTTAATCTCCCACAGAGCTGAATATTAACCTTCACCCATAGAAATTTTTAGTGAATGAATGGAAAATAAACAATTAATTAAGTATATGCTTACCCTATGAATCAAATAATATTGATCACCTGTGTTCCTGAAAAAAAATTATAATTGACTATGCTATACTAACACACACACACACACACACACACACACACACACACACACACACACACACCCCCTATCGAGAGTCCAGAGCACAGAATGAATAAACTTAAATCTTAGAAGTACTTGGGAGTGGCCACTAGAAATTCAAACATCTCCTTTTTCATCATACAATTAGCCTTCATCATATAAACAAACAATTTTTCTGGCAGTATATGATCCCTTTATTCTCTAAAATACACTGGACTTAATCAGGTTGTACTGTATTGGTGAATACAGTTAGTAAATAGAGATTAACTGCACAATTACCGAGTGGTCTATACTACTTCAAAAATAATAAAAGATCATCTAATCAGGCAGCTCTTTCTGCCTGATTAGATTCCTGCCTGATTATAACTGCACAGACAAGCAGGTGTCTGTGCAAGTGTCTTTTACTCTTCTCCTTTTTTAAATAAACCTGTTCTTTGAATATATATGTGGAGAGATTTTTTTAAGCAACTTCCAACATCTTCACTTTATCATGTAATTGATGATATGAGCTTTAAAATACACAAATCATTTTAAAAATAAGTCACAGAATGAAAACTCATTTTAGTAAAATAGGGCTATTCTGAAGTATACATTTCAAATGCACTATAGTAAATTATACTTATGCCAGCTGATATATTGTAAGCTGCCCATGGAGAGACCTACTTGACCAGTCCCTAAAAGCCCTGGCAGACAGCAGTAGGGAAATCAGACTATAGTTACAACAGTGCTTAAGAAACTGACACTTCCTATGAACCTTGAGATGAACTGGAAAGGAGCCTTCTCTAACTGTAACTTCAGATAAGACTGCGGCCCCTGTAAACCCTTTTGTTGTAACATCGTGAGAGACTTTGAGGCAGAGAATCTAGCTAATGTGTGCTCAGGTTTCTGACTCATAGAAACTGTGAGATGATAAATGTCCATTATTTTAAACCACCAAGACTTGGTAAAATTATTACACAGCAAAAGAGAACAAATACACTCAGTAACAAAATAATTTAAAAGGGACAAAAGTAAATATCTTCTAGCAATGACTTTTAAAACTGCAAAACTCTCTCTCTCTCTCTCTCTCTCTCTCTCTCTCTCTCTCTCTCTCACACACACACACACACACACACACAGATACACACACACAAATCACAGGATAGTGGTAAAGAGCATATATTCCGGAGCCAGTATTCTAGGTTTAAATCCCAACCCTGCCATTTATAATTGTGTGACCCAGTAAAAAAATTTAAGATTTCTGTCTTCTCATTGAAAAATGGAAATAATAATAGCAATAATTGTAGTAAAGAATGAAGTGCATAGAAATGAGCTCCTGTATGGTAACTGCAATATAAAGGCGAGCATTTCTCATTTTGGGGGGCACCTAGAATTATGCCTAACATGTAGCTAAATAAACCAGTTTCTCCCACATGAGTGTTTGGTCAACCTGGACATGACAAATTGGTAAAAAAGTATTTCTGAAGTTAAAGTATATCCCATTGTCTAAATTCAATTTCTTTGAGCAGAATTCTGAATTGAATAACTTCTTTTTTATTAAAAATCTGCTCACATCAATTCAGAGATTGATGTAAGTATGATAATGTAAGTATGTGACCAGACGATGTTAAGTATGTGATGGATTTTTTAAAGCACCTGCTTAACAAAAGAGAGATCAGAGAGATCTTTTTACATAATCAATGAAGCAAATGAAGACAGAGAGAAGACTCATGAAAAAATCCAAGAAAAAGGGGATTTAGAATGTATATTCAGTAACTATCTTTCCAAGGGGGATTATATGTAGTCTCTCCACAAAAGAGTAAAATCAGATCAATGGAAGTTGTATGTTTTGATGGCTCACATTTTTATGTGGAATGATTTTTAATATGCAAAAAAAGTATGGTTTTCATTGACTCTTACTCTTCACTCATTGTTTTTTCTTCTCATTACACAGAGAGTTGTATGGCCCAGGCACCTGCACTAACGGAGGACAACCGCTGGCTGATGGAAGTACATCCAAGGACCCAGAGAAGCAAAAGGATCAGACTCTCTACCGACTCTCACTAAACTTGTGGGTGTGTGAATTCAAATCTCAAGCTTTGTGGGAACGGATGGAGGCACATTTCTGGTATTCCTCCCCAGTGGGATCAGAAATACCCATGAAGAAAGTTTCTCATGCTCTCTGCCAAAATAGTAACTCATTTCAAGCCTTCATAATGCTCTTTTCTGCAATGAATTCTAATTTGCTTCAAAAAATAAAATTATACTTACATGGAAGAAAACTACTCTCTGCTCAATGACTCTGTCAGACAAATAAAATGATGTTCAAAAATTAATATGCAGAAGATAAGGTCTTGGACATTTGACTCTTATTAGAGTAAATAGTTTCTTAGTAGAGGAGGTTTTGTTAAACTTTCCCATTGGATGCCTTCTGCAGGAATCCGTCACAAATTCCAAACTGTCTTATTTCTAGGTCAGCAGAGATTCTGTATCCTCTACGTATATACAGAGACAGTTGCATCCACACTTAGCTTTCATCTACCTGTTGTTAGTCAATCTGTACACCACAGAAAACGATTTATCTTAGGACCTAAAAGAAGCTATAACCAGTCTAATAGAAATCTGATAATCAGCTAAAAGAAAGCTAACATATTATGATTATTTCAATGCCCTTTTAGGTGTGATATTTTGGGTAAAATGTATATATTAGAGGAAACACTAAAATATTTTTTGTAGGAAGATGCTTATATTCTTTAGTTTATCAATATGAAGATTAATAAGAAGTGGGTAAAAGGGAATATTAACCATTGCTGATGACGTTAATGAAAAAATGAAAGTAAAAAATTATAAACAATTTCATATTTTTTATTATTAGAATGGCAACGAAACCAAGGCACTTTTCTCTTGAAGAATAGAAGCAACTGGTTGAGTGAGTTGAGGTGCATTATGGAGCCCTGTTATCCATCCAAATATACTTTCAAAGCTGATGGGGCACTGGAAATACCCAAACTCTTGTCTTTGACTTTAAAAAAAAAAACATTCTAAGACTCCCGATTAAACAAGAATTTGACATTGAGCAGTGTAGAATATATGATCAGATTATAAGATTTTTAAAGAAATGGGATTAATGACAGGATGAGATATTTGCATCAGCATAGGACAGCCTTGCTTAGAGAAAGTGACCTGTGTGAGAAAATGTCATAGGAATCTTGTGACACTGGATTTCTCAGTTAAATAGAAACAACTTAACTTCTTTTAATTGATTGATTTCACCTCTTTGTGTCCTTCATCATAGAGCTAATAAAATCCCAGAAACTAACTTGATTTTAATATCACTTTAATCTTATTCCCACCATTTATAATGAGTAGCCAGTTGGCCATCATACTTGTAGCAGAAATAAAACAAGTGGAAGGGAAAAAAGAAACCTATAAAATACATGAAGTGGAATGCTGATCCCCACAAAGACAAGTGATGTCTATTACATTTTTTAAAAACGACTACTGCTGAATAAATTTTTCCAAAGCTGACTTTTAACCATCACAGAAATGATGTCTTTCCTTGAAATTTCTACAGATGGGAACTCTGACACTTTACGTTTTCCAGAAAGACAAGTTGGGAATAAAATGCACCCAAACAGGAAAGCAACTTGCCAAGGTTGAAAGATCTCAGCTTGCAAAATGGGACGTGGCATGCACTGAGCACTGCCTTTCCACGTAAATGGAATTTATAATCCCAGATGTCATTTGGGTGGAACAAGGTCACTAAAGACTAAAGTCAATGAAGTTTCTCTAAACATGCTGGTTTATGGTATCTGATTAAAAATCATGTTTGCTTTATACTATTGTGTCTATTGTTTATGCGGTGGTTGCTTAAACCTCAAATCTACCATAAACCTGGAAGACTCCTGGACTATTTTTACATTTCCTGTGTTAGCAAATGCCCTCTTTACTACACCCCTTCAACACATACCTGTAAATGTAACTGCTCTTAAAATGGATAAAGCTAAAAGAAAACAACTCATTTTAGAAATGACCGAGGTCAGGAGGCTTCCTGGTTTTTATTGCCACTTCAAAGCCAAACCAGATAAACTAGCTTTAGGTACTACTTTGACATTGAATGGAATCTGATACAGCTGTCTGAATAGCACCAGTTATAAGATCACAGGAATTTTGCTGGAAAGTCTTGCTTCTCACCCATATTCGGGAGCCTCCTATGCTCTCTAGGCATTTGTGCCAAGAATCCTACTCCCACCCCCTGCCCTACCAGGCTTAGGACTGCCAGTGCTCCTGGTAGGTCCATCCTTCATCTTCTCAGAACGTTTGGTGAGCATCGTTAGCTCTGAGACTCAATTTAAACTGTTTATATTTCCTTTCTAGGATGCTCTGACCGGAGGCAGGGACCGCAAATGGAGACAGGCAATTGGAAAGTTGCAAGCGCCTGGACGCCACGTCTTCCATCTCCTTTAGATATCCTTGACTCATACATCCTGTCTGGGCTAATGTTGGTTTTCTGATTGCAGTGTGTCTGGAGTCTCAAGGAGTGCCCAAGTTCCCCTCAAAGGGTCAGTTCTTGTTTCAAGCAGCACTTGTGTTTCCCTTGACCTCTCTGGCTCCACTTAGGAGTCTACTTAGTGACACTTTTTTTTTTTAACAGAAAAATTATCCTTTGCTTTAAGTCACCCCATCATGTTGGTTTATGTAGTGTTTCAAAGATAATTTGACTAGGAAATAACTAAGCCTAGATAAGGACAGATAGCTTTACAGATTAGACAAGCTATAGAAGTAGGACTTAGAAGAGAAAAAAATTTAATTCCTAAAGAGAATAGGAAACTCATCTGATTTATTCATTTCATACTTAGAAAATAACCCAAGTTGAAAATAAATGTGACATGTAAAATGGAATATCTGTTGGGGTTTTGGGTTGCATCTGCAATTATGTATAAAGTTTTCCATTTCTCTGTTCAGTTTTAATAATAAATACAAAGTCCAAGAAACATCTGCAGAGAATGAAGAGATAGTTCAATCCAAAATGTAGGCAGATGCAAGAAGTTGGAAGAAATGCATTGATCTTTTTCTTTTGAATGTCTACAGTGCAATGTCAAGTTAAAAAGTAAAAGTAACTAGGATCTTAGCAAGAAAAATTGTAACATCATAATGTCAAAATATGTGGGAGTCACTAACACTATTTGTCATTATTTTTCAAGCTGGCTATTTCTACGAAGTGTTTTATTCACATTTAAACTATTATCTTGAATTTTCAATCAAAATTTCTAATACGGAAAGTATGCACCCATACTGATGTTTTTAATTGATGCAATAGTAGTAAAGTTCAAAGTTAAAAAGACTAATGACTTCCTTCCAACTGAAGATTTATTTTTCTATGTTCAGGGAAATATTTTTAAGAAATTTTGGTGCATATAAATAGACTGTCCAATAACCAAACTTTGACATAAAGTAAATATTTGCAAATGTTCCAGAAATTCAGAAACATCATTTTGGTTTGGTTTTGTTTTTCCCCATTTTTCCATGGGATCCAGCACTTCCTGTTTCTTCTTGTGACAGGAAAAGAAACTACCAAAATACAGCAGAAAAGGCTGTTTCTGTCCTATGACTTAAGAATTCAGCCAGAAAGTCAGGCTGATATTGATAACCATAAATTTTCCTTGTGCAAAACCTAGATGTTATCTAACATTATGCATGTAATAACCACTTCCTTCTTAAGTTTGACCTCCGGTAACATTTGATCAAAAATTAAATCAATATTTTCAAAAGTATGGGTAATGGAACTTACAATGACAGCTCACAGATTAAGTTGATTTTATTGTATACTGTTAATTATAGAATCATAATAATAGCAGTCTATAATATTCCCCACCCTCAATAGTTGAAGGTAGTGCACATAAGACATTGGTGATAAAGTCATAGTTATTAGTTATGAAATGTTAGTAATTAATAATTGATACTGGATAATAAATCTATTTTTCAGTTACCAAGTAAGGTCTAATTTATTTAATTTTTTGCATTTAACTAGAGCAAAGACTTTTCACCAAAGCATTTCCCTTAAAAATACACATATTTAAGGATTTATTACTTTAGCCTCCTTTATTCTGTCATGACCTGAAGATATTCAAAAGAAGCCCCTTTCAGAAAGATGAGCACATCTCCCACTGGGGCTTCCCCAGGGAATCCAAATGTGAAAAAAAAATGCAACTCTGGAGGCTCATACTTAAGGGGCCAGATCGTATAGTATAAATATTAATTTTATTGCAGCCAAACCACATCACCCTTGACTGTTCATGGGCCTTAAAAACTTTCAATGCATTTGAAAGGCCTTTAAATACATACATGTCCATACTACTCACAAAAGCAAACCATTTTGGATTTTCAATTCAAAAGGTTTCCTTTTCTTAAAAATAAATATCTGCATTAAACTAAAATTGAACAAACTTTCTTAAGAGAATATATAGCAGTATGTAATCATATACTACGTCATAGTAGCAGCCTATCACCCACTTGCACTGAATAATAGTTTCATGGGGGAACAAGCCTGTATTACCACCACCATCTACTTCAGTCACGCAACTGCCTAAGGATCAAACGTTTCTTCTTGTCTCCTAACTAGACGGCAGCTGTTCACCTTTTCCTAACCACTCCACTGAAATACTGCCAGCTGCACTCATGTCTTACAAGTCATCACCATGAGTGGATGGAAGGTAAGTACTAGAAAAGAGGCAAGGTACCACCTCACCTGCCCACTCATCTGTAGCAGTGTCAGAAATGTCCCACTTCAGAACCATTTCTTTTTTTTTTTCCATAATCCTTCAGGAATTTCAGCAAGTTAAAATGATCTGCACAAAACCAATTCACTCTCATTTTCCTTCCAGGACAGATCCAAAAGTCTCTCAGAAAACAGACATAATGGGAACTTAAAATACTAATTCTGAATGGAGCTGAAAGGGTGCAGAGAATGAGGGAGAGCTCCTGCAGACAAAATAGTTTGTGTTTTAGGGCAGAGTTTTCTTGTACCGATAAATTACTTCATCTGCTCCTAAAATTCTCTATATAGTTCATCTTTTCACTATTGAGTCTCTATGCCTGAACTGCTTGCCCTCAACTGTAATTGCTTCTATTGCTTCTTTATGAGTCATAGTAGATTCAGCTAAGTCCACCTTGGAAAATTCTACTGGAAAGAACACCTGATAATGTGATATCTCCATGAATTACTGTTTCTCTTCCCAGCATTCCTACCCATATTTGGACTCTGTAGTCATGGCAAAGCCATTTTTCTTGTATTAAGAACATAATAAAATCTTTCATGTAAGACAATTATTCTATGGTTAAATCATTCCTTTCTTAGAAAAATGTCTGTGTAGAAAATGATATATTTGATACACTACTTTGGAAAATTTAGGGGCTGTGAGAGATGATTAGCAGGCTTTTCCCTAGCTCATCATGAAAGTGGGGTGGGGGGAAAACCAATGGGAAAAAAAACACTGCTTAGATGAAGAATTTAACATCCCAGTGGAAATTCTGTAAAGCTCAAGACATAGTGAATGATGTTTAACAGGCCCCTACCTACCTCTGTAAAGGAAAAGAAAAAAGGGAAGGGCGTGTGGGGTGGGGGTGCCAGGCTACACACACTTGATCAGCGATGCGATGTTTTAAAATCTTAACAAAAAGGTCCTTGGGCTCTTTTGCTACAGGAGTCGAACAAGGAGAAACAGCACCTTGTGTGTTCTGTTCCTACTGGGTGAATATATCAGCTGATGCAGGAACTGAGAACTGGGCTCTAAAATCACAAACCCAAAAGAATCAGATTGGTGTCACTGAACTTTTCTCAGCTGGGGTAGAAATGTTTCATCACAGCTCACATGTTTTTTCCTCTATTTATGCGATTTTGGGGTGCGCTGGAGTTCACTTCACAATATTATTTAAGTATTGTGGTTGCTCAGAGGGCAAGAACACTTTCACTCTTTCCAAGCATGCTTTGCTCTTATCTAGCATTAGCAGAACCGCTAACCCAACAAAAAGTTACCATATTTCAAACCAAAAATTTACAAACAGAAGGCAGCTTGCATGAAAGAATAAGGGGGCCAGGGAAGAGTCTCTAGGGTGAGGTTATGTTAACCCGAGAGGCTTTAGCATTGGCAACCAAGGACGAGAGGTCTCCTTAAGTTTGCAGAACACCAAAGTAACTACATTTACATGTGCATGTATGTTAGCATGGGGAGAGGCAGGACTGAGGCAATTTTACCTCTTCCTGTGATACTTCATAAGCATTGTACTCTTCACGGGAGGCAGCCCGAGTCTTTGAACTATAATATCCTTAAATATTGGATATTTCCTTCATTAAAAGTTCCATCTTTCCAAGGAAAAATTTTCATAGAAAACTCATTTGCTGGTCTCTTCTGCAGCACAGGACCTAGACCTGTTGATCATACTTATCCAAATGACACCTGAATTCAAGAAAGTGAAAACACATGCTTTTGGAGATACCCAGCTCTTGAGAGTCCACAGAGGCATAGCTGCTTGACAAAGTTGTGAAAAGACCTGTACAAAGTGAGGCTGCAGAGTTAATAGTTTCTCCCGAGTATTGCCATATGAGACATAATGATGAAAAAACAATGACAATTATATAAGCACTGCTAGGCACATAGCTTCTGCTAACTTATTTATAAGCAAAAACATGTTCTCAAGATAAGTAGAGGAAGGTACCTGAGCGTGGATCTGTGGCTCGCCAATGAGCCACACCTCCTCCTAGTCACACACTCTGTAACTTTCTTTGATTGGTGAGTGGGCAGGACCTGATGACTTACTTGGTTTTTTTTTAAAGATTTATTTATTTATGCATACAAGCTGGGGTGAAGGCCAGAAGTGTGGGGTGGTGAGAGGATTTACCAGAGACAGATTAGGAAGCAGAACAGGCAGATCAACTGAAGTACACTGCTGAGGGGAGCAGCGGGCTAGGAAGGAGAGGTCTGCTGCACCATGTGGGAATCTCCCGGGCTGTGTATCGAACTCGTGCTGTAGTGGCTCTGGATAGCTTCATAGTGCTGCACTCAACCAGCTGCGCCACCAGGGAGGCCCCTGGTGACTTATTTCTAAGAAATGCAATACAGCAAAAGTGATGAACTGTCCCTTCAGAGATCAGATTATAAAAGTCTGTGACTTCTGTCTGACTTGCACTTTGTCTTTGGCTTGCTTGCCCTGAGGAAGCAAGCTGCCATGTTGTGCTGTCCCGTGGAGGGAACCAACCCCCAAGTGACTGAGGGAGGTCTCTAGCTAACAGCCAGCAAGTAATGAGGCCCTCAGTCCAGCAACCCACAAAGAATGGAGTCCTATCTGTTGCTGGGAAAGAGTGGAGGTGAATCCTCTCCCAGTTGAGTTTTGAGATAGCTGCACTTTTAGCAATACCTTCCCTTCAGCCTCGTGAGAGACACAGCAGTCCCAGGCATCTAAGTCATACCCAATTCCTAATCCACACACATGATTAGCTGATAAGTGTTGCTTTAAGTCACTAACTTTTGGTATAATTTATTATGTAGCATTACAGAACTAAAGTAAAAATACATTCCAAAAGATTAGAAAAGAATAACCTTCTAAAATTTTTAGAATTAATTAAAGTTTTCATTAACAAAGAAAAATATGAAGACTTCATTTGATTTTCTTTTATTAAAATTCAGAGAGCTGAATAATAACATGATGTGTTATGGCTGAAATAATACAACAGCCTTGATGGAAAAAGGAACCCCTGGATGAGGTACCTCTCTTTGGGAGAGAAACTTTGAGGAAAAGTTAAAAAAAAATTAAAGGTGATTTGAAAGAGGATGGTTTAGTAAACAGTGTGAAATATAAACTTCTCTTCCTCTCCCTTAAACATTCAGTAAACTAGACTTTGTCTTCAAAGTATTTGAAGTTAAATTTGAGTTAAGGAGAAAGTGAAGCAATAAAACCCACTTACAGTCACTCAGAATTAGTGAACTCAGGGTAAAATAAACTAAGAACCTCCCTTTTATTAGTGAGCTATGATTCCATAAACTAGATGTCTAAGAGGTGCAAATGGGAAGAATAATTAATCAAGGTTATCCTTTGAAAAATAAAGTATATATGCTAGTCATTCCTATGTAATCAGGAACATTTTAGGGATCAAATGAGTGAGATACATTAATTTGTGCTTTCAAAAGGAATTTTGAGTAATGACAGGAATATTTTCGATGACAACCTGCTCTTTTAAAAGGTCATCATAAAACTCATCCAGTTATTTTAGTGAATGGCACTTACTTCACTTGGCAATGGAGCCGTTTCCATTTTCATGCCAGTGGACCACACTTTAAAGAAGTTATAAGGCTGGGATTATCTCAAAAAAGTTAAAAGAGATAGAAAACACAGAGACAGTGACATGAATGATTAAATCCTGTTTCCATATATTTGTTCATAATAAAATGCTAAATGTGTCAAAAGAACACCTTATTTATTTCTCACTACCTTAAAGGACAACATCCAATTAACCCTAAGAGTTATTCTATTAAAACCTCACATATCTCCATGAAAAGAGATTCATGATATTCTTTATTAGCCTGTTTCAGAGCCAACTATATCTGACAAAATTCTCAAACTTTTTTTTATCATATTTTACCTCAGTAATTGGATATCTTACTATGCAAGATTGAAAACTTATTTTAGAACTGTTGACTTAGCCAGAAAAAGCTTGTCTGGGCCTCTTTCCTACTTAGTAATTCTGTAAATCTCTCCTAGAACTTAAACAGCCCCTTTTATTCTTACTCTTCTCCTACCTAGATAATTCCACTTTCTCTGCTCCCCAGGTGTCTTTATTTTTCCATCCATTACTTCCTTGCAAGTATTCCTAGCTGTTAGGAATTATGGAAGTGAAGAACAAGACATATATGAGCAATAAAATATTCAATACAACCAAATGCCTAAATATCTGGGGAAGATAACAGGTTAGAGCAGGGACTGGTCAGTCACGACAGAGCCAAAGGTTGGCTGGGTCTCCGTACTGTCCACCCACAGAGGCTTCTAGAACCATCAAGCCTGAGAGAAGGGGAGGAGCCAGCTGACCAGAGCAACACTGAGAAATTATTCTCAACCATAAATATAGAGTCAATTTGAATACCAAAAATCAGTGAATATCACCACATTTCCTCCAACACAAACAACATCCATTTTGAAACTTGTGCTTCTAAAGTCATATTCTACTATTGTTCTTCAATCTCAAGTTCTAAATTCCTCTTTGTAAGTGATGTCACCTGGCTCATAAAAAAAAATCCTCCTCCAACTAAAAGAGTTCAGGACTCATGAGGACAGAGCATCACTGAGTCACATGCAGCTCCTCACAGCAGCCATTTCCACTCCCATCTAAGAACCCATTGCAAAAACCATGCCTGGGAATGGCCATTGTCACGGTTGCTCTGGCACCTAATATTACTAATCCACCTTTCCCACCACAAGCACAATGAATACTCAACTAAAAATGTGTTTCTTCTAGGACACCTTGAGCAATTACACTGAGTTCCCTCCTTCCAGGCCCCACATCACCATAGTTACATATTAATATAATGTGTCATATTGTGCATCTCTAGAACACAGCGGTGATTCAAGAAATGTTTTTGGAACTAAACTCTCTCATTCTTTTTCAGCGTGTCCATTGCACTGGTCCGTCATGTAATCTCTCCTGGTAATCTTTCCTTATGCCTCTCCTATGTTTTACCCAAATTAATAGCCAAGATACCTTAATTTGGGACTTCTCCCCCCAAAGAAAGAGATTCTTAAAGACATAGGAAGTCATGCTATGAAAGGTAAAATTTTATAGACATTAAAAGAAAAAGTATATCTACAATTACTCATTCCACATGGAGGTAACAGGCCAGCAAAAGTCAGTTGCGGGAATAAAACTTGAGTTTAGTTTGACTAAACTTCTCTGTCTATAAAGGGCAACAATAGAAGCTATACTCAGAGAGGGGAGTTCAGGCCTGTAACTCCTTTGCATATGTCCTTTATGCACCAGATAATGGGGTGCAGTCTATATTTGTTAACTAGAAAATCATTTTTATCTTAACTACATAAATTGTAGTACTACATAACTGCATAAACTACAGTACTACATAACTACATAAATTGTAGTACTACATAACTGCATAAACTACAGTACTACATAACTACATAAATTGGACAGTACTGGGTAGTGTGAAATAAAAATGTGATGACTTGAGGGAAGGTGTTCATGAGTAAGTAAAATTCATGGAACTTAATAGCTAACTGGCTTTATCAGCCAAAGCGGGGGAGTCAAATTTTACTCCAACATTTCAGTGGAGTAGTGTAATATAACAGTGTTTCATATGGTTAAACTGGAGAAAAGGTACACACAGAATGATTAAAAAGAAGTGAATAATTAAACCAAAATGAATTAAAGGAGAGATATTAATGCATGTATGACTAGAGAAGAGGTTTGTATAAATAGATGACAATTAGATAAGTGAGGATCAAAAATATATTTCTAAACTAAGCAAGAATAGAAGTTACAATGAATATAAGGCATAGAAAACTAGGCGGAATCAAATTTGACTCTAATTTTTTAAGTTCGAGAATTTAGTGGTCTGATGATAGCAGTATAAGAACTTTAAGGAAAGTTTATTTTGAAATGGGAGAAGATAAGTTCAAATTTAGGCAAGACAAGTTGCATAATGCAGTCATAATTAAAACCCTCACTCAAGCATTCCTGAAGTTATTTTTATACTCAAAACACTTTCTTTTTCAAGACTGTACTGTATGAGGATAGTCCACTTCAGATTCTCAGTTTCTGGACACTCTTCAGACATTTGATACTTCTAAATATTTTGAAAAACCATTAGCTTGTGTTTTTAGACTTGTGGCATACTACTACAGCAAAAGTAGAAATCAAAGAATAGTATTGGCCTAATCTTCCTATGCTTTAAACTGGTTACATAGGAATCAAAAATTCTATTCACAGTTGAAAGGAACTTCATTTTATTCCAGTGTCCCATTTGGCCATTGATATGACGACCCAGCAGTACTGAATCTAAAAACAACTTTGATCATGTGAAAGTTGCTTATTGGTGTCAAGAAAAATTGTCAGATGACTGTGATGTTACTGTTCAATAATCTAAACCAACACATACATTCATATGAATGGCGGACAAAATTTAGGTTAGTCCATGAATAAACCAAGTAAAACTATCAAATACCAGATTCTAGGAAACTGATCAGAGAAAATGATAGAGTGAATGATCAGAGAAAATATAAGTGGGAAAAAATTTTCCTGCAAAATTCTCAAAACAGGTTAACTCAAATCTTAAAACAAAATTAAATGTCCTCAAAAAGCTTAAAGAAATCTAGCCTCTCTCCAATCTTACAAAAGAAGCCTAACTAAAGGACAGCTTTCAACAAAATAAATTAGTCCTGGAAATTATAAAGGGACAGTATCCCAGTGATAGTCCTACTTTAATAGTAAGACGTTTGTGTTAAGAAGACCAAGGGATAAATATATCCCGTTTTCATAGGTCTTCCTTCTCACTTTTATCAATTGTCTGGTGTCCCCTACCAATCCCATCTCATGCCAAATATGCTATAATCTAGACAAGCTATTTCCCCTATAAATGAGATTACCAACATTTCTTTCCTTAATAAAAACTTTAAAATTGATATGTAGTTCAGTATTTTAGATCTATCCTATTTCCACATTATCTTTTTATTTAACAGTATGCGCTCAATTGTGAGTTCTATATAATGTACTTAACAAACAAGATGATACAATTAAATAGCACAACACACATAAAGATTGGTCAACTTAAGTGAAAAACAGCTTATTATTAGAAATAATATTGTTTCAACCAATGAAAGTACTTTGCCTGAACAAAATAAATAAGTCCCCATATTGAGTTCATTTTGTGTGTGTGAAAATGATTTCTGAACTAAATACTTGAAATCTTATTAGGAGACAAAATTAGTTTAAGATTGGTATAACAATTCAAACTTTTCAGAAGAGACCAGGAAATTTAACCACTGTTTCATTCACTTGAAAAATCTCTTCAGACTCTGCCTAAGGGTTGAAACGGACCAAACTGAAATGTGGTGGAATACTCTTTCCCCAGACATATCCTTCTCAAATTACACAGAGCAACTGCTGTAGACTTCACCACACAAGCAAAAAAGAAGGAAAAAAAAAAAGTGCTCTCTGAAAAGCACCGTGAACAACAACCTGCTTGCATTCTTGTAAGATTAAACAATATATTTCTGCATCTGACTAGATGATTTTTTTTTATAACATCAACCCCAAAATCCAAAAACCTTCAGCAGTTAGACATTAAATTCAAAATCTCCCCTAATTGTTGCCAATATAGCAGCTGCCAGGGGCTCAAACTTGACCCACAGAGCATTTTCCATTCTCCTACCAAAAAGGGGGTGAGGAAAGAAGACCTTCCTTGTCCATGACTATCTGATTTGGCTTAGATTTGGAGGAAGATTGAGGGAAGGGGAAAGGGAAAAGAACAAATATTTTGGCTATGCTAAGATAATAGTGGGAAAGTCCCTAAGTAGCTTTCTACATTCTAAATGGTTTCTCATCATTGTTTGAGATACCGGAATATATGTAATCTCACTTTTAGTCTAACTCCTTGGAAAGACTTATATTTCACCAACTTCAACAAGTTCAATGAAAGGATAAAGAGCAAATATACAGATTATGAGCATGCTGTTCTGCTTATTAGAAGAAATGAGTTGGATGAAATGGATGATTTATTTCTTACTATTCTAAAAGCAAAAGGAAAATGTAAAACATTGAAATGCATTTGGCAAAAAAAAAAAAGGAGATCAAATTTAAACCATGTCTATTCAAACAAACTAAACCAGCATACGCAAGGGTATTGCCTCTTACATTCTCTTTCAACTCATTAAAAAGTAAGAGGACAGAGATAATGATGGTTATGACACACTTCAGAAATATTCCAGAATCAAAAAAAAAGTAGCTTATGAATTTGGTTACTCTTCAGAATCAATATAAACACTGTGAACAGCACAATAAAGGTCTAAACCACAATAAAGTTCTAAGCTGAGAAACTTCCCTGAAACCTAAAAATATTCTACCTGTGCATATAGATTTTTCTAGGACAAACATCTTTGCTAATGAGCTTTAGAGGAAAGAACAATTCAACAATGTGGATATAACCCTTATTCAGCAAAGTTTAACAAACAAGCAGCTACCATTTGCTAAGTTTTGTCTAGACCCTAGACCTCTATTCTCTGAGTGATTGTTATTATTGACCTCTAGTGAGGGATGCAATGCAATATGTAATAATATAAGTCATAGATCTGCAACATTTTATGGAAATTAAGAGAAAGAATCAATTCATTCAGGGTGAAGAAATGGAGTCTTGAACTATAAGAAAAGATCACATGGGTATTTACCCAGAAAACCCAAAGAAATAACAATGTAGAAGAGAAAACTGCATATTTGGAGGTATAGAAGTTTCAAAAGAGAGTACTTCAAAATTCTGAGAATCAAATGAAAATAATAAAAACCCTTCAATATTCATAAGGAATATTGAAAACAGGCTGCAAACTCTTCCATCCCTGTTTGCACAACATTTTCAGCATGAATTTACAAGAGGTTAATACCGTTTCCTTACCCATTAAATCTAGGCTTGATCATGTGAGCTATTTTGGCCAATGATATATTATTAAATGTGACACAAACAGAAGTCTGAAAAGTGCTGGCATTTTTCATATAAGAATGAGTCTAATAGGGTATACTCTAAGCACATGTTTGACTCAAACTCATCACTTACTGATAGTCAGCACCAAATGATTGCCGTTGCCAGGCACCAGTCCTGTGAGTCAGACTATCAGTGAATCTAGGCAAGTAAAACTAGGAAAGAAAAGTCTGATTCAAAGAATAAGGAGTTAGGAAATTAGTCTCTTAAGACACCAAGTTTTGGGTCTGGTTGATTACATTGCAAGAGCTGATAGTTGAGATATTATAGAAAACTGTATAATCACAGGACTGAATGCCAAAAAAATAACTGACTCTAGGTAGTTTAACAAGAAAAACGCCATGAAAGAAAATATTAAGCAATTAATACATTCTTCAGTACATATGAATGATTAGACTTTTTCCAAAATCAAAGTCCAAATTACCCTGCAGAAACTTATACCTGAATACAACGCTGCCTCCACCAAAATCACCAGTCACATAAAATTGCACGTCTCACTCTGGATAGTGAGAACCGGATGCTATTGGTGGAACCCTTAGAACTTTTAAAAACTCAATGAAACTGTTGTCCCCCTCACATAATAGATCCCATATGTCACCTCTTTATTTGGATCACTAGCTTTCACATTAAAGTTTCTAGTAGGTTTATGTGATTTGCAGAGTAAGGCAATATGCCTTCCCTCCAGTAATGGAGCAGGGTAGTGGGGGAGTAAATTTGTGGCTTCGACTTTCTGGAAGGATGGCCATATAAATTAAGAAAAGACCTAAATAAACACTTCTCCAAAGACCACATTCAGATGGCCTACAGGCACGTGAAAAAAAATGCCCAGCATCATTTATTATAAAGGAAATGCACATCAAAACAGCAATGAGTTCTCACCTCACCCCTGTGTGAATGGCCATATCAAAAGAATGAAAACAACAAATGCTGGTGAGAATGTGAAGAAAAAGGAAAACTCACCCACAGTTGGTGGGAATGCAATTTCATACACCTCTATGGAAAATAGCATGAAGCTAGCTTAAAAAACATAAATGTGAATACCATATGACCCAGCAATATCATTCCTATCATCCCATATGACCTAGCAATATCATTCCTATCATTCCTAGTATTTACCTAAAGAAAATGAAAATACTAATACAAAAACTTTCATGCACTCCTATGTTCATGGCAGCACTGTTCATCATAACTAAGTCATAGAACCAAATTAGGTGCCCAATGACAGATGACTAGATAAAGAAATGTGGAGTCAATCCTCTATGGAATACTACTCAACTATAAAAAATGAAATAGTACCTTTGGGGTAAAATGGATAGATCTTGAGGTGTTTATACTGAGTGAAATAAATCAGAACATGAAGAATAGATACTAGATGGTTTTGCTTATTTGTGGAATATAAATAACCAAAGAAAATAAACTGGTAACGCATAACAAAAATAGTTCTTATACTCTGTGATAAATATTCTTGTTGCCAGAGAGAAGGGAGGAGGGGGCAAGTAAAAGAAGGGGGTAGGACATCTCCACAGGAGTTTTGGTGGCAGGTGAGTGAATCGTGTGCCCATATGACAAGGTAAAGAAATATACCCCCCACTCCAGGCCCTCCCTGGTGGCACAGGGGTTAAAGTCTCAGCACTATTAAGCTATCACCAGCCACTATGGCATGAGTTTGATCCCAGCCAGGGAGCTAACCCAAATGGCACGTCTCGCCTGCTGCTCTCCTCATCATTGCATTTCAGTAGATCCTCTGTTTCTGTTACCCACTCTGTCTCTGGTGAATCATCTCACCCCTCCTTCCCCCCCCCACACCTCTGGCCTACAACTTAGTTCTTGGACGCATAAATAAATAAAAATATATCCTTAAAAAATACTTAACCCCCTCAAATGATATAGTTATGTAAATAAATGACAAACTAATAACATTTAAGAAAAAGAGAAAAAGGTCTAAAATAGTTGAAATGTTCTGAACAGTTAAATAAATCACAAACATCTATTATAAACTACTCCTTGATAGTCACATATTTTTCTTGTTTAAGCACACAGACAAGAACAAGTATATTGCTCCTAATCAACTTGAAGACAAAGACTAATAAAAGGTAAACATAATATGATAAAACAGTTAGCCCAAGAAAAAGAGAAAAAATATTAATATATATGCACCCAACATAGAACACCTAAATAAAGCAAATATTAACAAACCAAAGAGGAGAAATTGATAGTAACACAACAAACGTAGGGGACTTTGACAACCACTTACATCAATAAATAGATCATCAAACTGAACATCAAATAAAACATTGGTCTTAATGGACACATTAGACCTAATCAACATAACATTTCATCCAAAAGTATATAAAGAAAAAGGCAATAAAAGTATATCTTGCACATCATACATCTCACAAGAGGTGAATATCCAAAATATACAATTGTGGCATTATTTATAATAGCTAAGTAATGGGAACAGACTAAGTGTCCATCAAAGTTTGAACTGATAAGAAGTGATATAAAAACAAATGGAGTACTATTCAGCTGTAAAACAGATGAAAACTTGCTATGTCTGACAATATAGATGGGACTGGAAAGGACTATGCTAAGTGAAATAAGTTAGAAGGTGAAATAAAATTACCATGTGACTTCATTCGATGTGGAAAGTAAAGAAACAAAGCAAATGAACTAAACAGAGCAAAAACATACTTGTAGATACAGATAAGAGATTGATTACCAATGAGAAAGGGAGTTGGGAGTGAATTAAACAGGTAAAGAAGTGTATCTGTAATGATGATGGATGAAACTAGACTTTTGGTACTGATCTGAGAGGGCTGCCAGTTAAGAAGGGGATTTCAAGAGCCTAGAAGTTTCTAAACAAAAGCTTTATGTGCCAGTGAAAGTTTTTCATCAAAATAGTAATAGAAGAGGATAGAAAAAAAAAACTGGTGAAAAATTAGACAATGAGAGAATAGGGGAAAGGGAAGAGGCAGATCATATTGAAACTTAAATTTGAAAGCTTATTTTAAACACAGATGATGGAAATAGTCCCCCATAATTTTCTCCCTAAGCAATAACATTGATTCCAGATTCTGAAATTACATTCTCCAAGATCAATGCTTTAATAAAATAGAAATAAGGCATTCACAAACATCTCTAAAGATGTTTAAATAAACTATTAACACTTATGTCTCCTTTACAAAATAGATTTGATGATACTATATTCCAAGGGAGCATATTATTCTTAATCATAAAATAACCTTTTGTAATTTCTAAAGATATAAAAATATTAAAATATAAAAGTAAAACATTCAAAATCATCTCATTCACTTAAGTTTTACTGAGACTTTTTTAAATACCAGAGACTATGCTAGTGTTTTGGTACATAAATCTGAACAAAAAATATATCACTACTCCTTGTAGAGTTTACAGATTAGTAGGGAGACCACAGTAACCAGCCAATGACAAAAATAGATTACACTGGGGTGGCTGCCTGGAAGGAGAAATATTTAATGCACTGAAAGTGTAAATCAAGGGAGAATCTGACCAAATCTTGAGAGTCAGTAAAGTCTGCAGTGGAAATCATGTCTAGATTGACATCTACAAGATGAGTTCAAAGGAATAAGAATGTGGAGGAGTTTCAACAAAAAAATGTGTGGTCCAGGTCAAAGACCGGAGGCAGGAAGAACTTTGGTGAATTCTAGGAACGGAAAGAAGGCCAGAGGGTAGAATGTAAGATGAAACACAATTCATGGTAAAGCTAGGGAGGGAAAGACAGGCCAGTTTGCCTAGGTAAACAGACCTTATAAATGTCAAATTGAAAGTCTTTTCAAATGGTCAGCAGTCGACAAATGGTTTGAAGCAGGAAAGAGACTTCATAAGATTTTTGTTTAACAAATCACCTGCTTGTTGAGTTATTGAAGGGGAAAGAATGAATTGGTCTAGAGTGGAGGCTGTTGCTTGGACTAAGGTGAAAGCAGCATAATAGAAAGAAATAAAAGATTTAAGAGCAATGCAAACATATGGATTCTAAATTCCAAGTCAGGGGGGAGGAAAATAATTCAGGTTCCTTCCTCAGTTTCTAGCTTGCACTACTGGATAGATGGGGATAACAATAAATGCTGAGAAATGAAACCTGGAGAAAAGTCATGTTCTAGGGGGAAAAAATCATGAGTTTTAGACACGTTGAGCTTGAATTTACTAAAAATGAAGTATATAAAAATCAATTGACTCCACTGACCCACACATCAAGATCTGAGCTAGAGATGCACATTTGAAGGACATTTGTTGCGTTGTATCCACATGTTTTGTGGTACATAATGTCATGAGTGTGGACACCACTTAGAATTTATGGAAAGAATGTAGAGCAAGACATGGATTGGAAGAATCAACACTATCAAAATGGCCATACTACCAAAAGCAATTTACAGATTCAACACTATTGCAATAAAAATCTCAATGACACTCTTCAAAGAGATAGAATGAATAATGATGAAATTCATATGGAACCACAAAAAAACTCAAATAGCCAAAGCTCTCCTGACCAAGAAGGAGAATGGAGGTATCACCCTCCCAGACTTCAAAATATACTACAAAATCATAATAATTAAAACTGCATGGTACTGGACCAAAAATAGACACACAAATCAATGGAGTCAAATAGAGAACCCAGAAATCAATCCACATATATATGGACAATTAATCTTTGATAAAGGTGCAAAGACTATACAGTGGAACAAGGACAGTTTGTTCAACAAACGGTGCTGGGAAAACTGGACAACTACATGCTGAAAAATGTATCTAGACTACTACCTCACGCCATGCACAAAAACCAATTCAAAATGTATAAGAGACTTGGACATAAGACCTGAAACTGTAAAATATATAGAAAAAAATTAGGCAAAACAATACATGACCTACATCTTAGTAACATTTTAAAGACATATCCCCCAAAATGAAGGAAGTGAAGGAAAAGATAAACAGCTGGGATTACATCAGAATAAAAAGCTCTGTACAGCAAAAGAGACATTAACCAAAACAAACAGGCACCCTACTATGTGGGAGAAAATCTTTGCATACAATACAACCGATAAAGGACTGATAACAAAAACCTACAAGGAGCTCACACAACTGAATAAAAATAAAGTCAACAATCCAATCAAAAAATGGGCAGAAAAGCTAAAAAGACACTTCTACAAAGAAGAAAAGCAAATGGTCAACAGATATATGAAAAAATGTTCAACATCACTTATAATCAGAGAAATGCAACTCAAAACCACAATGACATACACCTCAGGCCAGCGAGAATGGCACACATTAAAAAACAGGCAATAACAAATGCTGGCGAGGATGTGGAGAAAAAGGAACTCTTCTACACTGCTGGTGGGAATGCAACTTGGTCCAACCACTATGGACAGCTGTATGGCGGTTCATCAAACTGCTAAAAATGGAGCTTCTATATGACCTGGCAATACCACTTTTGGGAATCTACCTGAAGGACACAAAAACACTAATCCAAAAGGATACATGCACCCATATGTGTATTGGAGCACTGTTTAAAATAGCTAAAGTATGGAAACAACCCAGATGCCCAAAAATAGATGATTGGATCAAGAAGATGTGGTACTGGGCCTCCCTGGTGGCACAGCGGTTGAGCACTGCACTGTGGAGCTGTTGGCAGAGCGTGATGCGAGTTCGACGCCGGGGGGGAGAATCCCACATGGTGTGGCAGACCTCTCCTGTCTCGCCTGCTGCTCCCCTCAGCAGTGTATTTCTGATCTGCCTGTTCTGCTCCCCACTCTGTCTCTGGTGAACCCTCTCGCTGCCCCACGCCTCTGGCCTATACCCCAGCTTGTATGTATAAATAAATAAATCTTTAAAAAAAAAAGATGTGGTACATATACACAATGGAATACTATTCAGCATTCAAAAAAGATAAACACATGCAATTCGCAGCAACATGGATGGAGTTAGAAGGGATTAAGCTCAGCGAAATAAGCCAGAAAGAAAGAGAACAATATCAAATGGTTTCGCTTATTACAGGAATCTAGAGAAACCAAATAAGTGAGAGTTATTCAGTGAGGAAGGGGAAGATAAGGGTTCAAAATGGGGGATAGGGGAGCACAATGGATTGTGCTGACGGTTCACAGGGGAACTGGTGATGGGTAACCCATGGGGAATATACTATAATGTAAAAGATACAAATAATAATAAACATATATTTTTAAAAAACAGAAGAGAAGATCACAAGGGATTATGGTGATGGTTCATGGGTGAACAGGTGGTGGGAATTTTACGGGGAATATACAATGGTCTAAAAGATATAAATTTAAAAAATTTTAAAAAAAGAATGTAGAGCAAGAAAAGAAAGGACTAGGAGGATTTTCTAAAAATATAATATTTCAGCTTAGAGATAGGAACAAAAAACTGTCAAATGAGATATGGACAGAGGATGTCAAATGGACATGTTTGTGTTTATGGACAGGTTTAGTGATGAGGATTCCTGAAGGATTTTCAGAAATCCTTCCCATGGAGTGATGGCATATAAGCAGCAATTACAGTGTATGATGTGAGGACTGAAAAGTAGAGAAAAGGAAGGATTAGAAGTTGACAATACATTTTTTGGAGCGGTCCAGCAGGGCAGGTCACAAAAGAAATGGAATAGTGTTTGACCTGTTCTACAGAGGAGATTCATCCAATTCCTTTCTTTTTTCCTGTCTATGCTATTTAAAAAAATAAAATAAAATCTAATAGAGCACTTAAAGTTAGGTGATTTCACATAAAAATCAAACTGACCTTGAAAAGTCCACTACTCTGGCGGCACTGATTCATACTGCTGCCTCTCCTTTGCCAAAAGAGAAACTGAAATTCTACAACTTAAATGATTGACCCAGAATGACAGTCAGGAAGAACCTGGCTTGAAATCCATGACTGTTGATTTTAAGTCCTGTGTCTTTGTCGGATGAGAGGTCCTCCTGAAGCTTTCAGGCTCACAGTGTGCCTCTGGTGCCATTCTGCAATTACACTGGTCAGCAGTGAGATCATAACTGACTTAAAAAGGCCTCAATCTGTAGTATCTTGGTGTGCTGAACATGAATATAACCCTGAAAATTTTATTAGCTCTCGTTTTGAAGATATTTCATATAATTTTATATGTTTCACCATGTAAATTTGTCCAGTAGGACTGCAACAACATCCTAAATGAGCCTAGAATGATGTAATATTACATCGCTTTGCATAATACCATCATGCACACATCATCCAGAGTTGATTGCATCATTTTCTGATGCAATGCAATACTACTGTCAGGCAGCTGCTGAAGTAAGCGGACGTCAGCAGAGCACTAGATAAAGCCCTGTCGGAAAGGTTGAGCATTGAAAATATTTCAGACTTGTGCGAGACAGTTTAAGCTACTGTTCCATAGAACTGTTATTATTTTATCCATTTAGGCACAATGCAGAACAGGAATGCCTCGAAAGTGTGTTAATAGCATGGATAATTTCTGCTATATTTGTGGGAAAGTGCCATTTGCCAGCCAGAAGAAAAGTATCACTTCTCAAGTGAAGAAGCCTTACCATCTTTACTTCAGATGCAAGGTTTGTGACCAAGACAAGCCTTGGGCCCCACACCACATGCTGTGCTACATGTACAACACAGCTTGCATAGCGGTTAAATGGCAAAAGAATATCAATGCCGTTTGCAGTCCCCATGGTGTGGAGACAGCCAAGCAACCATATAAAAGACTGTTACTTCTTCTTGGTTCCTCCTCTTTCAGTGGAATAACAAAGCAAAAGAAGTCAAGAATAGTCTACCCAAACATTCCGTCTGCATTGAGATGACCGGTTCAACAACTTGCTGCAGGGTGATTCGAAACAAGCATGGGATGCTTTTTGCCTAGTGTCTACAAACTTTCTTGGGAATGTTAGGGCAGAAAACTACAAGGAACTAGTAGAAGACATGCTGATGCAGTATCAGAAACTTGGCTGCAATATGTCTCTAAAGATCCACTTCCTTCATTCCCATCTGGATTTCTTCACTGAAAACTGTGGGATGGTTAGTGATGAATATGGCGAACGTTTTCATCAAGATAGCGCATCCATGAAACAAAGACACCAGGGGAAATGGTCCACTACAATGCTGGCTGACTACTGCTGGACACTCCCCAGAGATCCTCCTGAACAGCTGTACAAGAGACAAGCGAAGAAATCTAGGAAGTAGTCTATGACTTGATTTTTTACAGGTATTAACTGTAGGCCTATTACTATTGGCATGCATTTTGTGATATAAACATCCATTTATTGCAGATTACAAAAAACCTAGAGCCAAAATTAGAATTTGACTGTCATATTTGTGTTGAGCACATACAAATTGATAGGAAATGAATAATTTTATTTCAGTGATATGACTTTTGTAAAAATTTGTTGACCAGTGTTATTGGAGGCACCCAATCCAGACTTTTCTTCTTATGACCTTGACCTGGAAGCCATTTGTGCCCTTCTGTGTGCAGGGTGAAATCAGAGCCCCCCAATCTGGAGTTCTCCATTTCTGCTTAAGTAGCTTCTGGGCCTAAAGGAATGTTCCCTCTTGATATACTAAGTACAAGGCAGCCGGCAGGGATCCCTGAAGAAATTTCTCTCAAAATCAGTGATTGCAGATGTGCATAAACATTGTCAGTCATGACTCACTAAAGTCAGAAATAGTCAAGAATTCAATAAGAAATAAAAGACTTGGCCAGATTCACATTTTATACTCACGATGGCTGCTCTCCAAATGTCTGGTCTCTGGAATGGAAATATCTTTCCCTAATTCTGTTAGTGTCTCAGTTCAGGGCCAGCTACTGTTGCAGAGATCAATAAAATCCAATGTGAATGGTATTACCTGTGACTTGGTTAGGAATACTCAGGTACTCTACTGGTAACTCTTTAGATTATTATTATCCAGTGAACTGTGTCTTACTCTAATATTTATATAACTTTTTACTGGCTACAAAGTAAAGATATAATTAATATAATTGACTTGGAAGTAAAATAGTACTTTTCATAAGCATCAGAACTTTTTTTTTAACTTTAATTTTTCTATACTGTGAACTCTGGATACAAAACACAAAATTTTAAAGACCCTTCTCCTTCAGGATTAGTCTGGTATTTCTGTATCTTCCTCCCTCTTTTCAACTCTCCCCTTGCTGTCACAAGTCTTGAAAATACTGAAAAAAATGTGCCTTCTTTTTGCAGGCCCTCAGGAAATGTTTTGAAAAAAGTAAACTTTTATTTAAAATGCTGATGCTGTCAGTTTGAAATTTTCTGTCATCTTAATGAGAACCTTAAATGAGCTTATAGAAATTTATTTACCAAAAAATTAGTGACTCCAGCAGGCATGAAGAAGAATGCCTTATTTTATCTCAAAAGCCAGAGAGAATGTATATTAGTGTTAAATACTTCTTAAAAGATACCTAAGATTATTACCACAAGAAACTATCTCCTCCAACAATGAAAACTATATTTAAGGAATTTAAATTATCAAAGACTGGTAGCTGGTGAACTAATAAACTATAAGCTATTAAAGCTTTTAAATTAAGTTTATGTACTATTCTGTCTGTTTTTAAGACAACACAAATTCGAATGCATTTATTTCTTGTGATGCAGTGTTAAATTTCCTCTGAAATACTTCCACATAAAATAAAGTATGCCAATATAACAAGTATGCTTCTTCCATGAACTTAAAAGAATTGTATAGGAAGGCATTTGGAATATATATATATATACATATATATATAATATATAATATTATATATATATTATATATATATATAATATATAATATTATATGTAATCCTTAACAATTAGTCACCACAAATTTTTATGGACACAGCTAAGAGTTAAATAATAGCATCTGCCTCTTTTATTCTTTATAAATTTTTTATTGAAGTAATATGACTTTATGACTTTATGTTACTCTCAGGTATGTATCATAAATCAATATTTATATATTGATTTAAGTTAAGCTCACCATTAAAATCCCAGGTTATCCATCATTACACAATCTTCTCCTTTAACCCAGCTCCTTCCCTTCTGGTAGCCACTAATTTGGCCTTAAAATCTACTGTTTCTTGCTTATTTGTGAACTCCTTTAGCATAATGCAGAAAATAGTTCAGTTCTGTGGCAACCGGGGTTCCTGGGAGACCAGCTCCAAGATGAAGGTTAGAGATCAGCATGCAAGGTTATGATGGCGTGCCCCTCACCCAGTCAACATCTGTGAAAGGCTTGGGTTGGAGGGAAGAGAGACCCAAGGCCAGTGATGCCTGACAATGCAGTCTCGACCAGCAAGACCTTAGTCCTAGGCCGAGCTCTAAGGCTGAGGTGTCTTCAGTGTTCTCCTGCCTGAGGCGGGAAGACTGATGCTCAGACCCCACACCTATAGGTCACGGGACACAGGCCTCCACGAGAAGGAGAAATGACCTTGAATACTTTAAACAGAAGCAGTTATTCATAGATGCTTATCTCCCCCAGCTCTCACTTACACTTCATTCTTTCGTCTTGTATCACACATATGCAGCCCAAATCATGGAAAGAGAAATAAAACAAACTCCACTGGAAAGCAGAGTATGATCTCAGGGAACCAGGCTCACCAAACAGTGATCAGCGTGACTTGGGGCCACCCCCCCCCCACATGCAATCTCATGCTAGCCCCCCCAGAACCTGCGGCAGGACGCAGCACTGCTTTGCTTTCCCGTTAAGAATCTACCTGCATCTCGGTTCACGGGTAAATTGGTGGTGGGAAACCTACAGGGAATATACAGTAATGTAAAAGACACAAATAAAAATAACAAACAAACAAAAAAAGAATCTATCTGCATCAAATCCTGCATTATAGAAGTAGAAGTTATTGGAGATTTTAGAGGAGAGACAGAGGAAGAGACTTCGCATAGCACCTATCATTAGTGAAAAGTATCTCTAACAAACATACAATTTCCTCAAGAGTTTCCTCTACCATTACTGCCAAGGAGCCTTCTCCTCCCTCTCACTTGTCCTTTCTTGCTTTTCTGTGGCAAAGATTTGAAATGAAGACTTGAGATTGTGAGCTGCCTTGACACCTATAGAAATCCAGACTTGCAAAATGACCTAACCAAGTTTCCCTCCACACTCCACGCCAGCAGATAAGATTCCCTGGTCAAACAACACTCCTTATCAAACAGAGCAGGTGTCATTCCTGCTTAATCCTGAGTAGCTGGTTTCGGTCCCTGCCAGCCTGAGAATTTATTCAAACAAACTGTCACATCCTCCCACAGGAACCAAGAGGCACCTCTCCTCTCCACAGAGCCGAGCCTGCCTCCCACAGCCCTGGTTGTTTGGTCTGTTCCTGGGTGTGACCTCCACAAGGTCCTGCTGTATATACAGTACGGCACGCTGGAGTGCCTCCTCCAGAATACAGCACACAGCACATGTCTATACACATTAAGAACATGTGGATGACAAAAATGAATGGTTGTTCAAAAATGCGCATTCATCTCTGACTGCCACAAATAAAGTTTGAATTCATTTTATCAAAGTCGTATCATCAGTGTGTTCCCTTGGGATGGATTGCTCGTGCACACCGACATTGCTCTCCCTCCTAGGTGTGACCTACAGAAGATGTCTCATGTGCGATTCAGCCCAATTGCCCCTGGTGGAACCTGAGTGGATAGCATGCCTTTGCCAGCTCTCCTTTCCTTACATCCCCCTTCCCTTCCGTTTTTCAAGGAGTTATTCCTAATAGGTAACTTGCACATAAAGCCTCACTGCAGAAGATGTGTCGGGGGTCCGCAGGCTCCACGCTTGAATCTACCATCTTGAATCACCTATAGCCATAGCCCTTTGCAAGCCTTCTGGGGAAGAGGCAGGGATCTGTCCCTGGAGGTCTCTATCTCTCTCTCTCTCTTTCCAGATAGATAGATAGATAGATAGATAGATAGATAGATAGATAGATAGATAGATAGATAGATAGATAGATATAGATATATCTATATCTATATGCATATATATAAATATAATGTGTGTGTGTGTGTGTGTATGTACAGAAATAAAACAAGCCTTATTTTGGTGTCTACTTTTGGAAAACCCACCCTAATACAATATCCCTTGTTTATGAATATTTTATCTCTTCAAATATTATGAAACTCGGGGCTCCTGATGGCTTTAAACATGCTAAGTTGACTACATGTGTCTTTTGTCCTTATTCCCAGGACTAGAAAGAGTTCACATTTATGTGGCCTTTTGCACAGGTTTAATTTTATTAGTTTTGTGTTGGCTTTATAATTTAACTTGGAATTTTGGTGTTTCCTTGATCCTATCACCTTGCTTTCTGTAGTGAATGCTTTCATTTTGTAAAAAAAAAAAAAAAAATTAACTCTTTTTAGCATTTACCATGTTTGAATTTACAACAATCTGTTGTTAAAGACAATTAGCATTCTCTCTATTTTTAAAGTGAAACAAATTAGACCTAAAAGTGAGACCTCAGGCATGTCATTGGTGGCTTATCTCAGAATCTGGGTTTTCAGGTTCCTAGATCAAAGTTCCTTTGCACATTATCATCATATTTTGAGAATTGTGTCTTCACACATTGGAAGTCACTAGAATTTGCTTTTACGTGTTTTTTAAATCTTTTAACTTTGCTAATTTCTATAATCAAATACCAAGGATAACAGTAGATCCCATATGGAACTTAAAAGCAGCCTGGGATATTAAATTCTATGCCCATGAGGCAAATCATTACATATGCACTTAAGACTCCCACTATCACTTGCACTCTGGATGAAATCACAGGTAATGCATCCAACCATAGTTAGATCAGTCTGCAGCAAAATGGGAAATATCCCCAACAGCAGGCATCTGAAGGTGTTTGAAAAGGAAATTGCCTCTTTGGTCTGAAAAATGACTTTGGATCTTCAAAAAAATATTTTTTAGACAGCTCACCTCCTGCATAAATCGGGTTATGATGACCTCACACCTCAGAGTTACTTTATTCTGTATTTTTCTCAGAAAATTATCCATGGCAGAGAAAAGGAAAGAAAATCCACATATTTTTGGCTATAGGCTATAAAACACAATTATTTTGACCCTGAGACTATAATGATATTTTTCTTATTCCTTATCCAAAGATTTTTAAAATCCTAACTTAAAATATTTTATTTGATAAAATAAACTATTAATAGGAAACTTACCCCAAATAGATTCTACTCAGCATTTTTAAAAGTTTATCTCTATTTCCCAATGGACATTGCAACTCAATTATACAAATTCTAAAATTTGTTTTTTGATATATCTCCTTGTCTACAGGAAAGGGGGGGGAGAATTTTTTAGAGGTTATTTTGCCTCTTTCACACAAAGTTTTTCTTTGCCAATAAGAACAGTGCTGATTGAATTAAGACCACTGTTTTGTTTATTGGAAAGAGTCCACATCTGTTCTATTATAAAAGAGAAGTTGGAAAAGGTATTTATTTCTTCTTGTTCTAACTGTAATCTTGAATACACTTAGTACTCAGTGAGATTTTACAAATAACATTGAAACAATATGTTCAACTCAAGTCAACAAATGCCTATAATATGCCATTCACTCTTCTAGACTCAGAGGTTATAGAGAACAAAATCGGTACAGATTCTTGTGGGAATTTTATGGAAGAAATATGAAGTATAATAACAAATGTTATACAAAGATTAAAGTCAGGAAAGAGTATAGATGTGACAGTGGAGATGGGCCATCACATAGATGAGGTAGTCAGAGGAAATCTGAGTGGAAGTCCAAAGCAATGAGGAATTAGTCATGTGTATAGATCTAGGGCAAGGATATTCCTGGCAGAAGGAAAGCAAGTGAAAGGATTCTGACGCCAAATATACTTAGCATATTTGAGGAACAGCAAGAAGCAAGTGTGATAAGAGAAGTTTTAGAAGATGAGGTTTGAGAGAAATAGAAAATATTGCCATGTTAGATTTGAGAGTCCTTGGCATGATCTTTGGCTTCTACTAAGTGTGAACCAGGAAACTGTTATAGGATTTTAAGTTGAACAGTGACACAACCTGATTTGTTTTAAAATTCAAACTTTTTAAAATATCTATGAAAACAACCTCAGTGCCCAAAGACAGATCACTAGATAAAGAAGATGTCACACAAACACACACACACACACACACACACACACACACACACACACCCCACACTAAAACACTACTCATCTATAAATAAAGATGAAATCTTGCCATTGTGGCAACATGAATGGACCTGAAGGGGATTGTGGTAAGTTAAATAAGTCATAAGAAGAAAGACAAATAAGATGATTTTACTCATATATGGAATATAAAGAAACAAAACAAAATAGCTAGCAGAACAAGCACTAGATATATGACTGCAGAATTGAGTATACCAGAGAGGGAGAGGGGGGTAAGGAGCAAAGAGCGGAGGAGGTCCAATGGACTATGGTGGAGATTATTGCTTCTTTGTTGGTGGCAATGGTGTGGTAACATACTTCTAAAGTGATGTGAAACTATACCCCAGAATCATACACAGAGTTTTAAACCAGTATTAGCTCAATAAAAATAAATAAATAAATAAATAAATACCCGACATGTTTGTTGCAACTATACTGGCAGAGGTTGAAAAAGAAAGTCCATAAAGACTCTATGAGAACAGCTCTGAGGAGAGACAGTACTGTGGACTGATTTGAGACTGAATATATTTTGATTAAAAGTCACATGTTTGCTGGTGCATTGGGTAAAAAGTTTGAAATTTAAGGGGAAAAGTTTAAAAAAAATAAAGAATGACCCAAATAGTTTTTCTCAAACAACTGGTAGGATAGAATTATTTTTACTTATTTGTTTATTGAGATGGGAAGACTCTATAGCAGTAGTCGGATAGGCGAAGAAATGAATATGTTGATTAGCTACATTTAGATACCCAAGAAAAAAATGGCTGAAAAGCAGTTGTAATAGTCTGAAGTTTAAAGGAAAGTTTGGGCTAAAGATATGTCCCTGAGTCATCAGCATAGATACATAGCATTAAGTCATTCAATTAGATGAAATTAGATTAATTTAAGAAATTAACTAAGAGTTTATATAGACAGAAAGCAAAAAGTAACTCTGAATCTCAAGATCTTTCTTAATATGTAGCAATTTGCCAAACCAAGAGTTCTATGGACATGACTTTCTTTTGGGTTAAAGTACTCTATTCTTGCAGAATTGATCAAACAAATTGAACTTGTCTTCACCTATCTTAAAAGTGCTCTCTTCCCTTTGTGTGACTAAAACTCAGGTTGTAAAACATTTTAATTCCTGGGAATATTTATTCATGGAAGTTTTTTTCACAAAATTATGATCGATTTGATGCCATCAGACAAAGAATGGTAAGTAGTGAAAAAAAAAAACATACAGTGACCAATCATATAGTTGCTTTCAGTAATCCTTCCCTTATTGATAATTACCCCAAACACCTTATCTTTATAATTTTTCCTCACAACCAATAATTTCATTTCACTTTAGTTGCCTTCTCTAGTTCAACCAAATTGAGCAAATCAACTTACAATCCAAAAAGATGTGTGTATTTTTACATACATTTCCATTTTGATATGAAGTTCTCAAACAAATTTGTTACTTTGTTCAAATGTATCATAGGCTTGTACAAACAAAATTGTGACCAAACATACAAAGCACATAAGAGGCCTAATATTCTAGGGTTTCTCCTTGGGATAAGTAGCATATGGTCTAACAGACATGAAGATAGATAAATTTATATATAATAATAATGTTAGGCTTATCATAAAACACTAGAAATTAACCAATGATCTCATTCAATGTATTATTTTGTATATTTTAAGTATCTTCTAACATACAAACCACATTAACTATATTATAGCTGTATGTATATTTTTTAAGGTTCATTGAGATTGTGATAAATTTCAAGTGGTTATTATAAACAAAAACTGCTCTCTCAACAAAACATTTATTCTGGCACAGACCTGTTACTCTAGCACCATTTTAACATTCTTGAATATTTGGATAATTAGGTAAGAATCATTTGTTTTCATTTTGTCACCAAATTTTTAGCACCCCAGAAGTACAAGCAAGATAATACATAGTATGTTGACAAGAACCATTACACAAATGAAACAATAAACCCAGATTTCTATGCTTTGTGCAATAATCATGTATCCATTCCCAGAGTAGTTGAGATAATCTGCCTATAACATCTGCTGTGATAGTTGACTGGGTACCACTTGACATCAATATGACAGATGTGTGTACTGACGGCAGCTGTCAGGCTACAATAGAAGGGGTAAGAAAATTCTACCAAAGCTGTGTATGCAAAAGGTCAAAAACACTGTGCTCTGTACACATGTTAAAGAAGGAAATCCTAAACTGAAGGGACAATAAACAACTTGTTGATTTTCAATGTGTGAATTAAATTAATATTTTATTATGCTCCTAAAACTTATTTTGGTCTCACAAAATATACAGACATATGTTTCCTCCTCATGTCTGCTCTTGGCTTTCTTGATATATTCTAATTTTCACTGGGCACTTAGGTTGTTTCCATAACTTGGCTATTGTAAATAGTGCTACAACAGGAGTGTATCTATCCCTACCCATTAGTGTTTTTGCACTCTGTGGGTAGATAACTAGGAGTGGAATTGTTAGATCAAATATATCTCTTTTAATATTTTGAGAAATTTCCATGCTGTTGTCCATAGGGGCTGGACCAGCCTGCATTCCCATTAACACTGTATGAGGCTTCCTTTTACTCCACATCCTCACTAACACTTGCAGTCCCTGATCTTTTTGATGTGGGCCATTCTCACTGGTCTGAGGTGGTATCTCATTGAGGTTTTGGTTGCATTTCTCTGACAGTAAGTGATAATGAACATTTTTTCATGTGCCTGTTGAGCATCTGTATGATTTCTTTAATCCTTTACAGATATGTTCTAAAGAACCAAGCAGACTCCATGCTTACTGGAGCTGTACTTCTTTGATGATAGTTTCCATAAAGGGAACACTGTTCTCTAGAAAGTCTCTAGCACAAATCTACTTTTCTATTCCTAACGTGGCCACATAACCGGATGAAAAATGAAAGGAAAGCTGTTGGTGAAGATGTTTGAAGACTCCCATTTCATAGGTAGTAAGCAGGCTGCAGTGAGGAAACCATCACACCCTTGACAGGCAAAAGGAACAAAGTGTGAAAATGCAAGTAAAAATGCACCTCTAAACAGCTATTCCTGTAAGAGAAATTAGCTTTCTAAGTCTAAAATATAATGATTCTAATAAACAGATTGAAATAAATGTCAATTGTCCTTGAAGAAAATAGAGAGATCAACACTTGATGTTTATAATTTATAAACGAGCCATATTTAATGAAAATACAATTTTCCCAACTTCTGAACAAATGTAAAGAAGCAAAATACTTTAGAAGTATCTCCAGTCATTCCAGACATTTTTCACTGATAAAAAATCAAAGGGAACAACTTCCAAGTTTGTAAAAATTGGCTAAGACTCCACAACTGGCAATTGTCGGCAGGTTTTCATTCCCTCCCCCATATTGTGAGTCTGCTTTTTGAGTAGTAAATCCTTTGAAGTCCATGGGAGTTCTACATGCAGAAGAAATTGTGTCTGGTGAATCTGGGCTTTGCTCTTTTGCTTCTTCACCACATTTTGTAAATGTTCAGTGTTGAATTAACCTTTATTCTCAATGCATCTTCTGTTCATTTTCATAAAATTATAAAAGTTGCATTTTAATGACATGATTCATAGAAAATATTAATCCATATGCTTTCCAAGAAAAAAATGACTCAATTAGAATTGAATATATGCAATAGATATTGAACAAATAGAGCTTCTATAAGCATTATAGGCACTATGTAAAACAGGAAAGTAAATTACAAAGAGAGACAAAGGAGAGAAAGTTCAAGAAAACTTTAATTAATAAGTTACCTCTCTCTGTCTCTGCCTCCCCCCACATCTCAAATCTCTCGCTTTCTCTCTCTGTCTCTCTCTCCCTCCCCCCCAAAGTTATTAAACTTTAAAGGGTTGAATAATTTGGTCTCAAATTTTCCACATTACTGTCTATACTGTCTAGTCTAAAATGGAATTTCTTTTGAAGGCTTAAGCAAAATCTGTCTAACTATTTGTGAGTTATGTGAAAATAGAAGAAATATGTTTCTTCAGTTATAAAAAATGCTAAGATATTTCTTTTTGCTCAAGTAAATCAAACTGGACCAAAGCTATAAACCGTCAGGCTTAGAAAGATCCTAATGCCTTTGTGGGGGGAGGGAAATAGCTGAATAAAATAAAAATCTTCTAAGTATTTTTATTCATCACTTTTTTAAAGAAATTTCAAGTGATTTCAAACACCTAGAACATGCCTGTTTACCTATCTAAGGTGGCAGAATCCATGCTTAGGGTGGTTACAGGGTGTCAGCATGTGCTGCCTCTGTCTATGCATAGACCATCTACTTGTCATCTCTATCTTTTTCTCTTCAAAAGTCTGAGTAAAGTAAATGAAAAATATATTGCAATATTAAAGGCATGATTATCAAAATCAGAAAAATTAGGAAATTGCTTAATAATTTATGAATCAATTATGAATATAAAATAAAAGTGCATCTTATGTGCACACATACATAAAACATTTTTAACAACAGAACACTAGGGTTGTGCTTGGATTATGGCTCAAGTTTTCTCTTTCCTAATTTCCATGTTATATATTGTTCTGTGCTCTGCTCTCCAGATCAGTCTAGTACTGTCTCACCCTCCCTGTTCACTGGTCTCATTTCCAGACACTTAACCAGCCACTACATCCACTCAAAATCTACCTCACCCATTAAACAACATCCGTATTGTAACTGATGCAATAATAGTTTTCCCTTTGGCTTTCAAATAGAACATTGTCAATTCAATCTGAGATATAAGTGAAAGTCCACAATTTCTTCAGCTCAAAGTTCCTCTTTCTGGCATGGTGACACTCCTTTGAATTCTCCATCATTCTCCTTCATCCTTTTGACTCCTTTGACTAAAGGGTACTCTATAAATTCTATAACATACTTGACATGGGACTCTGAGTTTGCTTTCCTTCTCCACTCTGTTTCCCTAACATCTTGAGCAACATCATTATTTGTAAAGATGACCACCACATTACCCTGGTTTTCTGACGCCAACACTTGATAACATTTTCCTTCCATGATTTCCTATAACCTCCACTTCTAGATTCATATTACCCTACCATAGACCACGACCTCTTCGTGTTCAGCTTGCTGAATTGGCATTTTCTCAAAATGTTCAATTTAGGGCTTATTTTACTCCTCAAAACTAACTACTCAATTTAGTTTTCCTCCAATCTATTCTCCATCATGATCTGCAAGCACTTCAGATATTTCCAGAATGTGACTTCCATATAACCACATAATTAAATTTCATCTCTAAATCTTAGTCCAAAACCTTGGAATTTTATCTACTGATATTTCTATGGAAGGTAAGAATCAGACTCTTTTCTCTTTGTTACGCTACTCTTTGTTACTAATGTTAATATTTTATGATTTTCCTCTTGGTTACTTTTTGAACTTTATACATAACACTTAAATTTCTAAATATTAAGCAGCTTTAGAGAGTATTTCTTAAATATTTATTACATAAGGAAAAGAATATGAAATTATTACTTCTGCAAAGTAGCACAAGTTCATAAGGCTTTGGTTTATGTTTCATACTTTTCTGTATTCTCTGAGTTACCTGAATTGAATTTCTTATGAAATAAGAGGAAATAAAAAGATTTGGTTTTGACCTTCACTTTCAATGACTGCTGATTTTCTCAAAAGATTATCTCTTTTATATTCCCAGCATATTGTATTTCATATGAACTTACCCTACCACCAATATCAACCTCATTACCTAATTTGTCTTCCTTCTTTAACATTGTCCTACCTTAGTATCCTTAGAGCTCACCCCAAGTCCTGGCCTACTGGCCCAGAATTATGCTTTCATAATTTGTTCACAAGCAACATGAATTTCATAGCTGCAAACCCTACCCCAAAATCCCCAAACTAGTTACATAGCATATTCCAATACTACTGCCCAGATGCAATACTTGATAATAGTTTGTAATCATTGCCAAACTGTGAAAGATGAGCAGGTTTGCCATATCCTCCAGTTAGACACATAGAACAAATGTTCAACTCCTTCCCTAAAGCTAGATTTCATTTGTGTGATCCTCACCTTGTCTCAGCAAATTCTTCCAGACACCGGAACATCAGCAGCAGCCACTGTATTTTTAAGGCCCCAGCAAACCTCAGAGACCAACATAGACCTTAATGTTCAATTTAGGGCTTATTTTACTCCCTCCAGCTCCTCTTGCTAGACTGTAAATAACTTCAAATCAAAGAGAATATTTCTCTTCATGTAGAAATGATTAGGCTTAAGGAAAGGAGCCAACAAGCATTTTTGCAAGTAATAATGTAATAGAACTCAAAAGTTTTCAATATACTTTCTTTTAGCATCATCCCCTAGCTTTATAAGCAAATTTATATGTTTATTTTTTTCTCTGTTCAACCATTTCAGCCAAGTATTCATTTGGGGAATAATATTTCTTTTATGTTTTGTTGCCTTTAAATAAAAATATTTTTTTCTGTCACCACGTGTGTTTCTTTCAAAAGTACTTTCCATTGCACATTGTAGATGACAGTGGCCAGCCAGAGTTCCCTGCTGTCCAGGCAGAACTCTGCATCCTCGTCCCCAAACCAGATGAGGTGCACTCATCACTCAGCGGAAAGGCCACCAGCCAGAAGGAAACTCCTTGGACTACTTGAAAGAAACAGCCAAAGAAAGAACCTTACAGCCAAGGAAAGGGAATATAATATCTCAAGGCATTTCAAGAATGTCTCAACAGATACTGATTTCAAAATACGAAGGAAGACAGTCTTTAAAACTGGGTAGAGGGAAAGTGCAGATGAAAAATGCCACATTCTCCACTTTAACAATATAAACGATTGTGTCCCCCCAAACATATTCCCCATCAAATAAAAATTGCAAATTATTCCAACAATGTTGAATCTACAACTTTAGCACAGTAAGGCAAATTCTTCACAAGCAAACAGTTCTACTGTTTAGCTATAATCTAATACTTTTACAATCCTGTGGCACCTTCCACTTCCCATCACAAAATATAAAATATGCCAATGAGGAGGGAAGAAGCAGGAGAGCAATTAGGAGACTATTGCAGTAATCCACGTGACAGATGATGATTGCTTACGTGGAGTGGGGAGGTACGGTAGTGACAAGACAATGCAGGATATTTTGAAATTAGGATCTGGAAGGACTGAAGGTGATATCCTCAAGGAAAACTTATATCAGATCAGGTTAGGACCTCCTGTTGTACATTCGTGAAGGACTGACACCTATCCTTGTAAGAATATTGAATCCTTTCATTGTTTGTCTTAGTTGAACACTTACCCTATAACTCCAGCTTCTAAGATAATACCTTTCATGAAATAGCTGTCAAATAAATATTCAATGAAATGATTCATTGAATGAAAAATCATGGCATTTTTACATTTATCATTTCTACTTTTAATGTCTTGTAATTTGTTTTCTTAACGAAATCCTATTCATCCATCAAAACCCTATCAGAGCATGACCTCTTCCTGAATCCTTTCATTTCCTCTTTACCAACACAGCATTAATCACTACTTCCTCTCTCTAATATTGCATTTTGTATCTTGTATATTGTCTTATTACATACATTATGATTTGCTTTTGTAGTGTAGTAAACAAAATTTTAACAGATGTGCCCTTAGCAAACAAGAATATCTAATAGTCAAGAATATGTATTTCTGTGAGGTAATAAACTCCCCCTACACACCCAGGCATCTAGACTATTGCTATGTACATTAATGCCAATGACTTTTAATAGTGAAAACGAACAGTAAATAATGTATAATATTTTAAGTATTTGTCTACATGTTTTTATTTACTTTTCACTAAACATTATGAATTATAACAACAATTATCCCATTGTACAAAAAAGAAACTGAGTTTAAGGTATTGACTCAATTTTTATAGCTAGTGTTACAGTCGTACTTCAGTCGTAAGTAGAGAGACTATTACCCAAATCTTCTGTTCTCCCCTGGCTCTCTAGAATGAAAAGGGTTGGGTTCCATATGTAGCCCTGGAGTAGCTATAATAGACACTGGAGATTAAATGTAAGCTAAATCAAGTGTTTAGCAGGAACAGGAACTCAGATCCCAAATCTGAAGCCAAAACAGACCATGTTTATATTTAGCTTCCAGAAATTTTCAGAAACATAGGCAGTAGATTTCCCATAAGATATAAAGTTAAAGGCTTGAATCCATTTAATTTCATTTGTAAAAGATGGGTTATTACTCATAAGACACATGAGCTACATTTATTTTCATGTTTACCTCCTTCTAATAGATTTCTGCTTCCCTGAAGGAAACACTCACCTTTTCATTTATGTGACCTGCCACTCAGCAAGTTCTTATTTTATTTAATGGAATGGAGTCATTCAAATCTTCTTCCTCTTATGGGGGAGTCAACTTAAACCTGAAGAGATTAGATGACTAGACCACAATTATGCAAGTAATTTTTAGCAGGGAAGACGCAAGTTCCCTGACCCCTAATCTAGTGCTTAATACCTCCCACTACATTTGGAATTGGAAAATAAAGTCATGTGAAAGCAAATTCAGACACAGGAGAAAAGAACAGGGAGATTATTTTCTTAAGATTTACAACAAACTCCAGATAGAAATTTCATTACATATCCTATATTATAAAGTATCTCCTTCTTACTGATATACAAGCTACACATCAGGGCCTCCCTGGTGGCAAAATGGGTTAAGTGCAGCACTGTGAGGGTGTCCAGAGCCACTGCAGCACGAGTTCGATGCTCTGCCAGGGAGATTCCCACATGCACAGCAGACCTCTCCTGCCTAGCCCGCTGCTCCTCTCAGCAGTGTAGTTCAGTCCATCTGCCTGTTCTGCTCCCCACTCTGTCTCTGGTGAATCCTCTCACCACCCCACACCTTTGGCCTACACCCCAGCTTGTATGCATAAATAAATAAATCTTTAAAAAAAAAAAAAGCTACACATCAGCTCCTTCGTTAACTTTATTTTCCTCTAAGGGTGGTTCCTATATTTTTTTAAATTTTGTAACTTGACTTCTTTAGTCTTTTAAAAATAGAAGTAACACTGCATTAAAACATTATATAGGTTTCAGGGGAGCATCACTGAGAATCAACGTGTATATATTACATTAACTTCACCACTGGAAGTCGCATTCTATTCGTCACCCTATCACTGTCCCTTCAGTCCTATTTCCTACCTCACTCCCCCTTCCCTTCTGGTAAACACAAATTAGCTTTATAATCCAAAAGATTATTTTTGTTTTAAAATAAATAACCATATTTCAATATGATCTCTGTCCATATTGGGGAGTAGAGTCAATTATATTCCACTGAATGGCCATTCCCTTGGGTATGATGGTAATAATCTTTTATATATTACTTTATCACTTTATCAAATATTTGGCAAGAACCTGCCTGAGGTTGACACTTAGAAATGCAGACAAAAAACATGGTGTGGCCAAGAATGAAATCACAAGCAGTGATACATATACAACACACACACACACACACACACACACACACACACACAATCTACTATAAATATATACATATATAATGTAAATAATAATCATCAAGCAACATTCACAATAATTGTAGTGGATTCTTAAATATGAAGGCATTTCAAATATAGATATTTGAATTCAGGTAAATTCTTAGATTGAACGTATTTTAAAAATTGGGAACACTTTTTTTTAACCACTCTTCTCCGTCCACAAACACAAATCGAAGGGTTCCAAATGATGACCAGAAACAGACATGTAACAAGTACCCCATGTTATCTGGTGTCAGGTTGTTTGCAGATTTTAATATTTTGACAACTGTTGGCCTTCTGTGTGTGCTGCATGTCGCCATCTTTAATTACTTTCACATTCTTATTCTTGGGAGTTAAGGCGAACAGTAGATACTATCAGTAGATTCTCAAGTAGCTTAGGAAGAATGTGTGCACATTTTCAGGGCACATTTCTCTGTTGTTAGTCTCATCAGCCTATATCCTGGTAATAACTTGTTTATTTTTGTTCATTTTCAATTTTATAATTACTATCTAATCATATCCATATTTACATTCAATTTAAATTCAATCCCAACAGGTGTTTTTAAAAGTGTTGATTTGCATATTAAAGGCCAAGGAATTATCATAATATAAATCACAAGTAAACATGCATGATAGAAATATATCTGTCAAAAAGAAAAATAAATCTAGAATCATAAAATTTTGGGAAACAGTGATATATTTATTTGACCTTTCCCTTAGAGGATAACTTGACCTTGGTTTTAATCTCTTTGATTAAAACTAGGTAGCGTCTTAAAAGCTTATGTACTCTTCTCATATTTTATCCAAGTTGCTAGGTCAAGAGATAAACAGACAAAGAGGAATGGCTCCAATACCGAGATGCACATCAAATCTTTCAAGAACCTCCAGAATTTACAGAGCTTACAGGCTGACTTTTGTTATCTTTTGTGTGAAATCCAGTACTGTGTTAGACTTCTAGGGACTAGAGTGCGCCTTTCTTAAAAGACCTCAAGATTTATTCCTCCTAGCTTTGAATGAGTGAAAATGTGTTTTGTTGAAACTTCCCAAAAAGTAACTGCATTTACTATGGAATCTTGTATTGTTTATGGGCCTGGTGAAAGGATTTGGCACTTAATGATTGCCAGACTATTTCAACTTAAAAAGAAAAAAAAAAAAAACCTGGCAAAAGCTGAATGTTTTGAATGCGAAAAAAAAAGTGGTTTTTAAAGACCTAAAAAATAAATGAACGCAATGAATCTTCTCAGATGTTACCAAAAATTTTGAATGACTGTTGACCTGTTTAGTGAGGAAAACGAAGCATGAGAGAAAGTAAATGAGAACAAGATATTCAGGCGGCCTCTGAAATTCAAGTCTGTTGTTGTTAGTTCCAGTTTAATTATATTCCCTCCCTCACAGTTTTCACACAAACGCTAATACTCTCTGCAGTCTCAGCCCTTGCTTCAGTCTGCCTATTTATCAACACTTTAAGAACAAATGGATTCTGCGTACCATCCAGTCAATTCTAGCCACCATATACACTGCATAGGACTAAGTGGTAGATTTTTGAATGGCTACATATATTTTATTGGAATTTATTATAACTAGGTAAAAAATAGGTACAAAGAATTAGGAGAAAAAGGTAATTTTTCCTTAGCAGATGACATCAATTAAAATTGGTTTCAGGATATTTATTACATGATAAAGGTGACAATAAATGTGAATGTACCACTTCAATTTCTTCATTGCTGATAAAGGTTCCTTCTGAACTATGGAGAAAATACACACAATGCCTTCTTTGGAAGAATATTCTCATCTAAATATGTCTTCAGATGTAAGAAAACTGTCAGGCTTGGTTGTCATACTAAAAGTTCCAAATTATTAAAGAAGAAAGTCAGTAAAATTTACTCAATTATTGTCAAAATTGTTTATCAAAGAGAAGTTAAAATAAGACAAATCTGAAGTGCAGTGTTACTGTTCATGTTCTTTTAGTCCTGAATTTTTCTACTGCCAACATTCAGAAACAAACATACAGAACTCTGAAAGCACAGACTACGAGGGTTCATTATTTACTCCTTAATAAGTATCTAAAGTGCAGTGGAAGAAAAACATGTAGAAGTTCTCTGGGGCTCTTTTTAGTAATATCAAAGTTCGATTTTCCATGCCCCTCATACATCCTTTCTGTACTCCTCTACTCTCTGGTATCCCAAATTCAATGAGTGTCTCCAGAGTCGATCCTAGTTTCTTCAAGATTCCTAATTCAATAACCTCCCCCAAAATATCCTTGATGACAACATCACATACTCCAAAATAACCTCTCCTTCAATGCTTCTGCTATGTCATCCCAAACACCCTCCCTCAGTGCATCTGAATTGATGTATAGCTAGCTGTTTGGGATAAAATAACTCTCAAATTAAGTATCCTTTCCTTTCTAAGTGATGAATGTCTTGATCAACAAGTTTAAACAAAAAAGATTTTTTTTACTGCTTTAGTTGGATGAGCCAAATGATTATACAATCAAGCACTACTGAATCTATATTTTTGGTTAAGTCATTAGGAATCTCTCCTACTCCTCTGTATTTCATAGATATTATTTCATTTTCAATAGGTTCTGTCCATGAAGAGCAAAAATGGGTCTGGACAAGTGTATCTTGATAAAGCACTTAGTATCTGCAACCCCAGGAGGAGAAAGATCTAATCTCAGCATACACATTATTTCTTCTGAAGAAGCTGTGATTGGTTCTTGGCTTGACATGGTCAAGCTATACAGTGACCGTGTTCAGTGGAATGGGATTGTGACTAGTCTGAAAAAATCAGCTTCCCAGTTCTGAGTGGGGAAGTAGCTGTGGTGATTGATAATCTACCATTTGAGTAGGGAGAAGTTCACAAAAGGAAGGATTATTTTACTGTGTCCTTCTAAATAGTTGAATACACGATATTACAGGTGTTTTCATTTCTCAAGGATTTTTAATACTAAGTCTACTTTCTAATCCCTGAAAATCTGACTGATGCTGAAAAAGTTACTTAGTAAAGAAAACTTCCAGAATTCCCTTGAGGATGGCTCATGCTAATTTCCTTTTTATTTTATTTCCAAGATGATCTCATTCCCAAAGTCTGTGGCTCCCTGAAAATATACCTTTCCCAAAAGACACTTGAGGAATGAAAGAGCATTCAGAGATACAAAATATACATACTTCTAATCTAAAATGGAATCCATATAGACCCATTTGCTGAGACATCACTAGCTTCTTTTCTGAAAGATTATTGTAAATAAAGTTATTCAGTAAATGTAGAATCTCATTATTATAGATCTAATCAAATCAAAAGAAAAAGAAATATGGAAGGTACATAATTTTCCTCAAAATACAATTCTTCACCATCAACCTAGATGCCTCTGATGAAATACCATCTTTACTTACTTATAAATTAGACAGAATCTTGGAATTACCTCACACAAATGACCCTCAGGCCCCCTAGAGCCTGACATAGTTTATATTGTATTTATTTATTTGGAGACCTATCTGCTCACTAAAGGTAATGAATTCCAGACAAGGAATCATAATTTGCAGAAGTAGGACACTAGGTAAAAGACTGTCTAGTTTTTCTTTTCCTAAACGACTGAAATCTGGCATGAAACTACTTAGAATTTAGATTTCATATTTAGAAATATGACTTCTGAACTAAATTTTGTCATTGAGAATGCATGTTGTACTTGGATTAGAAAGCAACATGGGTAGCTATGTAGTTAACAGCTGGAGCATCACAGATTGATTCTGTGAATGATATACTATCATTGAACTGTGGTCTAGGGAACTTAGTGCAAGAAATATTTAAAATATTTCAACAAACTAGGTTATTATATTTATAATTGAATTAATACAGACTGATAAAACTCCTAAGTACTCTACAAACTACTGATAAATCATTCCTTTATTACTTAAAAAAATAATCATTTAGAAATGTCAGAGAAGTGTTGAAACACCCCCAATTCACTAACTACATGCACTCAGTCTACCTCTCCCTCTCTGTCCTTCAATTGCTCTAGTTACCTAGTTTTCTCTCTCTGTATATAACATACACACACACAAACACACATTTATACAATCTGAAGTGTGCATATGTAAAAATGTATCTCTGCTGTATTTAATAGAAAACTTCTTCATACAACATGGAATTTAAGGTACAATCTCTTAAGCGATTTTGAGTTAGAGTTAGATCTTGATGTCACATAGGTTCAAAACTCTGTGAAGTTTTCTAAGGTTATAACGTTCTTTAGTATTCTGTTCTCTACATAGTTGTCAAGGAGCCCAGGTAAAAGAATGCTGTGGCAGGGTTCAGTTCTGGATTGTCCATAAAAATATTTGATCATGTGCACAACATAGATAAAAGCAAGAAACCCTGGCAGCTATTATAAAGTCATTTGAAATGAGGCAGATCATAATTTTTAAAGAGTTACTATGACAAATCCTCAAATAGTGAAGCATAGAGTGGGTGGTTGGAAAACACAACATCTGCCAAAACACCTTCACATAGGTTTAAGGGAACTTGGTAATCTTTCTGAGCAAAGACTTCAGGCTGTCTAGAAATCCTGGGAAGAAAAGTTTAGGTATGCCTTGCACATGATAAGGAGAAATGTTAAGAGCAAAATATATGTCCTACTATTTTCATTATGAGTTAATGATAGCATATTTTTCATTATATTTAAAGATCTTAAATACCAAACATACTTCCTTCAACACTGAAGTACAACTACAAATAGTCTAAGACAAGTGTGTGTATGTGTGTAGATGCACAGAGAATGCATGCATGTCTTATAAAAATCTAACAGGGTAAAAATCTAGTAGGGTAGAATATTACTAAACTGTTCTGCTTAACTAAATAGTGAATACTTTTCAGATAATAAAATCGAGCCTTTTCAAGTATTAAAGCTTTTTAAAAAGTCTTCCATTTTATAACCAAAGTACTATGTACATCACCACATTTGAAAGGACTTTTACAATCCATTTTTTTTAGTGACTGATTGGTTTAAAAATTCATTTAGGGGTCCAAAAATGTTTTTCAATGGATTTTCACGTTTTCCACTGGTACTCATAGTTAATTATCAAGCTATAACATCAAAATTTTCATTATTATCATTGTGCCCACTCTACCACATTCTCTACCTCCTCCAACTTACCCTCCTATCATTGGTGTAAAGGATAACACACATTCATCAAGTTAAATCAAAGAGTCATTTAAGAAGACTTTTTTAAAAAAAATATTGAACTAGTCATTCCTAAGGCAGCTCTACACAACTTCCAAAATCACTGCCTATGAAGATTCAGAAAAATATAAAACCTAAAATTAAAAGTAGATAATAAACTCAGAAGAGATTCCATTTACCACAAGACAGATTAGATTGAACTGAAAGATACGACTGATTGTCCAATAGTTGAGAGGCATATCCACTTAAAAAAAGATGGGACGACCCTTTAACTTCATTTTACTCTCTTCCACTGCATCAGATACATAAGCTATATACCATCAAGAAAACAAAGTAGTTACCCCACTATTGAACAGATGTCACATTCTGATTAATCCACCATGCCCTGCTTGTTCAACCTAAACTTAATACTATCCTTCACCCAGACCACAACACACACACACACACACATACACACACACACACACATCTACTTAGTCCTTTTAAATCTTAAAGCTTAAAAGAAAGAGATGACAGGAAGAGAATAAAAAGGGTTGAAGGAAAAGGGCTCAGGATGATTGATGTGAATTTGGAAAATTGTACCCCCGCAAGTTAAAGGTATAGATGGCTTAAAAGTCTTAATACATTTTTTTAAAAAAAGTGATTTTAATTTTTCTGTATTACATTACATTCTATATTACATTCTATATTATATTATAGTACATTACATTATAGCACATTACAGTACTTACTTAACATTCTGAGAACTGGGATGGGAGTTGTGCACAATAACAAAGTGACAGTACTAGAATAAACCCACATCAGTGAAATAAGTATACAAGCAGTCAATATGGTCTGTCATGGAAAACACTAGTTCTGGGAAGAGCTATACTCCTAGTAAAAGTAAGAAAAAGAAACCACATGAGTCTTCAAAAATATTGCATAACAAGGAAAAGAATTTCTTTGTGAAAACTAAATAAGTGGGCAAACAAATATTCAATGGATTTGTTTAGAAAATAGGGGATTCTCAGAAGGAAAAGAAAGACAAATCCACAGGAATCAGATACAAGAAGCCTTTAAAATGCTGGTATTTAAAAAAGATCTGATACTACAAAGATCCTCAAACTATTAAAAATGAACTGGGTTCAATAAGAAAATATCAAGAGCAATAATAAAATTTGAAGTTAAAATAATAATGAGATGTAAGATTGATAAATTATAAAAGTAAAATCCTAATGTGAAGAGTAAGCTAGATAATTTTCTCAATAACACAGAGGAAAATGGCACAAGGAAATGAAAACAGTAAGTGAAATATTGAAATTGTGAAAGAAAGTGAGAATACCATTGCAAATTAGCAGAATTCACTATGGGAGAGAGCACAGAATCTAAAGGAAAAAAAAACAATAATAAAAGATTTATAAAATATATTGTTCTAGAATTTTAAGGGGAAAAAATTAGCCTTCAAGCTGTGGACCCAGCCTTGTTTTTCTTTGTGGGTACAACCCATAAGAAAGATTCTTGCAAAGATGAAGAACTCAGGGAAAAAAAAATGCTAACATGTGAAAACTTTTTTAAAAATTATAGAAAACTGTAGGTGAACAACTGGAGAGTTGTTCAAACAATTTTAAAATAGGTCATCACATAAAAAGGCTGACAGAAAATATAAAATATAAGTCATTGATATTTGAAATGATTCACTTTTTCTGAGAACAAGATATATTTTAACAATAATCTCAATGGGAATCTTTAGATTAGTGACAATGTCAGTAACCATAGGACCTGGGAAATAAGACAAATGAGTAAAAAGTTACAATCTGAATGCACAGGGAGTGGTGGGGGAAATTCTGCTGTCCAAAGACAGCTGAGCTATGGATGCTCTTACTTCATAAACCTGCAATATGGGACAGATCAAAATTTCAAAAGAAATAAAAAATCTATCCTTAACATTGTAATATTTAAAATATACACGGACAATCCAAGTATTGACAAAGTCCTCAAGAGTGCCAAACAAAACATGTGTTTGAGATTGAGCCACTGTTAACCTAGACATTAAAAAAAAAAAAAAAGGAAAGTATTAGAATGATGAACAAATATAAATATAAGAAAAGAGATGGTAGCTGGGAGATACAGGGGTAGAATGTGTTTTTTTTCCAGAATAGAGTCCAAAAGAAAAATTGGATTGAAAAAATAGTAATATATGTGGCAATACTGATTTGGGAAAAATATACTACCAAAATGTTAAACTTTTAAAATATTGGACAAGATAAAACAAAGTATGCCTAGATAGCAAAATCCTGTTGTCTGCTAATTACATACAAACAACAAACAAGAAGCAAAAGAAGGTAAGAAAATAACTACATTTACAATTGTTTCAAAAAGAATTGAATACCTTGGAATTAACCTAACAAATGAAGTAAAATACCTATATACCAAGAACTACAAGACATTATATTACTACAGAACTTGGCTAGTGACATAAGGAGACAGAAGGGTATCCCAAGTTCATGGATGGGTAGCATCAATATAATCAAAATGTCTATCACGTCTAAAATTATACACAAATTTAAAGCAAGTTCCATCAAAATCCCAATTATGTTTTTCAAAGAAAGTAAACAAAACAATATTGAAATTTATATGAAAACACAAAATGTCTCATATTACAAAAGCAAGTTTTAGGAAACCTGAGAGAATGGATATATCACATTATCTGACTTAAAACTTTACTATAAATCAATAGTATTAAAAACAATATGATATCAGCACAAAAATAGATACATGGACCAATGTAACAAAGTCAAAAGTCCAGAAATAAATCCATGAACATACCAATATTTAGTCTATAATAAATAATCCTTGACCATAAAATAGAGGAAAAAACAGTCTCTTTAATAAATGGTACCAGCAAAATTAAAATGTCATACCTAGAAGAGTATATCTGGATTAGTTGACCATCCCTTTTCCACCATGAATTGAGAACTTTGAATGGTGACCACTGACAACTCTTGCAACATTAGTTTCTTAATTTTGTTACAAGCTAATCCACATACAGTTATATGTGTGTAAGGGTAGTAAAACAAGTAAGCAAAACAGTAAAGAATAATAATTATGATTTAGATCTATCTTTCTTGCTTGTTCCTTCATTTGTGCCTTCACCTAATTATCAGTCCTATTGCTTCAAAAACTATAGCTAAAGAAAATAAAAGTCAAAGAATTTGATTTAATATATTATTCATTCACTGGCTTGTCCTGGAATTCTTTATTTTTATTCCTATTTCTAAGAATTTGTTTTTCTTTTCCCAAGTAACAAGAAGTCATCTCTTATCTTTTTTTCTTGAAATCCTGGAAGTAGTTTCCAACATCTTTCCTCCTTCCAACTCATGCTTCAGCTTTGTGGTTTCTTTTTACATTGTTATAGGGAATGGAAAACAGTCAAAGTGAGCATCTGTGTTCCTGTTCTTCCAAAAACTCTACTTCTCACCCTTTTTCTGAAATTTCCCTTTGGAGTTTCATATCATTTGGCATTTCTCCTTTTAAGTAAGGGTGACACTCTAAATCTTTTGTGTTAGCTCCAGGGTCAGATATATTTTATTCTATTCCACTCTTACTGCTGATGTATCAAGTTGGTCAGATTTTGAAGTACCATCTGGTTGTGATTTGAGTTTTTTAGGTCATATAAGTAAATCTGTTCATCAGATTATTTCAAAATTATTTTTTCAACTAATTGCAGCCTATCTTAATAACCATGAATTGAACCAAAACAAATAGTGAAATTCCTTTTCAATGAAACCTATGGATGTTGAGGAAGGAGGAAAGGATGATTACATGGGATGACTTGATAGTTTTCACTCATATTTTAACCAACACTTAACAACTAATAACATGAACTACATGTTCGTGTAGCTTATTCCCATGACATATGTAGAGTACCAGAATTTGATGGCTGGATCAAAATCGAAATATTCCTTTTCTCCACATTTTGTTTGCCCTAAGATTGATGCTGCCCATAACTTAAGATGAACAACAGTGGCACTCAGAATTGTTCTTAAATCCCAAATAAACCTGACTCTAATGTTTTGCTGTATTTATTAACTAGTCAACACAATTGTGAGAGTGAAAATTGACCATTCTTACCCTACTACTAGAATTTTATGTCATCCAGACTGGGACCTTGATGTAACTCTAGTACCAATCACTGGACTACATTTCTCCTGTTTTCATTCTTTGGAAGATTCGAATCTGACCAAGTCAAAACCGTTGATGACAACCTTCTGGCTTTCTCTGTATGCAGAGTAGAATTTCCAAACATCCATACTTTGAAAACTGGCAAACAAATCTCAATACTACAATTCAATTACCATTGAATTTTTCATAGACAAATTTGTTAATTACTGTTAAACTTGCTGATTATAATTTGGAAGTTGTTTAAGTCCAGCTAGAATTGAAATTTACTTGCTTAAATCTAAGCACTTGCTGGCAGGAATTAAATTTCACTTACAGAAGAATATTTGGTGGTGAAAAGCAGAAGTTCTGGAGTTGGACAAACTTCCATTCAATTCCTGATCCTAACTCCTACTAGCAGATCTTTGCTGACCTCATTGAACCTCCATCTTCTTATCTGTAAGAGGGGACAGTGGCAGTTCCTAGTTCAATGTCTATTTTATGAGATTATATTTTGAGAATTAAATAAGAAAAGGAAAGTAAAGCAAGGACTTAATATAGTATCTGACACATAGGAATGGCTCAGTATACTTTTGTATAATTTTATCACTCCCAACATCATTATAAAATTGTTTTGAAAATTTTTTTAATTAAAACAAGTGTTGGAGCTCCCTGGTGGCCTAGGGATCAAGTCTCAGTGTTATCACATGAAGGCCTGAGATCCATCCCCAGCCAGGGAGCTGACCCACACGACGCAGCAGACCTCACCTATCTTTCCTGCTGCTCCCCTCAGAAGTGTGTTTCAGTCAATCTGCCTGTTCTGCTCTCCACTCTGTCTCTGGTGAGTCCTCTCACCCCCTGCACCTCTGGCCTACACTCCACTTTTTCTATGCAAAAATTTAAAAAAAATTAAAAAGTGTCTTTGATTTCAACAAATATTTCTTGAGCATCCCTGTGCTGAACACCATTCTAAGCCTGTGATATATCAGTGAGACCTAATCAAGATCCCTACCTTTTCTAAGAAGGGGAGACTGAAAATAAATATGGGACACAATAAATCAAACTTTAAAAGCTGAGTTGCACAACGAAAAAGTTTCAGATGGTGAATAGCACACAATAAAGAAAAAAATTGAAAGAGTGAAGGTCACTAAAAAGTGGTTAGAATGATTATAGGACGGTCGGAGTGAACCAATATTTGGTTTATTGAGTTTCTTGGAGTTTACGAATTATTAAAATTCTATTTTCTTCCTGTAAACAGCATGCATGAAAATAGAAATTTCTTTTCCAGTGTTATTCAGCAGTACATATTTTTCAAAATAGGGAAGTTCACCATATGTCATTATTCCCTCTCCTTAAAAATTGCTGAGCCAATAACTGCAGAATCAATTGTTGACAACAGATTATATACTCATCTCTAACATTACGTATAAGTCAGTGTTATCACAGAAAACTTCTCTGGGGTCTCCACATAACTTTTCACACATATTGCTCTTATACAAATCAAAAAATAGTTTCAACCAGAATTGTAAGAACTCTGAAATAGTCACCTGCCAATCAAAGTCCTCCTACAAAAAATACCCTCTCTGTGTTCCAAATGGCTGTGGAAATCTATATGTAAAACCAATAAAGGCCAAGCAGTAGTAGATGAAACACTGTTCCAATTAATTAATTCCCCTCTAAAAAAAGTTACTTTTGGTGGATTTTATCTCAGGTGTGTGGGATATTGCAAATTTGATAGCTCCTTAAACTTATAATTGATTCTCAGCTTTAATTCTGGGATAAAGAGTACAACTGATAGATCTTAAAATAACTTCTTTGTGGAAGGGGAAGGATTCCTTAGGTAACACAATTTACTCCTCTGGATTCTGAAATTAAGCAACCACAGAGTCGAAGAAGAGGATTGTGAAATGGATATCCTTTTCCACTGAGTCTGAAGAAATTTTGATGACTGTACAATTATTATTTGAAAGAAAAAAAAAGAGTACATATCACTATATCTTTCTTCTTTGTTTAATCACTCACCTACTATGTCTGTTACTGAAAGTGCTTGTGAGTCTAAGGAATAAAATACCAACTACCTTCCACTCAAAACATTAGCTTCTTTCATCAAAGCAAATATTTTAGAAGTCTGATCCTTCTATTTCTCTTTCCGAGAATATGCTCTAGCAATTAGTTCACTTTTTAATTGCTTTTACTGAAGTAATTGTTTCTTAATTTTGGCTTTATTTTTATTTGTAATATGAGCACACAACATTTTATGTGGAATTACATAAGAATGAAAGAAACAGAAACGTCCCAATATACACTGAATTTCCATCTGAATATGTTTGATTCAAAAGTAATAATAAATGTTTTTATTCATTTGCAATGTATATTTACTAAGAATGATTTATGCTGGAAAAATTTTATTTTATTGGTTCAGTTTTTATGCCACATTTTCCAACAACTTTTCCAAATGCTTTTTAAATTTTTTCCAACTCGCACCCTCCTTTTACCCTCAAGTATAAAACACAACTTAGAATGCACATGAGAAGACATTCATGCACACGCATGCACACATATACACTGCACATACATACAAGCACACACTGCTTGATTTCCTAACTGACGACTTTTAGAGAAGATGGTGATGTACAAAACAGAAAAGGAGGGCATGATATTTTTCAGGCCTGAAAATATAAAGTGCAAGAATCATTGGCTATGTGTTACTCAAAGGGGAAAAAATAGCAAATGTAATGGTCAGAGGTTTTCTTGATGGATGTGAGTGCCACCAAACAGTGGAGTTTTCCACAGTCCTGGATTTTGCAATCTTTTTGGAATTTGCTCTGATTCTCTAGAGGCCTGTAAATACCAATTTAAGAATCACTGTTCCTAAACATTCCATGTAGTCAACAAGATCAGAAATATCAGGCTGTTTCTAGAAACAAGGCTTCCAATCCAAATTCTGCTAATCTTTGATGAGATTACTGGTTAAAATGTAACTCTGGGGTTTAAGAGTAGATTCTATTTCTTTTTTGAAAGTATACATGGTTGCACCAGTCTATTGTCTGACATTATGAATGGGCCTTTTGAGTACAACGGATTATTTAGAAAAATCAGATGGGTGACTGAAAAGGTCATCAGAAAACAGCTGTTCGCATGCAACAATCTCAGTTAATTAAACGCAATATAAATTTAAGTCCCTCGATTGTTTGGCGGGTCCACTTCTCGAGGGTGAAGACAGACAGCAGTGAAATAACATGTTTCCTCCTCTGTTCTCATACTGCCAGATATGTTACTCGTCCTTAAAATCATATAAGAACAAACAGTATTATTCCCTTAAATAGTGATTCTCAAAAAATTTTATTAGAGAATTCCACAAACGAGGAGCCAACATCTCTATTTTTATCACAAATCCCTAGTCTATAGAAAAATTCTCATGAAATTATATGGCATACAACAATAACATTTCTTGTAAGTATGTTCTCACATTCACACATAAAGCTATCCAAAAGTCTAATACAGTTCAGTTTGCACAGTGCAGAATCATTAATTGGATCTGCCTATGTTTTCCAACTAGCAGCATCCTGCCGTGATAAGTATATAATATAAACACTCCCCACTGTGACTCCTCATAAACCCTAATTTTTTTTTCTTCCTTGAAGTCAGCTAGTGAATTTAGATGACCTAGCTGCTAAAAATAAACTTGGTATTTAATTCTTTACTGACATAATCCAATCCTGCATGTAGAGTTTAATAATGATTATCCATTCTATAATCTTCCCCAAAAGACTAATGCAATGTCAGTGTGAAAAGTACAAAGAGGGGATGGCAGGACAATGCTTTAGCCATTTCAGATATTTACTTCAAAAAATGAGACCATTTTCTCTCTACAATTTTTGTAGTTAACTTTTATGTTTATGAAATAAGCAAATGTACAGAAAAAAACTCAGACCTTAAATATGTCCTTTGATTAATTTTTACACAGTCATCACACAAATAGTTGCCGATCCAGAAACCTTCTTTCTGCCCCATCTAATTATGACACCCTACACAAACGTAACCACCATCTTCCTGTTTATCTCCACAGAGTAGTTTTTCCTGTCCTTGGATTTAATGTGAACAGTCACATGTTCTGCACTGCTACGAATTCAGCTGGTCTTCTTTGCCATTCTCTGAAGTTCATTCATGTGTGTGTATTAGTAGATCCTCCCCCTTTCATTGTTGTATAGTATTTCAATATATGGTTAGTTTTAATTATAGGTTCAATTTTTTAATACACGGGAGCACTCAGATATTGTACCTCACATTGTGTCACACATGGTATGTTGTATTTCAAGATCTGTTTATTTCACTTGATGGTTATTTGCTTATTATCTTTAAGTCTATGAATCCACAGTTATATCATCTTTGCATCACTTATGTTAGTAATGTCTGTTTTCTGACTTTTTCATGATTCATCAACTTTCTAAATCTTCAAATTATCAAATTTTGATCTATTGTTTCTGTTTGTGTCATTGATGGTGTTTATTTGTTTCTGTTCCTTTTCATTTCTTTTAGAATTTTTAGCTTTAATTTGCCATGATTTCTGTCAAATCTTGAGAAGAATGCTTACTTGATTGATTTTTATAGGGTTTCTTTCTTATTGATGTATGTATTAAAAACTTCTATTTTTCTCTCAGTGTTTGTTTCATTGCATTCCATGAATTGTAACATTTTAGCTAAAAAAAAGATATTTTCTATGATTATGATTTGTCTTTGACTTGTAATTTATAGGGCACATTTTTAAATTTCCAAAATTTTTACAGATTATTTCACATTTGTAATTGCTTTCTAGGCTAATTCTTCTGTGACTAGAGAATATCCTATGAATGTTTTCAAACCTTTGAATCATGGTATGCTTTGCTTTCTAGCAAAACATGTGATCTATTTCAGCTAATATTTTGGGGAGGTGGTTTTACATGGGTCTCATGTTTCTGCACATCTTTAGTGCAAAGACCCTGACTCCCTTTGTTCTGGACCATATTCTGGAGGATGGTGCAGCAATCAACTTTGGAAGATAGAGATAGTGCCTTCCTCCAGGAAGAAAAAAAAAAAAAAGCTTCTCTTGGAAAGAGGGTTTCCAAGGCTTTCTTGGCACTCTTGGAAGACCATCTATCTCCACAACAGCAGACAGTCATGCTCACTATCCAGTGTAAAAGGTTCAGGTTTCAAAGCTCATCTATCTTCTTTTGTCATACAACTCTGCACATACAGATATTACCTGGCCTTCTTCAAGTCATCCTGCATAAATTGCAAGTTGGGAAACTGGCAGCAAATATGCTGAGGCTTGTGCAGAGGGCTATAACATGAGTCATAAAACCCAATGTCTCTTACTAAGGAATCTCTTGTTTTCTGCCAGTCTCTATGAAATCATAGCACACTAACATTTTAAGTTAAAAGAAAGATAAAACTGGGAATGAAGTCAGCAAGATAGCAGAATAGCAAGCCCCGTACTTGCTTCTCCCATGGAGACATTGACTAAAAAAACAATATACAAACCAGTTACCTTTGTAGGAACAAAGGGAGAGGCAGGTCTTTTACCATAGTCCTTTGTGCCCACTCCTCCCTTTGCTCTCCACTGTCTCCCTCCCCATCTGGTATTTCCCATTCTACATTTTTCAAGGGTTTCTTTGGGTTTCAGTTTTGTGTGTTCCTTTGTTTTGTTTCTCTATATTCCACATACAAGTGAAATCATTTAGTACATGTCTTTCTCCTAACTTATTTAGCTTAGCATACAGTGTATGTGTGTCATTTGCAAGTAGTGATATCTTTTATATCTTTCCCTTGCCTTATTGTTCTAGCTAAGACTTTAAACAGTATGTTGAATAGTAGTGGTAAAAATACTATGAAGATCTTTATCTCAAGAATTGGATAGCCTAGCAGAAATGGACACATTCTTAGAATCATATAACTTTCCAAGACTTAACCAGGAAGAAACAGAAAACTTGTTCAATTAAATGCAAAGAAATTGAAAGAGTAATCAAATTTTTTCCATAAACCAAAACCCAGGACCATAAGTTTTCACTAGTGATTCTACCAACTCATCAAAGACAGACTAATACCTATACTTCACAAACTCTTTCAAGAAAAAATAAGGGGGCCTCCCTGGTGGCGCAGCGGTTAAGCTCTGCGCTGTGAAGCTGTCGGCAGCGGCGACGCGAGTTCGACGCCTGGCCAGGGAGAATCCCACATGGTGCGGCAGACCTCTCCTGCCTCGCCCGCTGCCCCCCTCAGCAGTGTATTTCTGATCTGCTTGTTCTACTACCCGCTCTGTCTCTGGTGAACCCTCTCGCCACCCCACACCTCTGGTCTGTAGCCCAGCTTGTATGTATAAATAAAAAAAATAAATCTTAAAAAAAAAAAAAAGAAAAAATAGGGTATGCTTCCAAACAAAAATCCTACATAATCTCTTTGCAAAATTCAACAATACATTAAAAATATCATTTTTTATGACCAAACAGGATTTATTCCAAGGATGTAACCATAGTTTAACATCTCCAAATCAATCAATGTAATTCACCATGCCAACAGAAGGAAAAATAAAAATCATATGGTCATTGGATGGAGAGAAAGCATTTTACAAGATTCACCATCCATATATGTTGAAAACGCATTAAGAAAATGGGAATAGAAGGAACACACCTTAATATAATAAAGATTAGATATGACAAAGCCACAGTTGACATTAGGCTCAAATGTGAAAAACTGAAATATTTTTCTCTAGGGTCAGTCTTACTACTTCTAGTCAAAACTGAAAGTCCTAAGCAGAGTAATTAGACAAGAAAAAGAAGGGAGTCATTAGGAAAATACAAACCAAAACTACAGGGAGATATCAGCTTGTACCAGTTAGGATCAAAAACAAACAAAAATAACAGATGTGGCAAGGAGTTGAAATTGGAATCCTTGCACACTGTTGGTGGAATGAAATATGTTATAGTTGCTAATGAAAAATAGTATGGAGGTTCCTAAAAAAATTAAAGATATACTGTACGATCTAGCAATCCAAATTCTGGGTATTTATCCAAAACAAATGGAAACAGAAACTCAAAGAGAGCCACACACCCAAGTTCACCGAAGCATTATTCACAATAGCCAAGATTTGAAACATCCTAAATGTCCATGAATGTATTATGAAAATGTGGTATAATGAAAATGTGCTATGATAGAATATTACTCAGTCATTAAAAAATGGAAATCCCACCTTATGCAAAAGGATGCATAAATCTTGAGAACATGAATCTTAAGTGAAATAAACGAGTCACAAAAGAGTTGATGCTGCTGGATTTCACTCATTTGAGGTAACTAACTCAGTCAAATTCAGAAACTAGGCAAGGGAATGGGAGCTGTTGATCAGTGGGTATAGAATTTTGGTCATACAAGATGGAAAATTTCTGGAGTTCTACAACTATGTGCATATAGTTAGTAATACTGCACTGCACTCTTAAAAACTTGCTAAGAGAGGGGCCTCCCTGGTGGCACAAGAGGTTGTCTCAGACTATGAATCTATCCGCAGCCACTGCAGCACAAGTTCGATCCCTGGACGGAAGCTTCCCACATGGTACAGCAGACCTTTCCTGCCTCGCCTGCTGCTGCCCTCAGCAGTGTATTTCAGTCAATCTGCTGATTCTGCTCTGCACTCTGTCTCTGGAGAATCCTTTCACCCTCAACACTTCTGGCCTACACCCCAGCTCTTGTATGCAGAAATAAATAAATCTTAAAAAAAACTTACTAAGAGAATAAATTTCATGTATACAATTTTCACTATATAGATGGGTGATAGATAGGGCTGAGGGAACAATATATTGATATACAGAACAATTCAGATGAATCTCCAGGAATGTATTTTGAATGAAAACATTCTATTAAAAATATTTCATAGTGTTCAACTCTGTTTATATATTTATAAATATTTTATAAATAATATTTTAAATTGGAGGAGAAATTACTGGTTGTCAGGAGGTAGGGAAGAGGGGAGACAGAGGGGTAGGTACAAGAGTACATTCTTGGGATGATGAAACTGCTCAGATGTTGACTACAATGATAAGTACACAAACCACACATGATAAGGTAGTATGGACCAAAATACAAAAACACACCCAAATGAGTACAAGTAAAATTGTGGAAATCTCAATTATTTGGCATATTTCCATCAATTTCAAGCCTATAATTTTGTGACATGGTATCATCAGAGGAAGCTAGATAAAATGTACTTGAGATATCTATGTATTATTCCCATTACATGTGATTCTACAATTATCCCAAATACAAATTTTAACTAACAGTGGGCTCAAATCTTATAAAATATATACAGTTGTTAGGTGATCTAAGTAATGAAAAAACTATATCTCTTGGGGTTGGATGGGTAACATAACAGGAAGAACACAGGAGTGCCTGGTATATTTAAATATTTCAGAATACAGACATATTTCAGCCTCTAAAATTCTTAATCAAGCGATGGGATCTTATTGTTTAGAATTCACCTTTAATTTTGATTTTTTTAACTGAGAATAAAGATAAAAAATAAGCAAATTTATCTGTTTCTCAAAATTTTTGTTTATATAATTATCATTTTTTAAGATAATTTTCAATTGGTTGGATGCCCATGCACCATTCTTTTTTAAATTAAATCTCCATGGCAACTCCATAATAAAAGTACAGCAGAGTGCTTATGGGATACAGGGTGGCACTGCCCACACAGAACATGCCACTTACAAAAATGTGTCTACAATGAATGTTTCTGGGCAGACAGACAACACAGAATCATTAGTAAGTCAAAGAAAAACAAAGTCACTGTCCTTTTGTTCTGCAGTCTCATGTGGTTCTAGAAAGGCCAGCAAATAGGCATTTTGCCCATTCCATTTCGGTTCATTCTTTGGTTCGCTAGAAGTTTATGTTAACAGCTATGGAAAGGTGTGACCAATAAGAGCTAGAAAAACAATTCCTATATCAATTGAAATATTAGAATTCAATAGTAGTCACTTTAATCAGGGTCATATACTGCCAAGATATGAGTACTGGGAATTATAAATGCATTCTCTCATAAGGTTATACAAATGGAAGATACTCAACAAGAGACTTACAGTTAAATAGGGGAATTCAAATTAATAAGTCACACAATTAGAATGAAACTCTTAGGAACATGATGACTTAGGAAAGAAAAGACTTGTTTATAATTTCCCCTTTTGTTACTATCTGCTTTACTTTTTGGAAGAGTTTTCCTGGTGTTTCTCAGGGTTTTTTTTTTTGTTTGTTTTCATTTTTTCTTCTATGTATCTCTATTCTTGATCCCTGCTTTGTGGTTACAAGGCAGGTTGGTTAAATCAAATTTCCTATGTACAAAATAGTCCATGATGTGCTAGAATCAACTCCTTGTCATTTAACTGTATAAATCTGCCCTTTTCTTCCTCTCCTCTGGTGTTTTGCCATTGGTTCAATAATTTTAACACAGCTGCAATTTTGAGTAAAACACAAGTACTCATCAAAATATTAGGACAATAAAAGAAGTGATCCTAACTTTGGAATATCTTTAACTAGGGATCCTTAAGATTAAATTGCTTTACAACATTGATGGAACTAGAAGGGATCATGCTCAGCGAAATAAGCCAGAAAGAAAGAGAAAACTATCTAATTGTTTCACTTACAACAGGAATATAGCGAAACCAAACAGGAGAGACACTCAGCGAGGGAGGGGGAGAATAAGGGCTCAAAATGGGGTAGAAAAGAGCACAAGGGACTATGGTGATGGGTCACGGGTGAATTGGTGGATTATCCAAGGGGAATACACAATGTAAAAGACTTAAGTAACAATAAAAGAATGAATTAAAAAAAAAAACGATTAAATCACTTTCGGTCATACATTAGTTCCAGTTTAAAGCAAAGGTTTACTATGAGCTAACAGCTCAGAGAAACATCCTACAGGTCCCTAGAAAGGGAGCAGCGGCCAACAACATTGAATTTTCTGAGTTGCCATGATAAAACTAGTTCTCGGAATGCAGGAAAAAAATGAAAAATGGTACCAACTGCTATTTCTCAACCAAATGTTTAAAAGTCATTTTTAGAATTACAAATCAAGAAGGAGCATGCCCCTTTCTTCTTCCTACAGTGCCCCCTATGGGCAGAACCTAAAAAGGATTTGCATGGCAAAGGGAAACTTGCGCTGACAGAATCCCAGTCAAAGCATCACAAATTATGGAGGGATGAAGGGGTTTGGATTTGCAAGACATTACTTATAACCAACACACATAGTGCGATATTCAACTTCCCAGAGGGCACTCTAGAGATCTAAATAATTTATCCATTAAAAAAGTAAAAGGTATATGATTGCAGACGTGCAAGGTAGAGTATGCGCAATGAACACTTATGAGCCTGGAAATAGATTCAGTGTAGACGGATCTATGACACATACAAATTACCGCTCAAGCCAAAAGTGATTAAAAAGGAATTTCTTTCTATGACTTCTTGGATGACATTAAAGGAAAATAAAGTCTTTAGAAACAGCCATTAACGTGTTCTTTGTTTCCATTCCACTTTCCTGACAAGTTTCTTTCTCATTCATGCTCCCTCACCATCCAAAAGGGAAAAACCCATAGTTCATAGGCTCTTTGCTTCCAATTTCCGAACCTGTTCTGGCATGAATTACCATATTCCCTAAAGCGCATTGTTACTCCTGCTTGTGACTTAAAGGCCCCAGTTTTTCACTCTTTGTATTTATATTCTGCTTTATAGTACTTACCTACCTTAGCACAGGTCTCATTTGATTTTCCTTTTAAAAAAATCTTAGATCTTTCCAAGCTTGGTGGATACATCCAACTAAAGTAAAACATTATTTTCATTAAAAAAGCATTTGTCAAAAGAAAAATGGCCAAGTAAATAAAAATAATAACACATATGAAAGTTAAAAGGTAGATTTCCCTAATATATAAGGAGGTTCTTAAATTAAAAGCAAATGCAGAATACTGTTTAGTATGCTTCCATTTGTCTAAAATTTTAGCATCTCAATCTGTCCATATATAAGTAAAATATCTCTCTGAACATAACATGTAAGACTATTAACACCGACCACACGGAGGGGAAGTGGGTGATTAGGACAGGTAAATGGGAGGCATATTTTTCACTCTGGACTGCACTTTAAAATGGAGCTTCAACCCACAAATGTATTGCTTCAAAAATTAAGTAAAAATTGAATTGAATTCATTTATAAAAGAAATTGGCAACCTCATATTTTATCAGAGGTCTGGTGCTTGCCACCCCAGATAAATCCCCCAAGTTTAACACACACAAGCTTCATTTCTCACCAAGTAAAGTCTGCTATATTGGATGCCCCTGATAAATCTAGCTTCTACAATATCTGCAACTTGTAGCCTTCAGGATTGGCTGCAGTGACAGACGGGGATGAAAAAGGTATGCCAGTTCTAACTAACTGTCCAAGCGCATACAAAACGTCCATACAAAATGCAAAATGCTCATTGGGTGGAACCGACTATGTGGGGCCATTCTTGATGGTAAGAATATTGGAGAAAGGAAGAACAGGGGTGCACCTGTGGTCGCTACAGCATTTTCCACCTTACAGTAATTTTATTTATTTAAATTTATTTATGAAGGTCTTAGCAATTAGAAAACCTCATATATTGTATAACCTCTGTTTTATGTATTTTTGATTTTCATTGGTTTAAAAAACGACATACATAGGAGCTCCTCATGATGATGCAGAAAACCCAGGTATATCCTATCTTATATGTAGAAAGAATAGACTTGGCCGAGGAATAGTTGCATGAGTAAATGTCAGTCAATCTAAATTTGGCTCTGCTTTAAAATGCTTGAGTTCAGTCATTTACTGTGCCAGGTACAATTAAACATAAGGAGTCTACACAATCATTAGCCAAAGTGTTTAGAAGTGGATGAGCTCATACTATCCATTTTGTCAGGACCCTTCAGCCAAGTTTTCACATGTCCAGCCAGTAAAGGCCGAGTACGCTTTACCTCCACAAGTTACAAAGAAAGTCGAAAGAGAAGCCAGTGCAGTGTTCTGTGTTCTATTTTTATCCTGGAAAGAACTGTTTGTATTCATACTTAATTTTTGTCTCTCAGTTCTGAGTTCATTTTGCCAAACTGTTTTTTTTTTTAAATTTGTAACAAGAAAAATGAAGTCTTCTAAAAATTTAAAAGCAATGAATTAACGAGATCGCATGTACACTGTGTGTGTGTGTGTGTGTGTGTGTGTGTGTGTGTGTGTGTGTGTTTAAGGTACTAAGGGATGAACTGTAGGTGTGATTTAGCAACAAAATTTCATTGGTCTCCATTCTGCATGAGTTTATTTACCAGTCTAATATTCAATTCTGAAGAATTCCAGTTATGGAAAAGAGAGATTCAGAAAATAAGGAAGAGCATTTTGGTGACTGGGATCTGGATTGAGGAATTATTCCCCCAAGAGAAGCGAGGAAAAGAGACTGATCAACATTTCTACAGAGGTCCAAGCAAGTGAACTACATCTTAACATATCATTTTAATGACGCGTGAAAGTGACTGCAAGAGCAGTGTGTGAACAGGGCATTTTAACTCTTAAATCAATGCTATTTTTGTTTACCTTTCCTGAAAACACCACCAGGTCAGGGTGGGCTGTCACAAGTAGAAAGTTGAGTCTTGAGCACACCCTACTGGTTTGGTGTGAGACAACAGTAAAACACAATAGATATATTTTTCACTTTGTTTTTTTTTCAATTACAGATGTAATGAAACACATGGTATTCCATAAAATTAACATTTCACTAAAATTATTAATCATGTGCATACTATTATATGTTAATAGGGATTAATATATATATATATAATACATCCATTTCAATAGAATCAAATCCTTTTGACATTTGTGGATGCCTTGATGTGACTTCCCATATTCTGTTTTTAAGATTCCTTTAACTCTTTTAACTTTGTTTAGTTTTAGCCAACTCCAAACGTACCCCAAGGAGGACCCTTTTGAAGTGAGTCAGTCTGATCCTCTGATCCCAGATCCATAGGGCCACCTGCAGATGTCATGCTGAAGTGCCGCTCTTGTCACACCACCTGTTCTTCCTTGTTCTCCTGGATTGGTTTTTGCTTTCATCAGGCAAATTCTTCAAACAGCTGGGTGGTGCCAACATGGGGAGCCCCCTGGAGAGTCCATTTTTGCCCCACACTAGAAAACTAAACTTAAGCGCTCAGTCACATTTACAGTGCTTTTTCTACTTTATGGATACTGAAATTGTGTGAACCGTATTTGAATTAGAAAGTAGTGTTTTCGAGCACATATGATGAACACAAATCTATTGAAATATGAATGTTCAAGAAAAATGAATAGGTTGCCACAATTTTGTGGTCTTTTCATGCATGGCTAGAAAATAAATGAATGTGTCATGGCATTATTTTCAACTATTCTCTTCCCAACTGAGACACCATATAGAAATGGAAGCTCCGAGAGATCCCAGGGATGAATTAAGAGAGTTTAGGTTTTATTCTTTTGTTTCCTTTTGTTTTTTCACCCAATAATTGTGACCAAGATCATGTGGCTATTTTTAGATCTTGATCTTGCTGCATCTCCCCAGAAATGCAGTAGAATTTCACTACTGTTGCAGTCCCAAGATCCAGAAAATAAGGGGTTAGGAACTAGTAGCCAAATTCCTATGAGCAAATGGAGGCAAAGAAAAGCAAACTTATTCTACTTTAAAATAGTCCAACCTTCTGTCTCAGAGATCAGAGAACTCTGTGGATGCCACGGTACAACCGGAATTCATTCCCAACTTCTATATCTATCAAGCATAAAATAAAATTTTATGACCACATGTTAAACCTTTCCTAGTATAATAAAGTCAAACTCAGACAAGCATGTGTAGGCACAAAACGTAATTAACAGTTTGGCAAAGATTGCCTTCCATTTGTTTTTGGCTCAAAACTAACTCTGACCCAAAGAAGTTCCAATCACATTATTCATTTTTCAATGGTAACATTCTTTAATTGAAGGTTCACTGTTTCAAAACTTAAACTCACACTATGTTTCAAAAATTGAAATCTGATAGACAATTGTGTCAAACTGGCAAGGTAAATTCCAGGAGTCCAGGTGCTGTATCTATCTCTAGTTACCTCTATGAAATCCAATATGCATCCTGCTACCAGATTAATCTGATAAAGCAGAGTCCTAATCATATCACTCAAAAGCCTTTAATGGCTTTCCAATTACCTACAAAATTAAATTCTAAAGTCTTATACTAACATGCTAAGCCCTCTTCAGCCAACTTCTCCATCTTTACCATTTATTATCCCCTTTTAGACATTCCAATGTTCCAATCTAACTGATTTATTTTCTGCTTCTTCAAATACTGCTTATGGTTCATTTTCTAAACAAATACTGCTTCTCGATGTGATTCTGATGCCATGCACAAACTACCACAGATCCATCCAAATTCCCTCCAAATCACATCTAATAATAGCGATGCCAAAAATAGTGATAAGAGCAGAAGCCAGCATTAGTGAGGGCCCATAAGAGCCAATTACTGAACCAAGCACTTTATGTGCAATATGAATGAGGCACATAACGCAGGGAATATATTTCATGCATTCCTCTTGACATTCCTAGGTGGTGGGTTCTGTTGTTGAGAAGCTGAATAAGAGTTCCCATACCTGATACATAGATACACTCACATGGCCATTGCTGTCTTTTTCATGTGCATTTTCACATTTCTCCAAAAGTCTAGAATGACTTTATCCAGATTCATCAGGCAGGGATTTAGGCCATTTATAGCAGAAATTGATGTCACCAACAATTTTTAACTTAAGAGCAAGAAGCTACTTATAATGATATCTGGTGTTCTTCCTTTTTTTCCCCAACATAAGATGTGTGTGTGTGTGTATGTATGTGTGTGTGTGTGTGTGTATGTGTGTGTATCATTCATACACAATAGCAAACATCTCAACTGACACACGCATGGTTCATTTTCTAACCTTTCTTGTTTCTTTCTGGTCTAAATAATCACCCTCCCATAATTGTCTACAACGCTCATTTTAAAGATTGATTAGTATTCATTTGATATTATTATTACATTTAGCTGGGAAAAAAGGTACAATGATCATTGCATAGTTAAATTTTTCTGATTGTCTGTGATTACTTTCCAAAAGAAAAATTACTAAGTCAACTAATATGTTAATTTTAAGACTGATGATACAGCACTGAGTATTATAGTTTCTTTTTTTGATCTGGGTCAGTTTGGTAGATGAGAAAAGAGGTTGTTATTTAAATTTACATTTGAGTACTGAGAATGGATGGACATTTTGTATATTCTCTTATATATTTAGAAACTACTTTTATAAACTGCTTATGTGTATATATCCTTTTCCAACTCTTTTTCTCTTTTTTTTTAATAATTGAGGCACCACTGGTTTACAACACTGTATTCCATTCAGAGACATAGGGTCCCCCCTCTCCAGATGCAAATAACCACACCACATCCATTATCAAGGCACCCACAGACCAGATCTTCATTCTCTTAAAGGTCCAACTACCACCAGACAAGAAATCTTCACTTCAATGCAGCAAGATTCCAGCATCAAGATTATATTTACCTTAATTTCAGCAAGGGGAAACCTGAATTTTCTGTATTGTTGGTTGAATACAGTGGATTTTAAAAAATATTTACAAAGATAGCAGTTCTGTTGGAGAATCTTCAAGGTCAAACTCTTCTGTAGTAATACAAACATGTTTTCCACCTTTTATCAATTTATCAACATTTACACTGATGGTACAAAAGAGTCGTTAGTGAAACTGTTAGAGCTTGGCAGAAATTAAGGGAGTAGCACTAAAATCTACTCAGAGTCCTATTCTTCCCTGTTGTACATTCATACGGAAAAAATGTTCAAGACAGCAATAAAATTGGGGCCTCCCCGGTGGCACAGCGGTTAAGCGCTGCGCTGTGGAGCTGTTGGCAGCAGCCACGTGAGTTCAACACCGGGCCAGGGAGAATCCCATATGGTGCGGCAGACCTCTCCTGCCTTGCCCACTGCTCCCCTCAGCAGTGTATTTCTGATCTGCCTGTTCTGCTCCCCGCTCTGTCTCTGGTGAACCCTCTCGCCGCCCCACACCTCTAGCCTGTACCCCAACTTATATGTATAAATAAAAAAAAAATCAAAAAAAAAGAAAGCAATAAAATTTATTAACATTATGAAACCTAGATACTTGAGAATATATCTTTTATGGCCTGTGTGCAAAACAGAATATCTGTATGATGTATTTACGTTTCATAGCAAAGTAGGATGGTTGTCTCAAGGAAAGGCACTTGTGAGAATGAATTGCTACTGAATTAGATGTTTTTATCATGGTACACTAGTATACATGAGACAAAGGGACAAAATAGTGTTATGTGATCTTGGTACTTCAGCAGGCAGCTTCTAAAAATTGAATGAAATGAGCCTGTTACTTTAAAGAAAGCAATCAACAATATTATCAGTGATAAAATCCTATTTCAAGAAAAATTTTGATTTTGTAATTTTGTCTTCTCACCCTCTAGACAATTTCACAGTATTTATAAACTTTCTTATGAGGCTAGTGATGAGATTAACCACAGTGATTTTTATACATATAGTATAGTGAAGTCTGTTAATATTTGGACGATTATGCATAAGTCATTAGCAATAGTTCATAATCACCAATGCATGTTGTTACAAAATCATGCATGAATAGAAATCCAAGGACAAGACAGACCAATGATTTTAATGAAACAGAACACATGATGCTCAGATATCATACTAGATTTCAGAGTAAGACTAATCTCCAAAAAACTATTACTTGTTATGTTGTGAAATGCTATCAAAGGATATAGACAAAATTATCTGTGAAGGTTAACTACATTTTTTAAGCTACATAAACCAGATGAAGTAGGAGGTAGAATTTTCTTCATATGCTTCAACCAGTACAACATATCTCAACAAAATGAAAGCAGGAAGATGTGAGAATCCAAAGTCTTCTAATAATACAGATGTGAAAGATATTTTCAAAACTGTAAAACAATGTTATTTTCTTTTGTGGTTTTAAGAATAAAGCTACTTTTTAAATATATACATAGTTATTGTTATTTATATCTTTTACATTATAGTGTATTCCCTGTAGGTTTCCCACCACCGATTCCCCGGGGAACCGTCACCATAGTCCCTTGTGCTCTTTTCTCCCCCATTTTAAGCCCTTATCCTCCCCCTCCATCACTGAGTGTCTCTCTCTTATTTGGTTTCCCTAAATTCCTGTTATAAGTGAAACCATTTGATATTTTTCTCTTTCTTTCTGGTTTATTTCGCTAAGCATGATCCCATCTAGCCCCATCCATGTTGCTGCAAATTGTATGTATTTATCTTTTTTGAATGATGAATAGTATTCCATCATCTATATGTACCTCATCTTCTTGATCCAATCATCTATTTTTGGGCATCTGGGTTGTAAGAATAAAGTTACTTTTCAAAAACATTTTGGTTTAAAACAATGTATTTCTTATCACTGTTCTAAATTTATTAATATTTTGTTACCATTTTCAAATTCATAGTCTATGTTCTTTAGGATTTTCAGTAAGTTTTAAAAAATACATGATTCTTCACTAATCATCAGGAAGATAAAAGTTAAACCACAAAGAGATACCACCACACACTCCTGAGAATGGCCCATATTAAAAATACAAAAATCAGTAAGTGTTGACAAGGATGTGAGGAGGAAAGAAATACTCATACCCCACTGATAGGGATGTACACTGGTCCAGTCCCCACTGAAAGTAGTATGGAGGTTTCTCAATATTAATATAGATCTACCATAGTCCACTAAGTATCTATACAAAGAATGCAAAAACACTAATTTGAAGGAATATATAATTCCTATGTTCATTGCAGCACTATTTGCAATAGCCAAGTTACAGAAAGAACTTACGTACCCACGGTGAGAGGAGATTAGAAAAATGTGGTATATATGCACAATGGGACACGACTGAACCATAAAAAGAAGAAGATGAACTCTTGCTATTTGTGACAACATGAATAGAACTGGAAGGGATAATGTTAAGTAAAAACAAGTCAGAAGGAGAAAGACTAATACTGGATAATTTTACTCACATGTGGAATATAAAGAAACAAAGCAAATAGACAAAGATAAACCAAAATTACCCTAAAAATCTAAGTGCAGAACATAGGGTAGCAGAGTGGAAGGAGGGGGAGCTAGAAGAAATGGGTTGAGAAAACAATGGACTAAAGTGGAAGGTCACTGGTGTTTGGGTGGCAAGTACAGAAGCATACATTTGAAAAGGTGTAAACCGATATCCCTGAAACAGATACAGTGTGGCAAACGAAAGTTACTTTAAAAAAAAAAATAAAATAGTTTAAAGTATACATGTTTCTGAGCTCAAACAGATTACATACCACTGAGCTACTTCATCATGTATAAGAATAAAGACTATAAATTTTGCAGTATTTGCATGACATTGTTCTAAGAACAAGGAATGTTTTTGGGAAACACTTAAGATGATCCACATATGTTAAATATCTTTACTTTCACCAATGAGATCTCATTTTAGCATGTATTCTGGGTGTTAGACAACACCCAGTCACAAACTAACACCATTTCTATAGAATTTGAAAAACCTCATGGCTTGACCAAAATAGAGTCTGTCGCATGGCAGGATGGAAACATGGGCTTTCTCACGAGTACTACCTGGCAGCACCTGGAATTTAAATTCCCTGCTAGAAATCAGAACTCAGCAACTAAATTTTAACTTAATCTAAATAGGAACACATAATACCACACAACCTATACTGGAGTATTTAAAGTGGGATGCAGAGAATATACCCTTCTGGATATCGCCAATCTTTGAATCTTTCATTCCTCTTATGTGTCTCTCTCAGGATGCCCACACACACATTCTGCCTATTTGTATTGAAAATTTTTGTGCATTTATTTCACACTGAATTATTTTCACAAATTCTAGCATATACCTGTCCAACTACTACAAACAGAAATAGCATACAATGACTGGGTAAAGAAGATACTAAGAAGCAAGAGAAATCCAACTGTGAGTCAAACAGGAAGCTGGGCAGGAGGAAGATACAATTCCCATAACATATAGGGAGCAAAAGTGAAGAAGAAATCGATATCCCAGTGGTGCAAGAAATACAGCAGGAGTAGCTGGAAGCAAATATTATTTGGCCACATAAAGTGAAAATAATAAGCATCCAAAAATAATCAGTGAGGATATTTTACCCAACAGGAACTCAGGGTTGAGACTTAAGTCCTGAGGGCACTATAAATGGAAAGTCAAGTTCATGAGCTTAGAGAAATTTAGCCATTAATTAGTTGTGATTTAAGGACTCAGGAACAGAATAGCATTCTAGTTAGCAGTTTATTTGAATGCATAATAAATGTACAACTTTTACTTTAGTGAACAGATTATGTTAGATGCACTGCAAACTTTATTCTTACTCTATGAGTCTATCTGCCTGCATATAGTCACTGCACTACTGACATACATGGATAAATATTTAGAAACATGAGAAGTAATAGCTTCAACACTGTAACTCTTACATGCATGTGGGAGAAAATAATTTAATCCAAGCATAACCACAGAAAATAAAAAAAGATAGACTGAATTTTACTTGTAGTTTAACCACCTTAGATAATTATGGGCTTTAACAAAAAACTAACCTCTCTAAATATCCATTTCCTTGCTCCTAAGAGAGTATAAAAATTCACTGATAGATTGTTAAAAATATATGACATTCTGTGCATTAAAAGGCTTTTATGTATATGTTTATTGCTTATTAATTTTAATAAAAATATCATTGATTTGTATTACAAAACTACAAAAAACTATTACCACAATTTGTACGGAGAAAATATTATTCCCATCTGTTATGACAGCCAAAACAAACAAACAAAAAATAAACATTAGACATCATTAGAAAGTATGTTTTACATGAAAAAGGAAACAAACATATTACAAAAATAACATATTTCTCACAAACATGCCCAGGAGTGTTAGTTGCCATGCAACAAAACTTCAAAGAGATGACAATGTTTAGCAACCCAAATTCAGAGATATGAATAGATTTCTGAATGGGAGGAGAGGTGAAGAGTAAAAGTTTAGTCTAGAAAGATGAACACTAAGAGAATTATGGTCAAAATAAAGAGCACAGTCAAGATAAATGGATTTCATTTCCTTGGAATTGTCATATAAAGAATTTATGTTGATCTATTGGTGAAATACTTTTTTTCCCAGTATCTCCTGTATTTAAACTTGGAATAGTATATGAACCTTTGAATAAATCATCTTTGTTTCTCTATAAATTAAAGGCATCTGTTAAAATTTTCTTACATAACAATGCCCTGAAAGTCAAAGAATTCAGACATGTTATGAGACTACTTACAAAGATGTATTACTCCTCTGTTGTACTATAATATCCTGATGGGAATATTTGATATTTTCCCCTGAAAGTTTGCTGTGCATATTGATGGCAGATATAAAATATACATAAACTCCGATGATGAACACACAATTACCTAATTTAAACTGAGGAAGATGCTTTGTGGTAAATCAGAGTGATCTAAGGCAGCTATCCTCAAGTTCAGGTTCATCTAGGTTCATGCAGACTTTTGAAGGAATATCTGGCGGAGAGTGGGGGGGAATTCTCAAATACCTTTTTTTTAAACAACCATGTGTACACTTCTGAAATGAATCCTCCTACAAATGTACTTTTGATTAAGGTTCAAGAACTCCTTTCTAATCTCCTTATGATAGTCCTATGCCCAGCTCAAACTTTACTATGATGCATATTCCAAGGTGCAGAACTTCTGGGTTGCTAAACAGAGGTATAAAAATATTAATGTTAATGTTGAGAAAGGAAATAACTGCAGATTAGGTACAAATCATGTCATAAATCCAATTCTTTGCTTTGAGTGAAATCGGTTAAAGATCTAACTTGTAGTGTTCTATTTTTTTCCAAATTAATTCTCATTTTAATAAGTACAAGGACAAATTAAACTATTAAACTAGGAAAATGTAGAACTAGTATTATTTTTACATTTTCATTTATTTTTATTTAATATCATTGCATTATAGCATCATATGGATTTCAGGCATATGTCATTAAAAATCAACATCTGTCTATACCACATTAAGTTTACCTCTAATTGTCCAATTTTATCCTTCACTATATAATTGAGGGTAGTGATCTGTTATAAAGATTATTTTGAATGATAATTGTAATTTGGGTAACTAGGGAAGACTGAATAATTAAGCCAAATCCTAACAGTAAAACTTTTGCTTTTACCTCCTGGTTAATGTGGCAATTTTCCAAATAAACGCATCTAAGCAAACAAAATATAATATTAGAACTGTGTTTGAATAGTGTCTAAAACTAGTCATATTTGCATAAATTTTAAATTCTAGTAAGCTCATTAAAAGATGCACTACTGGGCCTTCCTATTGCTCTAGGGGTTAAGTCTCAGTGCTATCAACTCTGCAGCCTGAGTTCGAACCCCGGCCAGGGAACTGACCCACATAGCACAGCAGACCTCTCAGGTCTTGCCCGCTGCTCCCTTCAGCAATGTATTTCAGTAGATCTGCCTGCTCTGCTCCCCACTCTGTCTCTAGTGAATCCTCTCAACCCCCATATTTCTGGCTTACACCCCAGCATTTCTACATGTAAATAAAGTTTTTTGTTTAAAAAAAAGAGATGCACTACTAATATTTTTACTTTTCTAGTAAATTATTTTTTGAATAGTAGTATATGTAAGTAGTTTTTAATCAATGGTGTATAATTATAAAGATATTAAAAACTTAATCCAGAAAAGAGAATGCTATCAGAAATTAGCCATTACTGGAAATTTTAAAATGCTACATTTCAATTCTCTATACATATACAAGTGGATGGTCTCTTGTAGAGATGGATGATAGAAGGATCAACAGAAGACATTCAAACAAAAATATTTAACCTATTTTTTAAATAGATGGTGGTATCAAGTTGCTATAGTGCTGAAATACTTTAAGATACCTTTCATAAGCAGCTTCAATTTAGTTATGACCATTTACAACATATTAGAACTTTTTTTTTTTAGATAGCAACACATATTTAGGACGAAGCCTTTAAAATGGTCAAATAAATGTGTGACATTATCCACAGTTTTATGAAATTTATTTAGTGCTAAATGAAATAAGTTTGAAGTCCAGGGCTTTCATCTAAGTTATAAACACCAGAAGATACTCAACTGGACTATGCTGATGCTGAAACCTCACCTCGATCACTATATATGGGGGGAAAGGGGGTGGAAATCAGGTTTTTTGTTTTTTTTTTTTTCTTTCAGCTCAGTTACCAAGTCTGGTCATTGTTAACTTGTCACATAAGATTTATGAATTTGAATGATTAATCTAGCAGTGATTATGATTTGTTTTCAAAACGTTTCTCTTTGAAATGAACTTTGATCTTGATATATTACTTAGGTTGATCTATACTGGAAAAATTGGCACCAAAAGCTGCAACTGAGTTCATGGGGAGCTTTATGTGATGATTAGATTTCAAAGCCTATAAGCTTGTGCGAATCGCCCACCTAAGAGTTCTAAACACAATTGTTTAGCCACACTTCCTGCTCCCTCTAAGGTTTCTTCCTCTACTCCACCGCCACCCATTTTCTCCAATAGCATATAAAATAAATGCTGATTTTCTCAATTCAGAAGTTTTAGCAACCTGAAAACCATTCATTTAAAGCAGTTCATGCAATTACACAGGAAATATTGTGCAGGACACTGCTAAGCCTCTAGTCAGAGTGGAGCATCTTTCTAAGCACTGAAACATCAGACTGTCTATAAAAGTCACATCAAATCTTCAATAATTTTTCCATAGTATTTGTCTATTTCTAAAGCACAGTGAGAAGCATATTTTCCTTTTTAAAGCATTTTCATTAATTACTTTGTACAAACTGAGTATTTGAGATACAGGAGGCCACTGCAGATACAGGAGAAAAAAACTGCTGTTCTGATTCTTTAAGAAAAGCTGTAGAAATTTTTATTAAACATCTGCGCAAATAAAGTTGTGTACACATGTAAATGGGAGTTCCAGCTGCTCTTAGACTGAAGGAATCTCCATGGCATCAGCAGACAGGAATGATATGATATTTCATTCACCCTTTGGCCAAGGTATAGTCAACAAGAGCCACATGGCTGTTCTGGGTGTTAAAGTGTGTCTGCTTCGTAATCGTTGTCTGAGACCCAAGCCCTTGCTTTATAGTGCTTAAATAATTGATTTCACCCAGCCTTCAGTCAAAGCTAGAAAACCCCAACTATTTTTCCATTAATCCTTAGAGTAGGACACTGCTTATGGTACTTGAGAGTTTCAGAATTCATGGATTCATTGGAAATCATAGAGTTGACAAAGAAGTCCATTTTGGCTGGGAATGAAAATTAAAGCTGCATGCTAATGATTTCCATAAAGTGCCAAATCAGAGCAACAAGTTGACATGGTACAACAAGAATATTCTTAAACTCAAGAAAGATGCAGTTTTATGATGATCTACCACTGAGTAAGTTATTTGGCATGTAGGTCGTGGCTATTTTTAATATAAGTGAATATCCAAAAAAAAGGGGGTCCAATGAAAACTCATGAAGTCATTTGCATGTTATAAAACATTAAGACCCTTAAGAACAAGAACTCTCTACTGCAGAGCTTAAAGAGGAAAATATCATTCTAGCCCTCAAAAGAAATAAGTTTAGTGAAATTACATTCCTTCAAGGAAAAAAACATTCAGGACATTCTGTCTACTGTTCTAACCATTGAAATCCAGATTTTACTCATTGTTGGAATTAAAAATCACATGTTTATTTATAATGGCAATAGAAACTTATTTTTTGTGTTTGATTGACATTCTGTTAGAATGTGAAGCAGATTACAAGCCAAATCACAGTATGAAGTAAGTCCCTTAAGGATAAACGTGACAACATTTGCTGAAGGGGGTCAAAATAACTGCTGTAGGGTATAGAACTGAGTTGAGAGTCAAGTTCAGTACTCAGACAATGAACTTGACTGTTTGTCTCTTGCCCAAGAAGACAAAGCACTGGCCGCAGACCGAGTTGCACTGCCTCCAAACTTTAGCATTAGAAAGCATTAAAATTCATCTGCTGTCACTCTTTTCCCAGTAGCAGGCCTTGTGGGTGGTCACAATAGTGGGGTGCAGATACATGCAGCAAATGTCAACTTGACAATATCTGGGTCAAACTGGCAGGGGCAACCAGCTTTAGATGTACGGAGTGGATACTGATTTAGTTCCAATAACTGATTAGCTGCTTATTGATGGTGAAGGGAACAGGAAAGCTATCAATAACACCATGGAAAACAAGGGATTTGCGGAATTTGTAAGAATTCTAAGTTGCTGCATGTAATGGAAAGTGGCTGGTAAAATAGAGGCTTGAATTTTCTAAATGGATCTCAGAAATTTTCATAAGCATGTTTAAATTTTAGTATTTCTTCTTAAGACCATTCCACAAATGCCAGGCAAACTGTCATAATAGGTTTTGAGGAAAGGGGGGAAAAACCCAAAATATGTCTAATGCTAAAATCCACAGTCATAGCTCTGATTTGTGAAATTTTCTCTCTAAAACTGTATGAGGTGATAAGATTCCATGTGGGAATTATCAGGGCTATGTACTTGTAAGAAATAATTAGATTTTCACATATCTTATTACAAGTGCTTTTGCATCAACACAGGCACATCTCTCCAGAATGGATGGAGGTGATCACATTGTTCTTTGGAGTCATGGCAAAGCGAGACCCGGTGAAGCGTTCTCTTCTTATGGACCCCAAATGATGCTTCTGTGGGTCACTTTTATTGTGTGAATTATGTGATTGCTTCACTGCCTTTTGGTTTTTTTACAAATTTTCTTAACTTAGCAAGAAAAAGATTGCTATCTCTTCTTAAGTTAATGGAATTTCTTAAAAAGAAGATTTATATAATGGAAGGTAAAGAGAAATGTGTGTTTATTTTTAGCAACACTTGGTGAGAAAAGGCAGAAACCAATTGCTATATGACTATTTAAAAAAAGTTTCCATGAACAAAGGATCATGCATTTTAGGGAGATATCAACAGGGTCTCCCTGATTTTCCTGGGCTGAGACTGAATCCCAGAGGGTGGCCCTGGAAATGAAGGCAGGATTCAAGGCTCAGGTAGTGTCTGTGAATGACCTTCCCATCATATCCCCTCATTCGCCTGGTAACCTCCACAGCTGCGCTATAATGGCCTCAACTACATAATCCTTTAAAGGAAATTAGGGCACTCAAGGTTTCCTGAGAAGGAAATAAAAAAGGAAAGTCTAGCACTGTAATATCACATTTTTAAGTTTTAAATACACACACGCACGCGTGCACACACGCACATGCACACCCGCACATGCACACACACGCACAAAAAACCTCTTTTGTAGTTTATTAAATCAGAAGTTTTACTTTAAAAAAAAAAGGGGGGACAGCTTGTCATTTTGCTTCAAATGATTGACACAGCTACAGAGCAACGTTGCGTCATTGGTTCAAACAGTATTTTTCAGCACTTCTTGCGGTGTGCCCCGCACCTCTACAGAGACTTGGGTCCTAGCACGAATAAGACAAGATAAAGTCTCCTCCCAAGGCTTATTTTCTAATAAACAGGTGATATAACAGGCCTTGCGTTGGACTGAGATGAGTGCTAACAGAAAGGACAGAGCAGGAAAGGCTCATGAGAAGCCAGTCGGGAGTATGTGAGGTTGGACTTTTCAATGTGGGCCAGGGAAGGCTCCCCTGGAGAGAATGCTGTGCCTTCAGGAGGGAACCTGCCTGCCTTAGTTTAAGACCTTCGGAGACCAGCGTGGGAGTGAATGGTGACTGAGAGATTCATGTTCTTTATCTTCTAAATACATTGAAGTCTTAAAGAGTAGAGGAAGACCAGTTATATTGCATAAGACTGCTGATGGGTTGGCAACATGTTTAGTCCTAGGGAAAGATATTGGTCTATCTCTGAAAGCAACCCTTTCACCAGGAAGGTCAACCAGAGGTGGGAATTATGTCACATGCTTTCTCACACACCTCAGCAGTTTCTTAGAACAGTGGGGAAATGTGTATCTCATGGTTTTTTTGTTTGCGAACTATTTTTACAAGCTTTAAAATCCAATTAACGAAAGCAAAAAACTTGCAATTAAGTTAGCTGCACACACACAGACAGACATGGCTCCTACTCCCGGAAATAAACATGCTACAGTTTCAAAGTACATGCCTGCTTAATGGACAAAATGACAAAAACGGCCTCCATCATAAAGGACACAATCCAAAGGTCCTTTACTGATGCAAGGCATGCTGTTTCCCTTCCGGAGGTCATCGCTACATTTTAACAAAGAAACAGGTGTTTCTCTTCTTCCTTCCCTCCAGTAGAGACAGAAGCATATCCCCAAGCATATCTTACATATTTAAAGATTATTTTGAACAAAGGAGTACAAGAAATTCACATGAAAAAGAATAAGTCTAACAACAACAACAAAAAAGCAGTATGCATTCAGCCTGATGGCCAAAAGGGAGAGAATATACAAATACAAAGGGAAGCCGCCAGAAACCATCTCATTATTGCAGAGAATGAATCTAATTAGACACTTTATCATGATGAAATCATTTTTGGTACAAAAAATATGTAAATAGTTGATGTTAAAGTTGTAAAATGGGGCCAAAAAGATTTTTCTTATCTTTAAATTTTTAGTATTATTTATACAGGTAGTATAGATGCTTTCCTCTTTAATTGAGCTTTTTTTCCATATTCATGAATTAACATGCACTGGTGGGGGCATCGTCTAGGGGACAGAAATCAATGTTCAGTGCTCTCTGTTCTAAACTAAAAGATTGTTTAAGTGTCTCTAGGGCCTTTTTTTTTTTAATTCAAACATTAACATATCATTTTGCACCTAATTTAAGAGGTCCAAGTTTAGATTCTCCTGTTTCCAAAGAATAGCACTTTTTAAAAAATATCTTTTAAACTTTCTTATTTTCTTACACTGTAGTTCATTTTTGACATATTTGACTTCTCCCCTCGGGTGTGGTTCCCATAAATCTCCCACCACCACATCACCCGTGCACCATCACTATAGACCCGTGCAGGGGTACATTTCAATCGCAGTTATTGGAGATACTTGAGATTCCATGCTAAGCATCTACCAACAAAAACATTCAACTTAGGCTAACTGTCTCCAAAAGCATTCATAAAGGGAAAACTGATTTGTTAAAATTACATTGCAGGTATTTCATTATTCTACATCATATTCAATAAGGAAACAGTTCAAACTTCACATCGATTTGCTCCAATTAACCAAACCATTAATATCTTTGTCATTATTTTGCTGTTAGGTAACTCAAAATATGCAATTTGATTTTATTTCAAAGTAGGTTATTTCAAAATGCTAAGTGGTTCTAAAATATTCTCACCGAGCTGAGACTAACATTTAAAGAATTACCTCAGTACAAAAAGATTTGTTTTTATTATTTCTAATTATGTTGAGTATGGTTTGTAACTAATTAGGATTCCACTTCGTATTTGTGCACCAAAAATTGGTGAATTGAAACAAATACTAATTATATTTTGGTTCTTCTTTAGATTGTCAGGAATGATAATATCAACACAAAATCGACTTCTCTGTCCTTCCATTGGCACCTTATTTATTGGCTGCAATTCCCAATTTGAGTTCTGAGATAATGTTGGATTTAGAATTTTACCCAACTAATAAGCTATTAAATTGGCCTGTCAGTGAGTCATGGTTACTGGCAGAAAGCACATCCTGGGTCATAGAAAAGAAAGCAGCAAAGCATCAAGTTTGCATGGATTTCCCTCATCCACCAAGTACCATGGGGGCAGGAAGGCCACTCAACAGTACATATGCAGTGGGTTTGCATCACAGCTGGCAAACAAAGCATAGGAAACCCAAGCACAGAGCAAGTCTCTTTGTCCCTGAGGGACAAACACAACCCTAAGAAACCCTCAGATTTAGAGTGGTCAGGACCTCGCCATCTTGGCAGACCCAGCAAGTATGCACAAGGACACCCAATGAGGAGAACTTCTGATCCAATACTCGAGTGGACTTTGATTCAAAAGGTCTCCTGATTAATGATTTTTATTCATCCCACGAAAATCTATTCATATTGGCATATTCACTGTCTCTCCCTCCCTCTCCCTCTCTCTCTCTCACGCAAAATACTCACACACCTTTTACATTGTCCTAAAACAATCTGAAAACAAATCTTAATGATCCACCAATACCATCTGTTTCCAAGTCAACCAAATCACTGCAGTGGTAAAAGTAAAGGTGGCTTTGTATATTTGGTTCTTTGCTTATAAATAAAACTCTACATGGGTTAGGCTTTTTTTTTTTTTTTTTTTTTGGCAAAGACATCAGCTATCCTTTGGAGTTGATTTGAGGTCATCTCATTCTCCATAGAATGCCAAAAATACAAATAGCAATAAATTTCCATCCTTATGAATATAAACCATATTTAAAATGGTTAAATCTGCTAGAGCTTAAAAAAATCCTGATTGCCCTCTATTTATATTATTCTGGAAATATTTATACAAATCAAAAATAAATCCCTGCATTACTTTACCATAGCATATATAGGTATATGTTTCCACATTTATCAGATTATAAAATGCACATGATTTTCTGTGAAATTTAGGCTAAAATATTTTTTGGCTCTTGTTTTTACATTCCAGCTAAGACTGTCGAATTCTTGGATTGTACTTTAAAGAATAACATGTGAAAGAGAATAGCGGAGAGTTTATGAAAATATAAGTAAGAAACAACTTTCTGGGTTTTTTTAAAGATTTATTTATTTATGCATACAAGCTGGGGTACAGGCCAGAGATATGGGGGGACGATGGGGTTCACCAGAGACAGAGTGGGGAGCAGAACAGGCAGATCGACGGAAACACATTGCTGAGGGGAGCAGCAGGCGAGGCAGGAAAGGTCTGCTGCACCATGTGGGAATCTCCCGGCCAGGCGTTGAACTCAAGTCCCCGACAGCTCCACAGCGCAGCGCCTAACCGCTGCGCCACCAGGGAGGCCCAAGAAACAATCTTCTGTTTTAAAAGATATCTTATTTTCAGTCTGCTCATTCATTTCTGGTTTGCAAAATATCTCCGTCTAGGAAAACTTGACTTTAAAGTATATTACAAAGGTGGAATTTATAAAGTGGATTTGAAATAATAAAATTATATGTCAAAAGCTAATTTTTAACCTTAATACATGCACAAGTGTCTACTGTAAGCTTTAGAGACTGCAAATATATTTAGCCAGGCATAATTGTAGCCAAGCATTTCCAAAAAATTATAACTGTAGAAAAGATCTGGAAAATAGCCCAGACTAATGTAACCCTTAAACATAAGTCCTCCAAAAATGTTCTTTTAATCTTAAGATAGTTTCATTAAAGTGAGAAACAAAATCAGGATTAAAGAAACTATTTTCCATCATTTCACTGTAACCAACACTTCGTGCAGTACAATTTTGATTTCATTAGACCAAAAACCTGCAGTAAGAACACCATCTCTTAAGTAGTATTGCCTCTTTTCTCCATCCCTTATTCAGCAAGCATTAATTACACCAGTGTGTCTTGAGGCTAAAGAAAATGAAAAGACTGAAGCAAGCTCTCTGCCTCCAAGGAGTCCATTCTAGTGGCAGAAATGAATACGGAAATGGAGGATATGGAGTGGGATAAAACTGCTGTGAAGTGTTACAACCAACCACTATGTACAACATAGTCCATGACCTCAACTCCATACTCGTTCTAAAGCAAGCATCTTGGAAGGGCACACAAACCTTCCTGTGTCTTCCACTGCTATTCACACAGCTTAGGCTATTTCTTCCTCATCTTGCACACTTGTGCACGAGAAAGCCACAGATAAGAAGTGTAGCATCAGAAGTCTTTATTAAGCTCATCACTATTCCCCAGGCCATCCACGTAGGAAAATTATGGGAGCACTTTGAGTCTCTTCTTGCCACTTCTACATTCAAAGCCTTTTATAAAGGTTGGGAGTTTAAATGATGCCCCCACACATCATTCTTCATGTGACTGTGAGTGTAAATTCACCCTACTCCTCTAGAATGGCTAGCAACCTGGAGAGAAAATGAAAATGCCGACCAATCTTCCCTGAGTGTTTTTGTAATATCCATATGGAACTGCGGCTGGCAGTCAGGTTATAACTCTAGAAGTCAATAATGTTCTGTAGTGTACAAGAAACTAGTAATTTAAATGTTTACTCTCAACTTTAAACCCTTTAAAATAATTCCCAAGAAGTTGGCTCAAAAATAGCATACACAATAGGAAAATGCCAACAAACCAATAAACAAACAAGCTAAAGTGCACTCAGAGAAATAGAAAACGTTTAGGAAAAAAAAAAACTGTAATGTTGACACAGCTTCATCTGATACAATTGGATTGCTATAAGGATTTGTTTGTGCCTTCAGTTTTTTTTTTTTAATGGAATAATTGTTCTTTCCCCAATTCCACTAAATATTGAATAAATACTGAGAGAAAACTTTGATTAGGAATCAAATCATTCATATTTCAGAGCACTAAGTCTCCCTTTTATAATTCTGTTCCATTTTCCCATCCCTGCAGACTTTTTAAGTTTTTTTTTTTAATAACAGCCTAATTAATAGAGTTCATATGCTTGTCTTGCTTTTCAATTCAAAAAAGACTATATAAAAACAGAAATGCTAACTGGAAAATCCAGATTAAAAAATTATTAGAAAGGTTTCCTTTGAAAATAAGTAATTAGGGGAAAATAGGTAAACAACAAGACCTGATGCAAAACTTATGTGAATAGAACCAAAAAGAATTTCTTAGTAAAATACAGGCAAAACTGTCCGCAGTTTCACAAGTTTTAAAACTAGACACCAGCCTATAGAAGGAGAAAAATATCATAGGCTGGGGATCTCAAATCTTAGAGCACTTTATGGTTCAAGAGTCAAACAAAAACATAGCACTGGAATGAGGCCAATATTACCTCCTTGTGCAGGATCTCAGAGAATCCATGTGTAACATAGCTAGTTGGGGTTGAAAACTGCCCTAGATAGGATGTGCTTTCATAATCTTACTTTTAAGAAGTCTTTGTTAAGTCTTGTCAGTAAAACACATTAACGTAGAAATCCCAATAATTTTCTTTTTTTTTTTTAAGATTTTATTTCTTTATGCATACAAGCTGGGGTACAGACCAGAGGATTGGGGCGGTGAGAGGGTTTACCAGAGACAGAGTGGGGAGCAGCACACACACGCAGATCGAAGGAAATACACTGCTGAGGGGAGCAGCGGGCGAGGCATGAGAGGTCTGCCGCACCATGTGGGTATCTCCCTGGCCGGCGTCGAACCTGCGTCGCCGCTGCCGACAGCTCCACAGCGCAGCGCTTAACCGCTGCGCCACCAGGGAGGCCCCCAATAATTTTCTTATAAATCATTTTTAAATAAGAATACCACTCCTTTACACTAACATATACTCCTTGACATTGGCCTTAGAAATATGTTGGGGACTCAATTCTAATGAGAAAGGAAATGAGAGTGAAAATAAATCAGTAGGGTACATGAAACTAAAAAGCTGCACAGAAAAGAAACTTGGATCAAAATTTAAAAACTTCCTTCTGAATGGGAGAAGATATTTACACATTACATATTTGGCAAATGTTAATGACCAAAGATACAACTGACTCCTAAATCTCAACAATTAAAAAAATAATTAAAAGATATGGGCAGAACTGAATAAACACTTACCCACAAAAGACATACAGATGATCAATAATCTCATCATATCTTATACCAGGGAAATCAAATCAAAACAACAAAAAGATATCTCACACTTGTGAAAAGTGTGGAGAGAAGGGAAACTTTATATACTGTTGGTAGGAATATAAATTGATGCAGTTGTTAAGAGAGCAGTATGGAGATTCATCAAAAGATTAAAAATAGAAATTTTATATGATCTAGTTATCCCACTTTTGGTTATTTACCTAAAAAGTACAGAAGCACTAATTTGAAGAGACAGGTGCAATTTTGTGATGCTATTTATAGTAACCAAGATCTAGCAACAACTCAGTACCCCTTGCCTGATGAATGGATAAAGATGTGACCTATAAACAAAATGGGATACTTTGAAGCTATAAAAAAATGAAAAGGTGAAATCTTGCCATTTACAACAATATGGATGCACCTAGAGGGCATTATGCTCCAGACAAAGACAAATAATCCAGACAGAGAAAGACAAAAATATATTATTTCACTCATATGTGGTCTATAAAGAAAACAAACAGATGAGCTAACAAAAACAATTGGAATATAAAACTGACTAGCAGCTATCAGAAGAGAAAGAGGAAGGGTCATCTGTAAATCTGAACAAAGGGGACAAGTGTGTTAAAGGATGAAATTGGACTTTCAGTGGTGAATTAATACAGAGGGTGGGTGTGTGTGTATATGTGTGTGTGTACACACACATATACACACACACATATGTGTATATATCAATGATGGCTTTCAACGATGCACACCTGTAATAGAATATAAAACAATAAAAAAATCACTGATTGAAGAAAAAAGAGATAAATATCTTAGTGTTAACCTTTACTTCTACATTCATGTTTTATAATAAAAAGAAATATAAAGACTTTGTTGTAAAGAATAAGAATTATGGGCATCCTTGGTGGCGCAGCCGCTAAGCGCTGAGCTGTGGAGCTGTAGGCAGCTGGACGTGAGTTCGACGCCCGGCCAGAAAGATTCCCACATGGCACAGCAGACCTCCCCTGCCTTGCCCGCTGCTCCCCTCAGCAGTGTATTTCGTTGATCTGCCTGTTCTGCTCCCCACTCTCTCTCTGGTGAAACCTCTCGCCACCCCACGCCTCTGGCCTGTACCCCAGCTTGTATGCATAAATAAACAAATCTTAAAAAAAAAAGAATAAGAATTAGTGATGCCTATGGGAAGAAAACCTTCTCACTGCTAGTTGTTTCTAACTTCAGAAAAAATATTGCCAAGAAGGGTAACCAATGTAATTCTCATACATGATGTGTTTTAAGATAGACACATAGCTTCAAATTGATGACATTTGACCAGGGTAACTATTGAAATACTAACAATAATGACCATATAGTTATACTTAAGTCAACTTTAAATGTTTCATATATTATTTCCATATATTTCTAAAATAGTAAAATTGAAAATTAACATATATTGTCAAACTTTAATTCAATCATGGTCAAATGTGTCCATTCTTTCCAGTGAAAATTCTAAACAAAGTTACGATAAAATGCTGTACAGCTGTCTTATACAATATTTTTAAGTGCCCTAATAGAAAATTTTTTGGCAACAGGCAATAGGAAAAAAATTGAAATCAATTGTTTTACAGGCTACTGGTTATTTCTTTCATTCACTGTTTTAAAATTAGGTACAGTCAGATGTTTATATGGCTGAAACCACTTGTCAGGTACTAAGTATTATTTATCTAACTGAAAATAACTGAGTTGTAAAAAATAAAGGAGACTGAAAATTAATGAGGCTGTTTAATGTCTGGAAAATAGGAAAGCACAATAGAAGTGTGCAAATATACCCAGTCAATGCACCTGGCATGTGGGGCAGTAATGTGTTACCTGCCATTAAAATCTTGCCTAAAAGACCTAGGAGTGAGCAAAGTTGCAAAATAGACCCTTTAGCTTTTCAAATCACACTTTGAGATATATGCATATATCTTGAAAATATATATTCATTGCATTTTTATCACACAACATTTAAATCAAATGTAAATGTAAGATCAAAAACAAACACAATTTGAATGTTCAAAAGCCCCGAAAGACAAAATTTCCACCAGAAATAGGGCATAATGCCAGAATGGACACAGTAAATTAAATGTATGAAACACACACACACACACATACACATGCACATAGATGAAATATCACTCCCAGAAAGGAGTCACCCAAGGTTACGATTGACCCATTTGGGCCTAATTGCAGGAGCAAGTGGGTAGGGGAGCAGTTCCGCTCCAAGCAGCAGCAACTTGAGCCCTGCATCATGTTTATGAGCACCTGCAACTTACATCACATGCACTTTCATTTGGAACATTCTGCCAAATCTGTAAAATTATTATAGTATGGTCCCATTCTCTGTCACACCGTGACTACCTTTGATCTGGGTCCATAGGGAGCATTTATTCACATGAGCAGCAGCAACAGCTGTAAATACAATGTTAAGACTATCAGGGTATTGAATTTGTCCTTTATTTTGCAGCCGCATTTCTCCTCAACTTCTAAGTTTTTTCAAATTTCAAGGTAACCTACTAAAAGTTGTCATTTAAAAACCATGACCATCGGGTTCCATTAGAACAACAACAAAAACAATTTTCTTGTTTCTCTTTGATAACGAGAATGGATTGTCGCCAATAAAGCTTCCTTCATATTTTTGGTGTTTTTACCCCCACCCCAGCTGTAGTTCATAGTTGCCTATTGTTCACAATGAATGAAGCATGAAGTGGAGAAAGTGAACTTGGTCCCAAACACACACTATGTCTATTTCCACTTGATAAAGAGATAGAGACAGCATACGATACCACTTACATGGACCAACATTAGATACCAATTTAGAATCTTAAATTGCCTCGTACATTTTGTAACTCCTCTTCATCTTATATGTTTAAAGTCAAACTTGAACCATTTCATCCTTCACATTCCTATTGCCCTCCAAGGGGGTGGCAGCCTCAAAACCAGATAAGCTGACTGACATCTAACCAATATACCTGCTTTCATTCTTTCCTTCCTCCAGTCCACATACTGTGAAGAATTCTTGTGTTCTTAACCTGTTTAAAAAGTTTCCTGTTGCCCTCAAAACAGATCAAGCATCTTAAAGTTGGCTCTATACTTATCCTGTGGGAAAGGAAAGAGATTTAAAGATTGTGATTATAACCCGTAATCTTACAAAGAGACTACACTTCCTTGACTCTTCTCTCTAGGAAGACTTCACAAACATTTGGAGGGCCTTGCTACTCCAAGTATGGGGCAAAAACTGGTAGAAGCATTACCTAGGGGCGTCTTCAACAGGGAGAATCATAGACCCCACTCCAAGCCTGTGGAGCAGGATCTCTAACAAAATCCACTTGACCATGTTCAAGTTTGACAAGCATTGTCTTAAGGGAAAGATCCCGTATTTCCTCATTAACCTGGGCTCCTGCTCTGCTCACTCTACTGTTTTATCATCATCTGACCTGGAATTCTGTGATCTATGCAGCCTGAATCAACAACTTGGAGATTTTTCCCAAGTATACTTATCACCTGGATGCCTGGCCTGAAACCACCAATTTCCTTTCATGCAGGATAAGAGTGAAAATTATTTACATGAGACTCTTGAGAACATAAGGACATGAGGGTATTAGAATATTAGATGCTAGGGTTATTAGAATATTAGATGCGAGGGTAAAAAAGTATAGGAAACTTTTTAAGGCAGAGAGTGTGAGAAAAACATTGTGCAGAGTGTTTGAGTGAACAGGGTCCTCAGTGGACAGAGAAAGGAGAGCGCGCTCCCTGTCGACTAGCGTGGCCCACTCGCATCTCACCAAGGCAGCACTGAGCCCCGACCTCCGTGTGACTGTTACTATTATTTCTGCTCTTGGGTTTTGTCCTTGACAGAAGCGCCTGGAGGAAGGCACTCATTCCTGTTTTGATTCCCAACAGTGTTCTGAGCCTTTCCTGACAGGTCACATAAAGTAACATGCCAGCACAGGGAAGCCCACATTCCTTCCACAAATCTTCCCAGTCTGCTTGTGACATGCAAAAGACTAAAGTCAGGCCCCATTCTTTATTCTCTAGTGCAAGTATCGCCAGTTGCCCCATTGGTTGTGACTAATGCTCCTTTTCTCAGCTATTTAAATCATGTTGTTTAAGGCCTACGCCACAAACTCTCTATAACCAACAGCCAGAGAAAATTCTCTTCAGTCCTAGCAGACTTAGGTCCCCCTGACTGTCCACAAGTAGGAGTGTTGCTATGAAACCTGTCTTAAGTCGAAATGGCAAAAGTAAAGAAACAATTGTCACTGATTTATGTGGAAACATTTTTTAGCAACCCCAGACTCAGAATTAACCTACCACATCATACCAAATGACACATAAAACCATAAATCACACTCAATACAATAACGGCAGGAAGGGTATAATAAATACACAACCTGTAGAATGCATTCCAGAAGGAGAGGGGGATAGAGTTAGCAGGGGAAGGAGTTTGATGCAACCTCTCTTGTTGCTCCCAAAGCTCTAGAATAACTGCTGCAAAACCATTCTGAGTGCTATTTGTGCCTTTTATTCTTTGGCATAAAAGGGAAAAACCTCTTCAGATATTTTTCAGGTTGCAAAACAGATAATAATGTAGATCTTTCATAAAAGCAAAGTGGCCAACACAAACTTTAAAAATGGGGGTACTTTTACTTCCATCTCATTCTAGATTTTTATCACATCATGCTTTGAGTAATAAATATGTAAGTCTATTCTTGGCCTGAAGGCTTTTTGTTTGCCTGTGTGTGAGATTTTGTCTGTCTTTTTGCTTAGAGACCAGTCTTATACCAACTTTGAATCCCATAGAGCAAACAGTATTGAATCTTGACTTCAATCATTGTTCAAAAGCTATGAGTTATTTGAACAATTTGAACTCTGCCATTTTCTAAATTCTTAATGTATTTCTCTTTTCCAATTGAACCAAAGCATTGTAATTTAAAACACTTCCAGGAACATCTTTCATCAAATTTCTGAAAATCTATTGTAGGTATAGCACATTGTAGAGAAAACATTTATACTATTGCTTTTAATAGAAATTCTGATTTCAAACTTCAAGATCATAAACCTACCATTAAATTTGTGGGATGAACAATATTCTACTTTGAATTTAGAGTGCTGGCAATTTAACAAGTCCTACAAGACATCTTTATATCCTGCTCCTACTATCTTAGGTGCCAGAATATATTTCTAGCATCACTGGACAGTCAGAAAATATGTCAAGGGCTTGGTGACTATGGACACCCAGTGGAGATATATGATATTTCTCTCCCATCAAAGACATAGTTCCTACTCTAGTCTCATAAGTCACCACATTTTACTGGGGTTAGGTTATGTCATTTTTTTTTTTAATTTAAGGAAAACATGCCCGGAGCTGATTTTCATTAGACAGCTTTAAACATCATAATTGGTCAGGTGCCCTTTGTAGTAAGAATTATAATAATAGCCTTTATGGACTTTTCTTAAGTTTTCTATTAAAAAGGAATCTTTCAAAAAATAAACAGAAATCACTATCAATAAAATCTAAAAATGGGGGGTTCAATGTTATTGGTTTCTGCAAGTACCACAAAAAAATGTGCACATGTATTTGAAAACCACATATTTCAAGGCACAAAGAAAGTTCTTGAGTCCTATTATTAGGGAAATAAAATAATTAGAACTATACACTCTTTTTAGGAGAAATATAGAAGGTAGAAAAAGCAAAGCATGAATAAAACGGCAAGCTTTCTTCATTTCTTTATCTACAGATTATCAATGTTAACCAGAAAGAACAGGAAAAATGGTAGTTTACTATTCTCTCCCTCAATCCCATCTGTTTAGTATTCACATTTACGCTAATGTAATTATCCTTTAATATCATGAAATAAGTTTTTTTCTATTTCAAAAAATTCCATCCACAATACATTTTTAGTGATACTATATTGAAAAAGAAAATCATGTATTTATTCACATACTGAAATTATCAGTCTTCATTTGCCAATAGGCTAATAAAGACTGTCATTTATCTTCTAAGCCAATCAGGGAGATTTCATTGTAGACCTCCCACACAAAATGTCCTTAAAGGCCATGCCTTAATATAATCCTGTAAACCAAAGTGAAATCCTTCAGGTAATTTCATCTATTACTAAAAAAGACTTTCTGAACAGAACTTCATTGAAGATTTCATATTTCAGAAAAATAGAGTATGTTTTCTTTTCACTTCATAATCTTAGGCAAGATGTTGCCCTCATCTGTATTAAGAAAGGAGCACAGGCAAAAGCAGGATATCTCTCTAGTCAAAGAATTGCCCCTCTCTGAATAAATTAAGAAAAAATGACAAGTTAAAATATTTTTGATAAAACATTCAATTAGATTTTCAATATTTTCCCAAATAATCCATTATACAAAATTTAGAAAACGGGAAGTAAAACACACCTATAACCTCAGTTTTCTCTGTTTCAGGAAGATGATGAGTTTTTGTCTATGACAGCAGCAGATTCTAATTAGCCTGAAACTTTGAGCCTCAAAAGGTAAAACAGTTGACTTTCACCTCCCAGCTCCAGGTCCCCCTGCAAACCTAACTCTGTAATTTTCTTTTTGTTGCTGTTGGGAGAGGTGTGTGTCTTTTATCTTTGTCAAACTGTGTGCTTAGATGTGTAGTTCAGTAAGTGACCCCCAAATCATCTTTTATTAGTTGAATAAGGAAATAATGAAATCAGGAGTTAAAGTGACTTTGTTTAAATTGTTCAGCACAGTAGTGGAGAATGGCAATCAAACTTTAAAAATTTTGTTCTACAAATTTCCTAGAAGGAAGAAATACTTGAAATCAGAGTACCACTAAGAATATGAGAATGTATTTCTTAAGTAACTAATTTAAAGTTGACCTGCATTGTAGAGAAACCACCTGTGAATGTGGTGTTGGTGATAGTGTCAATACTATAAAAAGACAAATATTATACCAAACGATTCAAAGAGATGTTTCATTCCTACCAAAGTGAACACTATTCTAATATGGGTCACCACAAAGTCTTGGTTTTATGTCCAAAGTCTGTCTGTGTGTGTGTGTCAGTGAGAGAAAAAAAAGAGCATAGACGCATAGATGGATGGATGGATAGATACAAGAGTATTTACATTACCAAAAGGAGATCTTAATCCCTCTATATATTTTGTGTATAAAATATTAGAACTAGTTAATGTCATTTAACTCTATTTAAATTTTACCAAAATTGGTATAACCTGGGGGGGAAAAGAATCCAGAACTTTGGGGGAAGGTCCATACGCCCAACTCTTACAGCAAACCTCCTGAATCACAATCTCAAGAACATGCAAAATTTCTAAATTTCTCCAAGTCATTCTGTAACTATCCACATGTTGGGAACCTCAGAAATCATGCTAACTATTAAACAAATAATACACAGTGAGTGTTTGTGTGTGTGTGTGTGTGTGTGTGTGTGTGAGTGTGCATGTGAAGAGAATAGGGGAGAAATGTGTTTTCATTTTAATTTTTGCTCTTTTAGAAAATAAGCAAAACTTCCTTTCATTTTTTTTCAGTAACACTTTGATATGTAGTGTCTTGAAAGTTGGATGTCAAACATCTTGGTGTGTTAAGACATAGAAAATGTTGGTCAATGTAAAAGAATGCCTTTTATTTCAATTTGAGTAGGGTATCCTCAGAATGTAAAACTATGACTTCCTTTTCACCATTAAATTTAAAAAAAAAAGAACAGTAATACATTAAGTAGATTTAGTCAGACAAAACAGGAACTGTAGATGTTATGTGAGTAGCAAAAAGGATATGGGCCTCATGCACTGGTTCAAGATCTCCATGGAAAAGCACGTTTATAGCACATAATTATCATTACAGCAGTGTATTACGCTGTGACACATATAATATTACCAGAAAGAATTTACTAAAATTCTGATCAGAAATTTAAACCACAGATATGTACTTGATAATAAGATTTTGGTAGGTTTTTTTGGGGGGTGGGGTGGGGAGGACTGTAAGAAGCTGTTAGAATAATGCATGGATTATGCTATGCATTGGGGGGAAAACTGAGTTAATATGAATTCATGCCAAAAAAGATAAGTTTGAGTTAAATAAGAAAATACATGTCTAAAGAGGAATAAAATACATGCTTTAATTTAATGTAAATTGAATTGAGCCTAGAATATGATTTTTACCTGCTATATCATGTAATATCACCCATTTCTAAGAGCAGGAGGAACATAGAACGTCACCTTTGAAATTGCTTTTGGAGAATCTATTATAAAACTACATTAATTCACTTTAGCTTGATACACAGATTAGAACTTCTACAAATCAACCAGAAATGTTAAAATGCAGGTTGGGAAAGGGGACATACTCTATTCTTCAAAATATGTGATTCTTAATACTGAAAACATTCCCCAGGTAACTTTGGTTTATAAACGAGGGTGAATGTTAACTTCATCTGTCTTACACTGGGTCCCCTGGGAAACGAACTGCCCATCTGACCAGACTGACCACATGAAGCCAGAGGTGAGAGGTTCAGTCAGGGGAGTCTGCACCCCCTGCTGTGTCTTTGTGCCATGTGGTCCCGCTCACTCCAGGGATTTGTGCGATCGACAGAATGTTGCTCAAGATGGACATCTCTGATTACACTGGTGGATGTTCCATTGCCAGGTCTCTACGAAAGACTAATAATACTCCAGCACTGCTTTCTGAATGACATTGCTGCTCCCTGGGTCCCCTGCAGAACTCTTTCCTGCCTAAGGTCCCACTTAAAGTAGGCAGCCTTTCCCATAATCAGCATGTAACTTACAAGAGTCTACATTACGCTGTGTCCAGAACCTGAAAATGTCTACCAGGACTCGTGTCTCTTTCTTAGTGGGGGGAGAGGAGTTACACTAGAAGCTGCCATTTACTTTGGAGGGCAAAGGTATTCCTCAGGTCACTAACTCCCTAAAAACTCCATTAATATGGCAGGCACTTGAACCTTCATCAGGTTTGTCTCTCACTCTATTCTATGCATGTATCTTAGCACAGCATGTGCATTTTGTATTCATCTATTAGCACGATATCTTCAATATATTGGGCAGATGTGATATCCCAGTCTCCAGTTGAGGCTTCTTCTCATACTATAGCAGAGAGGAGGCCTACAGGTGTAGACCTGAGGCAACTCAGTAAATGTTTAATATTGTCTGTCCCAAGAAAATGCGAACAAGGTCTGATCTTTTATGACATGGATAAGAAGAAAGGCATTCATCAGATCAATGACAATTCCTCTATCAGAGTTTTTATTAATCTGAGCTAGTAAAGATTCTACATCCATTGTAACAGTTGCAATTGTGACTATTTGATTAAGTTGGAAATCCACTGTCAGCCTTTATGATCTGTTATATTTTTGTAGATATCAGACTAGTTTCACTGAATGGGGTTATAATAGAGACCTCCCCAAATTCTGTAGGCATGACACTGATTTCTCACTCCCAAGAGGAAATAATGATCTATGTTTTGGAAAGAAAGACACAGTTTCAGAAGCTTCTATTTGTCCTTCCTCATTACAATCTCTCTCATCCCAGAGATCAGGAAACAAATGGAGATTCTGTCAGTACCAAGCATGCGCATAACGATTACACGTCAGACAGATGACCACAGGGCAAGTCTGTGGGCACCGTGGCCTCCCGCTGTGACCAGGGTCTGATCTGGATTTTACTTATTACCTGGCTGCTACATGATATAACATGTACATGTTATAACAGATCCATCATGCCAGCACTCCGAGTCCCTGACTGACATTACTAATTTAGACCTTAAGTCCAAGAATCCTCTAAGGTCTGGATGTTCCTCTCTTCCCAATGTACTCATATGAATTAACATTTATAAATCATTTTAGGAAGGGACTGGGGAATTCCTTTTGAACATACTGCTGCGATGTGCCATTCTGGCTTCAGAGGAATCTGACTTCCCCTTCAGTCCAGGGGCTCCAGATCTGAGAACTGGTTCAAATACAGAAACTGGGTTAAAAAAAAAAAAAAAAAAAACATGACTTTTAATTGGAGCCGCTGTCCTCAGTCTCCTATTTATCAGTCCTTGATTTTTCTTCTTTTTTCTCATGTGTTCTTTCCTTGCTGGCCTGCAGTCTTGCCTCCTGGAACACCCTCTCTATAACTCTCGGAAGGTGGTACCTTGGCCGCCACTCCAGTCTGGCCCCCGATTGTGATCATTGTCCACCCCTTGCTTGATTAGTTAGGCACTACTTCCCGACCTTTGTTATTCTGGAATCCGGTACTGGAAGGAAACCCAGTTCTGTGACAGAATATCCTACCATCAGTCATGGTCAGAATATCCTACCATCAGTCATGGACCATCAGTCAGTAGTATCTGTTAAAAACAGATACTACTGAACTTCTCAATGATACAACTATCCCTTTGTGCCAGATTTGTTAAAGATTTGATCCAAAAAGAATTGATTCCATAGAAATTTTTAGTTTAAAGCAGAATAATACCAGTGTAAGTCAAACAGAACATTGTGCAAGAGCTGAAAGCACATCACCACACTGTCTTCAATATTCATAGTTTGAAATGTATGTATATTTTCCATCGCTGATCCAGCTACAGAATTTTATGGGGCCTCATTTCTGAACTATATTTAAGTTTGCAGATGCAGTGGAATTAGTCAAGCCTGACAGAATCTGCATTAAGTGAGAAATGATGGCAAGAGCTGAGTTATTCCTAAAACGAATATACCTATGCAAAGAAGAATGATATCAAGTACCACAAATTGTGGATGAAATAAAATGTGGCATTTTTCTTGGGTAGTGCAATTAGAGCATCATGGAAATTAGAAACTGATGAGGTCAGTTAGGAGTTTTTTTTGTTTTTAAACCATGGAAACCACTATTAGATTATTCCAGGTGGGCTATAATCCCCAGTGTTTTCCCACATTTCACATGCACACCACCAGCAAGAAGGTCACAGAACGATGAAGTTTCAGCATGGAATGCAGTGGCCTGAAATTAATCAGGTAGCAATGAGCTAAGTAGCTTCTATTACAGAGTTGCTTGACATTCACTCCACACTTACTCTGATGGAAATATGGCCAGAAGAAATCATTTGAAGCATCTTTGATAAATATTTTCTTTCAGAATCATTTTTGCTTATTTTTCATTTAGAGTTTTTTAGAAAATTAAGAATACTAGAGCTAGGTAGATAATCTAATAAAGTTCATTTTACAGAAGAAGAAATGGGGACCCCCAGGTCTTCTTTAAATCAAATGTGTCACATGCAAAAGGTGCATTATTCCCCGTGAAATACTTCAAGTTTTCTTTCCTAAAAATATGTGAAATTAACATTTGAATTAGTAAGAAGGTAAATGACAAGATGATAATACACTATGCTTGTAAAGACTTATTGTATTTTCCAAGAAACCATGTCACAGTTTTCTTAACTTTAGAATTTCTCTCAATGTCAACCTAAGTGAAGAATAATTACGCCTAGAAGTAAGGAAAATAGTTTACTAAAATGGTTCACTAATCAAAAAAATAGAAGATTAAAGGACAATATATACCACTAAATCTACATCAATACATTACAGCTTTATATTCTATCCCTCTATATTTATGCATAACTTTTTAACTCTTAATGAATAAAAAGCAATTACTTTTGATTTTAGAAAACTAATTTGCATATTCTGAAATCTCCTTTCAAATATACTTTGTGTCAACTTACTTCAAAATTTATTCCTCCAAAAATTTCAGAATATGGCGCCCTTGAATTGACTTTTAAATTTTTTATATAATGAAAGCATATAGGAGACCACTGCACTAATTTCAGGAGCTCTCCACTTTGGATTTGGAATTATTCTCTAAATTACATGACAGTATGTACAATATTATGTGCATACCTATTCTGACACCCGAGCAGATTAAGGAACAGAATCTAATCTCCATTTGTCATCTTCAGGTGACTTATATGCAGATTGATTTTCTTTATTTCATAATTTGACCACAATTTAGATTCAAACTTTGATCAGTTTTCTTTTGTTAACTCAGTAACGACAGGATCCAAGGACAAGAGCCACAAGCAAATCACTGTCTTTCAGCTAGAAGTATTAATAGACCACGTAAGTCTGTTCTCTTAAAATCACTGTTCATAGTAAATATTTTACTGATCTTTGTTAAAGTCACTCCTCAAACTAGAGGTACTAGGCGTGATGTGTTCATGAGCAGAAACGATTTCCCCAGTACTGACAACTCCCTTTTTTAAATGTAAAAAATACTCACTGAAGACTAGCAATTCGTGCAGAAATCTAAATACAAAGGGCAAAAGTTATTTTCCTTTAAAACAATTTCTAAAATCAGTAGTTCAGAAAATAGACTCCTAACTTCAAAGCATTAGCAGAAAAATCATTCATTAGAAGCAACCATGTGTGATATGGAAACAGGAGAACATGTTGAAAGACAGAAAACACAGCAACATGAGTTTTCATGACTGAAAGCATTCCTTAACATTTTTTTTCTTCAATGTTCACTTTTTTCCTTCAAAAATAGCAATGTTCTTAGGTGATCTCCTTGAAATCATTATTCATAATATCACTACTCTTCTACGATTTTCAAAGACAACTTTTCCATAAAATAAACAAGGTAACTAAGAGAGCTGAGAGATTAGAGTGAGATCTTAGGGAGTGTGGCAAATGCAGGAAGAATAGCTACTAACATAAGCCCAAACATATCCAAATGTGGCCCTTGGGTGCTGGAGGACCCCAAAGAGCACAGATTCACTACCATTGTCGGCATCTTTATATCCTGAGCACCAAAATGAGCATGGAAAGAAGGTCGAGCGTGACATTCAGAAAACAAAGGCCACAAGGAATACCCCACCACTTTTATGCCTGTTAAAAATGTTAACACATTGATTTTCCCAGTGACCCTGTGAAGATTTAGACATGAGGGAACTGAATTGCAGAGAAGTTAAATAACTTACCCAAGATCACAGAAGTAGTTCGGAGCTGGGTCATAATTTAAACTCTGAGGGTCTGGTCCCTGATCTGCTCTCTTCACTACTGTAGTGTATTCAAAAGGTTGGCAATATGTTCCTTTGCTGGATTATGTTCTGTAAATAAACAATCAGTCATTCATCAAAGCAGAGTATACAAATACATCTCTTCTAAGATATTAATTACTTTTATATCTCAGTACCTTCTAAATGGACATATACATTCTGAGGAGAGTATACATACAACTAGTGCAACTTTCATAGTTTCAAACTCCAATTTGCAAGAATTCTAAATTTAGTTTCTGAAATTCAGTATGTTCCCTAAATCCCTGTTCTCTATATTGCATCAAACTTTAATCATCCCTTAGGTAGACTCAGTGAAACTACAAAGTACTCTATCTCTCTAGGCTAGAAGTCAGTGACTCAATGTAAATCTGGAGTGTTTGATATCACATCGCCTTTGTGGAGCTCTCTTTTCCTCTGCCTGGTGTTTGAACATCAGTTTTAGTATCTGCGGTGGGTCAGCTGACAGCATCACTTCCTCACAACCAGTAGTACCCTCCCACTCCTCTTATCCTCAACAGTTATGGGAAACTGTCGAATTGCTCTTCCATTTGCCAGAGACTCTCCCAGGTCCCCTTGCCTCCCACCACCCAAACAGCCATTTCTCCATCTGGAGATGCTCTGGTAGGCACTTCTTTAGGAAAGTAGTTTCTCCCCAAGTTAGGTCCTAGGAGACCTGGGTCCTCTCTGTTCGTGGGTCCCCATATATTTATCTTGCAGACATGGCTTCTCTCTCCTACTAACCTGGCAGAGGCCACCAAAGTAGAATCATTGTTTTTTGAGACCTCACCTATACCTAGCTTTGAGTGGGTAACTTACCCCTTGTCTTCCTCTCTTCTCCCAGCCCCCCTTTCTCCAGGCAGTCAAATATTACCTCCTTTTGGGAGAAGACCTACATCTTCTATTATGAATTTGCCCCTAATTTTCAGTTTATGAGTAAACTGTGGGCTCTGATTCCTTCAGGCTCTTAACCTTTTAGACAAAAAAGTTTGCTTTACTCTAAAAACAAAAACAAAACAAAAAACAAAAAAAAAAGTCTCTTTTCTTGGAAATCAAAACTGCTTGGCAATTGAACTCTGAAGGTTCAAATTCCAGCTCTGCCATTAATAGCTAAAAGATCTTAGACCAGTTATTTAAATGTGCTGGCTCCAGTTTTCTCATCTTAAAAAAAAAAAAAAGACATATTATCTAACTCATAGAGAGGCAGTGAGGATTAGCTGACTAATTTATGTAAAGCCCTCAGAACACAGTAACTACATAAAAAAGTATTAACTATCATTATTGCTGCTGCTCTTTGTCAAAGGTTGGTGAAGAATCTCAGAATGAAGGAAAGAAAAAGGTTGCTCAGAAACTAATAGTTTTATCCTGGTACAAATTCTTCTTGTTTTTTCAGAATGCCTTTGTGAAACCTTGTCTTTTCTCAGAACAAAATGGAAGCATTCTAAGAGTTTACTTGTTTAGTATACATAACTAATTTGGTGACAGAAATATACTAATATCTTGACTTCAGATCTGTTCTACTTGACAGCTAATCGACGTGTGGGTAATGTAAAGACATTTTTACTCAATCAGAAAAAGGAGCTATAATTTATAATGGTATATAAATAGCATCTGGTAAAATATTCAGTTCTTTGACAAATATTTCCTGAAAATCTTACTTTGTAGAGCCTTATGCTAGATGCTGTGGGGCATAGTAAAATTAAGATGTCCATTTTCTTTTATCTTCTAGAAGTTTACAATATAGAAAACTGAACAGATATATGTACAACTAATTACTCCTACCTTCCAACTTCCTATTAGAGACAGATGGTACATTTAATAATGACTTAGGCAAAATCCAAAAAAACTTCATGAGCAATATAACATTTGACCAGGGACTTGTATAAAGGACATTTGCAAAGTACTAGCAAATTTTTAAGAACTAGTTCTCTGGGAAAAAAAAAGTCTATATTCACATACAAACACACACACACACATATATATAATTTTATGAAACATGATCACATAAATATATAGGTAAAACGACTTATAAAAACTAAAATGTTCAATATTCCTTATTGCAATCTTCCTAGAGACAGATATTTATAGAAGACTTACTGATCTTGCTAACTTATATGTCCTAAGACAACCTATGTTTTCAATTAATGAATGAATATAATTGCAAATGTCATATGTAGGAACTTCAATATTTAGTCAATACAGGGTATAGCTCTGCCAAATAAGAACATTAACAAACTGTAAGATTTAAGGAAAAGAATTATTAAGTAATACATTTTGAGTGTTGCTTGCTTTTGTTTTCACATATCTTTTTATTTTATTATTTTTTTAAAAGGAAGATTCTAATTTCTTTTTTTTTTAAGATTTATTTTTTATTTATACATACAAGCTGGGGTACAGGCCAGAGGCGTGGGGCGGCGAGAGGGTTCACCAGAGACAGAGTGGGGAGCAGAACAGGCAGATCAGAAATACACTGCTGAGGGGAGCAGCGGGCGAGGCAGGAGAGGTCTGCCGCACCATGTGGGATTCTCCCCGGCAGGGCGTCGAACTCGCGGCGCCACTGCTGACAGCTCCACAGCGCAGCGCTTAACCGCTGTGCCACCGGGGAGGCACCTTCACATATCTTTTTAATTGCAAGCTTATATAATTTAATTTTTAAACAACTGTGTTAGCAACTGTTTCACAAAAATCCCAAATTTACTACTTGACTCCACCACACTAGCACACAGTCTAGCTCTGGGGCAGTTCGAGCACATTGTTAGATGTTATGTTTATAGAAAGTCTACCTGCCTGAATCTCTACCTTAATTTATAGAAAAAGTCAAAAAGCATCTCCAAGGTCTTTCAACAACTAAGTAGTAGAGCTAAGATTTAATCCAGATCTGACTTCCAAGGATTTTTGGTTCGTCTGTGAATTCATGAGGTCAACTGCGAAAGAATTACTGTTTCCTAAAATTTTGGCCACCTCAAGGATGTACTATTCCTATATCATATGACCTGATTGTTGGGCCTATGCACTGATGTTCAAGCACCTCAGCACAGAGAGTGACACAAATATGGGCTTGCCATCATCTCTAAGCAAGAACCCACACTCCAGGGAGGGGCAACCAGCATTTTGTCAGAAAGGGCACATTTCAGAAGGGGCTACCACAAATGTCTGTTATTCATATCTCAAATTATATCACACATTTCACTAAGCCCACAGTGAGTCAGTGAATGTCAGAAAAGGGTTGCTGGAGGAAATTAGTTTATTAGCATATGAATATACAACCTGTGACCTCAAAGCTGAGATTATGTGGATTAGTTAAAAGCATATACAGCTACTCCCCACCCTTGGGTAAACCCAATAGATGGAAAATCTCCTGTCTGGGCTTGCTTTTGAATAGCTCTCTGGTTTTATTACAGAGCCATCTCCATAAAAGGGGGAGGCACCATGCTCACCACTCTGCCTTAATAATAGGTGGAGCTGAGCCCCTAGGTGAAGTTATATAACATGGAAGGCAAGTGGGGGAAGGAAAAGGGGGCCCTCTCATTTCTGGAACCTGACTTGCACCCTGGTACTGCTGGGGAGGAGACATGGAGGAGAGCCATGTAGAGACACTTGGAAATGAGGGTGGGTGAGAGCAAGTAGGAAGGATGACAATGGCAACCTTTATCTTGATGTGGCAGGGGTGTATCCAAAAGTTATTTTTTCCCCCTAGGATTCTGGCCATTGGGGGTTCACCCCAGACTTTCCTTCCTAATCCACCTGACTATCACTTTGCTCCCACAGAATGGTCCTGTTAGGGCTTTGCCATCAATTTGAAGCAGCTTTCTGTTGTTTTTGGTCTTGTCTTGTTTCACTGAGTTTTTTATATGTCCGTGACTACTTTCCAAATTCTAGCCATGATCTATCATAAGGGACCCCCCATTGTCCAGCACCAGTTTGCACCAACACTCAAATAACCAATCCCTTCATTTTGCCTAATGATCAAAAAACAGGTTAACAAAGGACAGACTGACCCTTTCCTCTTCTCTTTAGATTTTTTTAAATTTTACTTTTATAAGCAAAATTACTCATAAGTGGATCAGAGCTCATTTTTTGAGATCTTTCAAAAGAAAGAATGAGATATGTTGTAACTGACTTTGAATGCTAAAGAGTTTGGAATTGATCCTACAGAACGACAGAAGTCTCTCCAGAAAGCGACATAACCAGAGCTGTGTCTTAAAGATAGCGTTTGATGGAGGCATGATGAGTGCCTTGAAGAGAAGAGAAATTAGAGGCAGAGAAGGGTCAAAGGGCTATTTCAACTGTTCAAAATTAAAGTAAATGCCTGAACCAGTATAATAACGATGACTATGAGAAAAAGGGGGAAACTATTTAAGATGCATTCTGAAGTAGGCTCTATGGTCTACTATGATTGATTGGAAGTGAAGGGCTTTATGTCAAGGGCTCTATGATTAATTAGAAGTGAAATGCAGCAGCAAGAGCTAGTAAGTGATGAAGCTGTGGGACAGAAAAATGAGCTGGCATCCATTATACTGAGAAGAGCAAATGGCATGTGTACTTGAAAATGTCTAGCAATATATTGAAAATGTAGGTCTTGTTAAAAGTAGAGAAATTGAATTGCATGAGAAGAAATTGAATTTTTTTTAATTGAAGTAGCAGTGTTTTCTTCAGCTGATAGTCAATTATTGTTGTTTTAGGAAGATTCCAAATGGTCCATCCTCAATATGTAAAAACTGAAATGAAATACAGATTTCAATGGTATGCCAATGATTAAGGAGAATTTAGTGTGTTCATGTCAAGGTCATGTTTAAAGTAAGGAGTCCATTAACATTAATACTTAGGATCAGATAATCTTTGATCCTTGTTAATATTTTAGATATCAGAAATTTGAACAAAACAATCCTATTATGATGATAACTCTAGTTAACCTTAATTTAAGTTTAGCCTTTCTATTTATCAGCTCAAAGAGATTTTTAACTGTTATTTTTTTTTTCTTTTTGGTCTGACTAGAAACAGTCCAAACTTCTCACCAACCCTACAAAGCCATTTATCGTCCAGTCCCTGTTTATCAAAATGTTTTCTTTCCCTGTGAATTCCCTTGGCTGCTAAATAAGAGGAACACATTTTCTCTCCAAAGGTTTAATCCACTAGACTAACAACAGGATCTTTACTTTCCCACTCAGTGGTTTCGTCAGACTCAAGCTTAACATTATGTTGTGCAAAAAAGAATTGGAAGAAATAAAGACCAGAAGAAAAGTGAATTTTTTTTAAAATGAGGAAGAAGGGCTATATCATATTACTCAGACACACAACAGGAGAGAGGGAATTAAATGTCAGAATTTAAAAACAAAAAAAGGAGACAGAGGGATCCAATGTCAAGTGATGCGGCTGCAGTGAACATTCCCACCTGAGGTGTTACTGTTTTCTAGCTCTCTCACCCCTCATCCGGAATGTGAGGGCCATTGAAATTAGAAGGTAAACAATCTTCTGGAGAACATTTGGTTTGATAAATTATTTACAAGTAAATTCACTTTAGTTTTGTGAAGTTTTTCAGAATCGACATTGTGATAAATCAAAGAACATTAAAAAAAAATTAGCAAAAAGTTTGATTTTTTTTTTTTTTTGCTGCAAATGTTCCTAACTAAACATTTAGAAAGTCAATGTTTTAGTGCATTGATTATCAACTGTCCACTTGGCAGTGTTGATTGAGTTTCCTACCAATTTCTTCTTGGATATGCTATCCTCATTAAAGAATCTTATTACTGGAAACAAAATTTCCTAGTTAACAAGAGAAAACAAAATTTTTGATATTGATTTTGTTCAAAATATTCATTTTGACTTTAATATCTGGAAGAGATCAACTATAGCTACTTCTAAGTACAAATAAGAGAACAGAGACTCCAAGACGCTATTGTCCTACCTCAGCCAGCTAGTCAACACTAAAATCTGAGTTAGAACAAAGTCAAGTATAATGCAAGAGACTATACTGTTTGCTTCCAAATACTGTCTTGAAAGAAAAGAGACTAGAAGAAATTACGTAGAAAATGCAACTAAATTAATAAATCCCTTCAAGTGGTCAATCCTTATGATAACCTCAACAATCACACTCTAAGTCATCTTAAGCTTTTCAGCAATTTATACTTCTCATATGCAAACCTTACTAAATTCATTTTTCTAAAATGATGGAGTCTGGGCTCCTTCATCCTCCACATATTAAGTAGCACTAAATCTTTGCAGTCATCCCCCATCCCTACCCATCTTTCCTCCCATGCACACCCCAAGGTGTTAGATGCTATTCTTCCAGCTCTGGGAGTTCCATTCTGTAATTGTCAACCCCCTATAGACACTGCCTTTGCTGCCCTTTGCTGCCCTTATGTACTGCCTGGGGAAGATCACATCCAGTAACAGTCAATTCAGGAGAACATCAGCCTAACATCTACACCATCCCAATTTGGGATGAATCCAAAAGGCCATCCCAACTCGAGACTCCCCCCCAAAGTGGGCTGAGGCCTTTATAAGGCTGCATCACCTTTCACCATCTCCTCATGCTCAGTCTTGCTTCGTTCCTTCACCCACAAGCATCAAGCCTAAGAAGACCTCCTAGTAAACTTTCTGCAAGCTTATCTCAGAGTCTCCACTCCAGGGAGCCAGACCTCGGTGGAAAAGTTAATGTCATTTTAAAAAATTATAAAAACAGGAAGTAGTTTAATGAGAAATGAGGTTTAATTTAAATGATCTAATCAAAGGAGAAAGCCATGGTTTTAACATGTTTAAGAAACTCCTGATTAGAGAAGCACATTAATTTTCAAGAACCAAAATTAAAAATGTATACAGAAATATGTTAATTTTTATCATTAACATTAGCATTCCTTTTGGAAAGAAAAAACTAGTTTGTTTTTTTGGAAACTAAACACTGATGTTATTCTTTAAAAACTAAATTGTATAAGGAAGATAGCAAGTCTACTAAAGAAAAAATTGGGCTTGAATTCCTGCGCTTCAGGGAAAAATAGGATATGAAATACTGCCATGCAAAATGCCAATCTTGTCTTTGATAGTAACTGATTTGTTATCACTGAGGAATAAGATGTTTGAGTTTCAACCTGTTGCGTTTGCAGAATCACAGAAGTGGTGATGACTGGGGAGTCTATGGGTAGGAACCAGGTGTGAGCTCATTCATCAAATGCACCATCATTACAGGGTTCCTGGTGATGACTGTGCCAAATCCTGTTTTCACTTGTCTTAATTGCAAAACACTGCCCTCAGATGCAGACAAGTAAATTAATCTGTTTTCATACAACATCGTAATTCATGGAATTTTCCACTTCCTAAATTTAACTCCCACAAAAGAAATTAACCACAAAGATATGCAATTCAGTTTTTAAATTCTAATTCAATACTTAGCAAAACCTGTACTAGTTTCGTTGCAACTTCTAAATAATCGTCCTCAGGATTCATGCTAGTCTCATTAAAAACTCTGATAAGATTTTGCATTCAAGGATAGTCCACCTTTCAGCTCATTTCATTTGAATTTTTAAAATCCATTCCAAAACCTTATACAGATTAGGGAAATATTTGGAAGTCCTCAATGATAAAATGAAATGTTCTCTAGTATTTGCACCTTAGCACAATACATATATTATAAATTGTTTACACCAACGAGTTAATACTATTTAGAGAGTTTAGACTCAACACATATTTACCAATTATGGCAAACATTTCTCAAAAATGATCTCTGGTTCTGATTTATGTGAATTCAAAACTGAAGCGAGTATTGACTAAATTTATAAATCATTGTCTGATTTAACTTCCATTTTTAAAAGAGATAAACTTCCAGGTAATTCTTTTTCCATAACACAGACACATCCAGAGATCTGGCTTCTGAGAGCAAGCTATTACAAAAGCACAAACCAGACATGATAAAGGAAGTGACAGGTGCTCTGCTCACTGGCCCCCCAATTACAGGAGTTCATTCCCATGCTGTAATGAAATCTGACCCCACAAGCTCTCTGACTTTAAGGGAATTTAGAAATGATTTAAAACTAAGCATATTATTAAATATGTCTGTAACTAGGTGAGACTAACTAGGAAATTTTTGAAAATCTTTTTACAAATGTGGTACAAGGCAGGATGGGTTTACACAAAGCCAGGCATAATAAGTGTTCATTTATGTGATGTTATTTGAGGAGCAGCAAAGGTCATTTTTTAACCCAACCTCTTCCCCTTCCATTTGAAGGCCCTTATTAAAATGCAAATAGGTGGATTAAAGTTCCCAAAAGAACCCTTGAGGGGGGAGGAAAACAAGTCCACTGAAATAGCTGAATTATTTGTATACTATTTCAAGAGCCCATCTCTTACCTCAAAATGAAATATCTGAAGTAACAACAGTATTATTTATTAGATTTCAACGTGCCAGATATTACGCTAATGCTTTATATAATTTATCTTGATTTATTCCTTAGTGCCAACTAGATTAGTATCTAAGTTTTGAGAAGCTCTGACATTTACACAGGGAAGCATTTTGGTTAAACTCACAGGACTAGTAGGTAAGAAAGTGAACTCAACTCTTAAATTTGTGCCACTGATGTTACACCAACTGCCTATCAAGATCTGTCTCCACACCCATTTTTTCATCTCTGCTGTTTCACAGGGAAAGAAATTAATGTCATCCTGCCAGTAGCCATCGCTGCTCCCTTTCCTATCTGATGTCCCTTTGGAGAGGATTTGAGTTCAGAGAACAGGGTCCTTGGGTTACCTCTGAGAAAAGTTTCAGCAGCATTCCCCTTTCAACAGCACACAGCAAGTCTACCAGAAGATGAGATGTCTGCCCAGACACAGGCAGGTGAAGGCTGTATTTTTAAAAGGATTGGTTTATTAGAAAAGGAGAAAGAAAAAAGGCAACTGCGTAGACACAGGCAGGCAGAGAGCTGTCGCTGCTGCTTTCTTTGCAAAGAGAAAAGGTTTATGAAAAGAAACATCTGCACAGTCACAGGCAGGCAGGAGAAAGGCCTCTTGCCAGTGCAGAAAATGTACTGATAGTCTTCTTTTGGCAGGGGGGGGGGGTTTCATTCCTTTATGTCATTGTTATCTATTGTGAAGTTGATTACTTCTAGGGTGTGGCTAGGTTGATTTGTAAGGGCCTGTGATTCTAGGCTATGACCTGCCCTCTCCATAACCCCACCTCTGTTCTGCACCTCAGGATTTTTCTTTTTTTTTTTTTTTTAATATTTATTTTTACGTACAAGCTGGGGTACAGGCCAGAGGCATGGGGTGGCAAGAGGGTTCACCAGAGACAGAGCGAGAAGCAGAACAGGCAGATCAGAAATACACTGCTGAGGGGAGCAGCGGGCGAGGCAGGAGGGGTCTGCCACACCATATGGGATCCTCCCTGGCTGGACGTCGAACTCGCATTGCTTGCTGCCGACAGCTCCACAGCGCAGCGCTCAACCGCTGCGCCACCAGGGAGGCCCAGGATTTTTCATTTCTGTAGTTGCTTTAACAATTATGCTAATAATTTCTACCAGCACCTCCAGTTTCTGGTCTGGTGAGGCCTCCGCCCTATATTTTCTACGATTAGCTTCCATCATATTGAAGTGGTGCTGCAAGAGTACTATAGCAGGGCCCTAGCTTCAAAGGACCAGGGAGAGGACAGGTCGCTGCCTTTGGGTTCTCACCCACGAACACAACTGCCAGACCACGCAGGCGCAGGGAACAACCACGGGGCTCATTTAACAAATAGGGGAAACAAGGAGTTCTTAGGCCACAAGGGGCCAGCTAGCTCACCCCTGCTGGTGCCCACGGCGTCCAGAAGTCCCAAACAAAAGGCAGCTCATCCAAGATGGCGCTGCTCTGTCAACGAGGGCCTGGAGCTGGTTGCACAAGCGGGCGGGGATCCCACTCCCCGCGGCTGGAGGTGCTCGCAGGCTGGGACGCCGAGATGTCGCCTCTGCGGCCCCAGCCACAATCTGAAGGTCGGATCGGGCTGCACCGGATGCTGAACCAGACAGCAGAGGCAAGGGCACCGGGAGGTGTGCTGGACAGTCAGGAGCAGCGGACAGCTCTCAGAGGTGACCTGGACACAGAGTACCAGTCACCTGCCAACAGCGCTAGGCAGCACGGGCACTAGGAGGTGGCAGAGTCAGAAACACTGTTAACAGCTCTCCATGAGTTGCTGGCCCACACCAACAACAAACAACTGTTTGCGACCCCAGGGCCGGGGCCTTTGGGACCCCTTCCAGGCCTTGTCAGAGGCGGGCGGCGGCGGGTGTGGCGAAGCTTTTCTTCTATCTTCTCTGGAGACCAGGAGCAGAGCCCTCCGTGAGAGTGTGAGCCTCCCGAGCTGGCGCCTGCCCTGCCTTATATCTTCTTCCAGCCCCACCCCCTCCACCTACAAGTCTGATTGGGCCGTTTTCAATCCTGTGGCTGATTGGACATGGCACCAGTCAGCTCAAAGCTCACACCTGATCAGGCTCCTGCACCATGCAGGCCCCACCAAGTCCACGGACCTCTCTAGCGCCCACAGCTGGCCCGCGGTGGCTCACGCCTCTCCCTGCTGCCCCGACTCTGGCTGCATGCCCTGGGGCGGTGTAGTGGGGGAACCTTGCCATTTACCATCGCTGCTGGCCTCTGCCTGCACCCTGAACCCCAGTGGGCCCATGGTGGCAGGCAGTAAAATGCCCATCACCCTCTGCTGCTTGCACTGCCCGCAAGCAGCTTCTGGGGCTGGGAGCCAGAGCCCTGAGTGGGGGAGAGGAGGCTTGTGTTTCAGTGCCCACTCTATCTACCCCAGGATATCCCTTGGTGTTCTCTTCCTCATTCCACAGTATCTATTCAATATCTTCAAATAATTTCATCTAACAACTCCCTTCTCTGTGCGTTATTTGGACCCCTTCACTTGACCAACAAACATATTCACTGCCTCCACTGTCTCCTACAGCCATCATCATATTATTTCTCTCCCCACTTTCCAGCGACAGTTCTTGAATAAGCAATCTAAAAACTTGATTTCCATTTTGTCATCAAGCAATTTAAACAATTTACTAGCTGGGTTCTATCGACAATACTTGAGGCTGAGTCCTTATGGACTTCTCCTGATCTTCCTTCAGGTCCTTCCATCCTTCCCATGTGTACACAATCAGAAACCAAAATCTTTCAATTTCCCTTTTCTTTCATACTCATCATTCTCCTTTTATTTCTGCTATCAGTCAATTTGATGGAATCAATTCTGATTTTTTTATCTTAATATTTTGTTAATACCCCTGCAATAGTCTCTCACATTCCCAGTACATAGAAAGATATTTCTGTAGAAAGTAATCTATTAAAATGACACTTTGATCATATATTTTCCTCTTATCTAAACTTTCCAAGCATTCCATGGTCTCAGGATTATTTAGAATTCTGCCACCAAATTTCCAAAGCTGTCAAAGTATGAAATCTGACTCAGTTACCCTTTACTTCCATCCACCTCTCTTCCTATGGGCAAAGGAAAACAAGTGGGCAGAAAGAGCTGAATTATCTATCCACTATTTCAAGCAGTGCTATAAAGTTGGAAATCTGCCTCTTCATTTTTTTTAAGATTTATTTATTTATGCATATAAGCTGGGTGTAGGCCAGAAGTATGGGGGGTCAGAGGGTTCACCAGAGACAGAGTGGGGAGCAGAACGGGCAGACTGACTGAAACACACTGCTGAGGGGAGCAGTGGGAGAGACAAAAGAGGTCTGCTGCGCCATGTGGGAAGCTCCCTGGCCGGGGATCGAACTGGTGCTGCAGTGGCTCTGGATAGCCTCCTAGTGCTGCGACTTAGCCCATTGTGCCACCAGGGGGGCCCCAGAAATCTGCCTCATCTTAAAGAGCACTTTCCTTCTTGGTCTCCACTATCCACTAGTACCCTTCACTCTTCCTTCTCTAATGTCAGGGCCCAGGAATACTTCAAGCTTCATCACCTTGTGGCTCACACTGCTTCTTCTGCTTTCCATTGCCCCTGCCACATCACCTGCCACTCAGTTCCCTTTCCTCGAAGAAGTCTTACTGCACTATTTCACCCAGCAATCTTTCTAGCATTTGACTGTTACAATTCATTAGATGATTTGAAAAAATTTCTTTTATATAATTGCCAAGACTATATGTCCTGTCTCTTGAACAGATTTAGCATTTTCTTGAGAGCCGTGTAGGAAGTGTGGGTCATTATCTTTATGTCTCTGTGCCCATCCCACATGCTACACAATACAATGCTTTACCTATTATAGGCCATCACTATATATTCATTGAGTAAGTAGTAGGTAATATTTAATTAGGATTTTATGCTAATTCACTGAAAAGTTAACAACCATGTATTAAGAGAATCCTCTTGCATGTAAAATGAGTTTCTTATTAAATTACTTTTTGTGATACAATTGTTGAATTTGTTCCCACCTTCATCACCCTCACCAAATATGGGAAATTTCTTTCATTTTTCATGTATGTGCTTTATCAGATCTTCTGGGAGATTAGTCTCTGGCAAACAGCTTACTGTTAACACCAGTAAAAAAAACAGATTCAGATTACCTGAAAATTAAATCTCTAGCTTACCTCAAAGACAACCATTTTATGATAGTAAAAATAAAATAAAATGCAAACATATGAAAGTGTTCCATGAAAGTTTATACAATACAGGAAACAATGGTCTGAAAATGAAGCATGAACCCATTTCCTCCAAACACAGGTTAATATCATCACAAGTTTTTCCTTTGTTCCTGGAATAATCTCCATTTCATGACACTGGCTGTCCAAATGCTAGCATCATGCTAATGGTATCAGTGCCAACTTTTTCTTGGCATAGTTAGAGCTTAGTTTTTGAAAGACCATATTTTACATGCTCTATTTGTAAGGCTAATTTAGACACAATTAGGATACTAAATAAGCACGAGAGATAAAAATTGAATAGGTCAATGCATTAAAAAAAATGCAATAAATCCATGAGTATCTTTCCTTAAAATTAAATTGTACCGAAGATAAAATTCTGGATAAGCTCTAGATAAAAAATTAATTTTTATTTTCTAGACAACTCACCATCAGAGGGAGCAAATGTGAAAAAAAAAATTTGCTTTTTTGTTTTTGAGTTTCATGAGTTCTTTGTAGAGCTTGGATATTTGTTCCTTGCTGGATGTTATCATGTGCAAATATTTTCTTCAATTCAATGGAATGCTTTTTATTTTTCATTTTAAAAATAGATTATTTTCCTGTTCAGAACATTTTAATTTGATGTGATCCCATTTACTTATTTTGGCTTTTGTTTTTCTTGCTGTTGTAGTTGAGCCTCCATAGACATCACTGAAGCCAATGTCATGGAGAGTTTTTCTATGTTTTCTTCTATGTATTTTCTGGTTTCTAGTCTTATATACAAGTCTTTAATCCACTTTGAGTTATTTTTTAATCCATTTTGATCCAATATCCCTGATGAACACAGATGCAGAAATTCAAAACAAAATCTGAACTTACTGAACAAACTGAACTTAGTACAACATCTAAAGGATCATACCTTTAGATCATGAACCAGTGGGATTTATTTCAGGGATGCAAGCATGGTCCAACATAGGTTAATCAATAAAAACAAACAAAAGAAACCTAGTGCATTGTTACTCAAAAACAGAAAATGTAACAAAAATACAGTATTTTGGAAATATGCATTTGAAGTTAATCTACTGAAGCTTTTAACATTTTGCAAGTAAATGATATGTTCAGGATACCAATTATCAGGATAGTATTCATTTCAAAAGCGTGTGGCCAAAATAATTAAAATAAAGTATCATGTTTACAATAATTCTTTGACTATTTCTCCCCTTCCTCACTCTACTATCGCAAACTCAAAGCATCTTTGTTAATAATGTTCCTATCTGCCTGTTCTACTCCCCACTCTGTCTCTGGTGAACTCTCTCACCGCCCCACGCCTCTAGCCTGTACCCCAGCTTGTATTTATAAATAAATAAATCTTTAAAAATAAAAATAAAAATAAAAAAATAATAATGTCAATGTACATTTTAAAACATTTAAACACTCACCTAAACCAGCTACAGAGGGAAAAGATGACAATGAGAATAGACAGAGAAGAAATGAATGTGAATCTTTGGTCAGTGAACAACCGAATATCCTTTCATACAATTCTTTTTTACTTAATTCAATCAAAAAGCTGTCTGTGGTGTGCAGGTCAGAATTTTAACTGACACAGCACCTTTGTGAGATCATAGAACAGATGGAAACTTGGCAATGCAAAGTGCATGCAGCCCACCTTGCATATGTGTGTGGAAATGTTTCTTATAGTTACTTTTTTTTCCCTTTTCCATCCTAGTAAAGAAAATACAGAAGGCAAGTCCATTGAAACTGTACCTTCCCAGACATTCAAGGAAATCCTTTTGTGTTTACAATTGTTTAAACATCAGCTACCACATTTAAGATAGTACCCAAACTCCAGCGCTATGATTGAGTGTTGTTGTTATAGCCATGATATGTTAATGCTTGGGCCATAGAGAAAAATATTTATACGACGTGTCTTGTGGCTTTTGTACCAGAAGGAATCTTGCACTTACTTCTTTAACTGCCATCTTAGAATGATGGTAAAGGGAATTATAATATACTTAAACAAACATTTTCCTTTATATTTTCATAGGGGCAAACATATGTGTCAGTAGGTTTTAAAGGGACAAGCATCAAAAAGATGATCTTCAAGTTCCTTTTCATCTTGGATCAGTAAACCATGCTTTGATTTATGTGGATTTAACTCAAGTGTGCTGGTATGGTATGATGACTGTGTAGCTGCCTTTGTGCATGATGCCAAACTAACATCTCCAGTCACTGAATGTGTAGAACTTCAGTTAAGCAAACTCTATTGTATACATGTAATGATTCCTCAAGTGTATTACAAAAATAATTTGCATTTCCTTAGCTCTTTTATGGAATTCCAACAGTCCTATCATTCATTTTATTCACCTAGTTCTTTCCCTGCCCACTCAGAGAGACCTCAGTTAGAATGAACATCTAAGATGGAATCCACACAACCCCACATGCCCAAGAGGCTGACTGCTGAGTGCGCAGCAGGCAGTGGGTCCACTGCACTCAGGGGGGACTGTGAAGGAGCTCCTGGCTAGAATCTATATTGATGGATGCAATGTGAGTGGCACCCAGATGCACCCCTCTGAGTGTGAGGCGCTGAAGGAGGTTGACAGCTTGTTCGAGTCCTCTCCTGGCAATTGCCATTAGCTGTAAAGGGTACTTCCAAGAGTACCCTCCCCTCTGTCACACATTGACTGTAATATGGGGCAAGTGGAGGCTTAGTCCCTTGCTCCAGCTCCAGACAAATGGGAAGGGCACCCCAGCTAGAGAACCCCAAGAGGGGTTGGCCGAGGCTTCCACTGTGACTGCATCTGGGGCTTATTTATCCCTGCGGTCAGTCCTGCTCCTCTGACTCTCTCTGAGGTGCTGATCCTGAGAACACATGCCAATAAGCCCCTTTTGCATAAATCTCTGTCTCACAATTTGCTTCTTGGAACTTTATATGCACCGTGTTATGAATCCACTGCCTTGGGTGTTCTGGTTTTCACACAGAATCTAGCTTCAGCAATATTTTTAGTCTTCATTTGCAATAAGAAACAAAACAAGAATTAAAGAATTGATGATGAGAATGAGAAAGTTGATAAAAACAGAGAGAAGCATGGGAACAGCTATCGCTGAATCGTATTTTTTAAAGTAGGCTGAGTCATTTGAGTAAAGAGAACTAATGGAGTAGTTCACTGAGAGAGAGTGATAGGAGAGATCACATGTCCTGTGAACAGTGGGAATTATTTTTATCATTTGAAGTCCCTGTCATTCCACTTAATAATAAATATCCTCTCAAGTATCTATGAGATTTTGTGTTTCCAAAATTCTAGGCAAAGAAAATATTCCATGCTCATTTGTGTGGGTCAAAGAAGGGTAATCTAGGTCCTCCCTGATGGCGCAGGGGTTAAAGTCTCAGCACTATCAAGCTATCGCTAGCCACTCCGGTAAGAGTTCGATCCCCAACCAGGGAGATAAAACACATGGCGCAGCAGACATCTCCTATCTTGTCTACTGTTCCCCTCAGCAGTGTATTTCAGTAGAGCCACCTGTTCTGCTCCCCACACGGTCTGTGGTGAATCCTCTCACCCCCCCCACGTTTCTGGTCTACACCCCAGTTCTTGTATGCATAGGTAAACTAAAATAAATCTTTAAAAAATAATAATAATTGAAATCTTCAAAAAAAAATAAAAAAGAGCGATTTATAAGAGAAGACACCATTCTAGGAATGAGGGATGTAGCTCAGGGAAAAGGATAAAACCAAGCAAAAGTGAAATTTTAGATCAAGTCCCAGATTTAACCTATCTCAATGGAATTTCTAGAGAGCATACCTGAGAGTTTATTCTGTCTCCAGGTAAAGAAAGTCTGTCTTTTTTGCCTTGATACCAAACAATTACTAACTACAATGTGTGTGTGTGTGTGTGTGTGTGTGTGTGTGTGTGTGTGTAAGAGAGAGAGAGAGAGTGTGTGTGCAGGCACGCTAGTAATGCATATCTATGACATTCTAGGCAATAGGTTAATGATTCCTCCTGGACTGTCTTGTTTAACCTTTAAGACAATCTGATAAGGTAGTTTTGTTCTAGCCTTCTCTGTGGTTGAATTGAGGACTCTACTTAAAGAGGATTAGGGATTTTTCCAAGGAAACACTTCTGAAAACTGGTGTTCTGGACATTTATGCCATTTTTTCTTGACTCTGAAGTCCCTCCCAAATATAAACTGTTCTACTTTATTTTTTTTTAAGTGATTCTAAATACTATCACTGGAAATATCTTCTGGAAATGACTTCCAGAAACATATTCTCAGTCATACAACAATGAGATTGCGGTAAAGCATGCAACAGATGTTAAAAATCAATTCCAAGCCATTAGACAGAGTGAGCGAGTGAGCTCACTTTATTCATGAACATGCATTAGGAAGTCAGCTTAATAGAGCTAATGCAGATTTCAGAATTCAAAACTATTTAACAGACGCTCTTTCTGGCTTCCAAACTTTCGTAAAGGGAAATGAAGCAATCCCACTTTTCGTTTAGGTACAAAGAAGAAAAGGAAATTCTCTTAAAAATGTAAGTGAAGTACTTTAACTCCCAATGGTAATGTACAATAATGTACTGTTATACTGGGGGGGAAAGTCAGTTTTTCCTAATTATAGTGCCCCCCATCTGAGAAACAGGAAAAATTAAGTTAAACGGGTCCAAAATTTAAAAATTACTTTTTAGGTCTGAGAATGTGTGTCCAGGTTATAAGATATTTTAGAAATATCTTATAGGGAAGAATTTTAGGTGTAGAGGGAGGCAACAATATGAAAAATGCCCACTAGATAAACCTTGGATTCAAACCATGTCTTAACTATTTTGTAGTCTGTCTATTTGATCCAGAAAAAAATTGAATTACTTAAAATAACACAAAGATTCCAAAAGGTTTGTAACTAAATGTTCATGTTTCAGAGGACTATCTTTATTCATTTTTGAGTACTCACTTACTCACTTTTAAAATTTTGTTAGGAGGACTTTTGAGGTATAATTTGTGACAAAAAAAAAAAAAGAAAAACAACAAACCCAAAGTGTATGTATTGACTGTCTACATTGCCATGGGTTAAACACATACATGCACCAAGGAAATCATTACCAGAATCAAGGTAGAAAACTTACCCATAATCCATAGAAGTGCCCCCTTGTTTTAAACATGAATGTTTAAACTTATTTACTTTAGCCATTTAAAATGTGTAGCTCTCACAATGTTGTTAGTTTGTATTATTATTATAATTACTTTATTCAATTATTCATTGAAGCAGTCAACCAAAAATATGCATCAAGTAACCATTAATTGTGAGACACAGTTCCAAAATGTATTCAGCACTTTCAGAAAACACTATTCTATATCGATTTACTTCATTCTAAACCTCACATTGAGCACATATATTTGCATACTTGTAAATGTATGAAAACGTGTGTATTCATGCATCTGTGTATGCATGCATGTCTGTGTGCATGTGTGAGTGTATGTATGCTTGGTCAGATTCTATGAATGGATGTTTGTAAATCCACACGGTCATAAAGCAATTTTTATTCCTTACTGCTGCTTGTGCAAAATATTGAGATTTTCTTGGCATTAAAAGCAGAGCAACTTGTGAATGCAAAATTGCCAAGGTTTTAAAGGAAATTTTTCACAGTCAGTGCCTGTTTCTCATTGTGGTTTAAACCATTATTTTCCTCATTCTCTTTGAGTTTTACAATTTTTCTCTTTTAATCTATGATAGTTTTTTTTTCCAGTTTATTTTATGGGTCTTTATTATTATGAAGTAAATAAGGTCTACCTTTTGCTAAAAAAGCTGTGCAAATACAGAATTTCTTACATAAGATATAAAGAGAAGAAATATACTTCAATAAACTTCAGGGGAAACACAGGTAGTTTTTATTCCTGTATTATGGCAAGTACCTAATCAGAACTACATGATAAAGGTGATTCATATCACCAGACAACTTAATTAACCTGATTTTAGTAAAATGATAATAAAATTATCAAAGTAAACAGACAGCACACAAAAACTTAAAGTTTAAATGGACTCTATCTTTAAACTAAAAAAAGCATTTTATGAGATAAAAAGAAAAAATCATTTATCTGGACTAATATTCTGCAGACAAGAAATGTGGATTATAGACTTACTAGAATTTTATTTAAAAAAATTTAACTTCTAATGTAGATAGAATATTAGTGCAATAAAATTCCTCAGCATTAATAAAGCAACATTATTGTATTGTCTCCTTGATATTGTTCTAATATTGTGCAAAATTCAAGCAGAAAGAAAAAGGCTTTCTGCCCATGAAGAACACAGCTTAGACTCAGGAACACAGGGGATTTCTCCCCTTCTCTCCCCAGCACACACCTCCAAAGAGCTATCTGAATTATTTATATCATTGTTGCTACCAGTAAAAAACACATATATGCTTTTTGATAATATATTAAAAAGCATACATGAAACTTAAGTGTTAATGCTGAAAGTGCTAATGTTAAGAATTAAGTTAAAACTACAAGGGTTAAGCATGTAAAATAATGAATTAAAAATATCAACCAACCATCAACATATTTATCATAGAAACTAATTCAGCAATAGATTCAAAGATGTTCACCTAATAACAAAAAGTCAAAAATAAAATTTTAGCAGAAGATATAACTAAATGATTGCATATCTGTGTGTAGAAATATTATGAAGCCATTCAATTAAAGTTATGAAACTTTAATGATATGAAAGAAATGTTCATCATGCAATATTAATATTAATTAATTGAGAAAAATTCAAGGGGAAGCATTAACATTAAGAAACCAAATTTAGAGGAGGTACTGGGGAAGAATTATACCAAAATTAGCATTAGGGAAAATATTTTATTAGTGAAAATTTAATCACTTCTGAAATTTACACTCAGTGATAGGCTTTGTCAAGAGAGACTCTTTTTACTGTTGTCACATGTTTTCTATGTTGAAAATGAAGTAGCACTTGGGAATTTTGTGTTTGAATGGTTTGAAGGGTGTGTGCATCCTTCTGGAAATAAATATGAAACCAAAACCAAAGTTTAAAAACATCACATTAAAGGCATGATTTACCAAGAAGGAAGAAACCTATCAGAGTCACATTGCAGGCAAGAATTCTTTTCCTATTTTAGCCCATTCTACATCTGGCCTGTGGTCCTGAGTCATATGTTTTATCTCTGAGCACATGGTGAGGAACGCTTTCTTCTGGTTTGGGAAAGCTGGCAAGAGAACATCACCATTTCTAAACACGTAAATTTGAAGTGCTCAAATGGTGGAGGTGAATCTAAATCTGACCAGAAGTTAATGTGTTTGAGCTTCTCTTGCACCCTCTGTCATCTTTCCTAGAATCCCACCAAAGAGGTTTATGTTTTCTCTCTTAGTAATTATTACTGACATACATCTGGCAACTAAATCCCTGAGAATCTTCCTGTAGTTCTGCAAGTCAAAGTCACCTTGCACTGAAGCATCCTTGAATTCAAATATTACATGTAGTTAGGTTGCTGCTCTGATTCCCATGGACTCTGGTTTTTTGGGACTGATTTCACTGGAACTAAGCTATGAGCCCCCAATAGCCATGGTGATGAGAAGATGATCTCTAAATGAAATAACCCCTTTCCCAATGTGTGGCCTTTTCCAACAGATCAATATTTAAACTTATTTCTATCACAATCCTTTAGATGTTTAAAATTTTAAAAATCATTGCTTTCATTGTTTGTCTTCTAGTTCATTTTATCTATGATGTAATTGACTCAATCTTTTTTGGATCAAGTCCTTGGACAGTGTAGTCTCAATATATGTGTTTACGACATATTCACATACAATATCATGAAGTTCACAGGCAATTTTAAGTTCATCTGTATATCTCAGCTTAAGAGCTCTTCCTCCAAGGTTTGTATTTTAAATTGAGGTCCTTCTCAAATACTACATTTTGTCTTAGATAAAATACATAAACAGATTTCTTTGGTAGAAATTTAGGATAGGTACATATTCCAATTGAGAGCTTCGCTGATTTTCTGAGAACTTTCTGTAACTGAATCCTGCTTTCCCATGGACTTACATTGTACTTTCAGAGCTGGATATCTAAACAACTCATTTTATGGGAAAATATAATACAGTGATTCACAGACACATGCATCCTTGATAAACAGCAACTTTACAATATCACATCATCACTGCACAATACATTCTGAATCAAAAAACTTGCTGAGATGCATGATAAGGAAATTTATCTTAGTGAGAAATTCTCCATGAATTTTTTTGACGAAAATTGAGTTTTCACTATTATAGTTCCTTGGAAATCTATCTTAAGATACATCTATCTATCTATCTATCTATCTTTTTACAAGTACTTGGAAGGGATCTCCAGCAGGTGATTTGGCTTATAAGTCAAGACCCCAAGAATAGAATACTCTGAAAAGTATAGGTATCTTTTAGAAGAAACTCAGTGGAATGAATACCCAGGAACACAGGTAAGAGTATCTCTTGCCTGAAATATTTCTATGTGAATACACAGAATATGACCAAAAAAACAACACGAAGATTAAAATAGTAAAGGACTGAAAGACACCACTTTGTGACAGGACAAAAATGAGTACCACGGTACTGTTGAGAAGAGAGCGGAAATGCTAGGGTGTACTCTGCTTGATACAGCAAAAAAGAAAGAGAATATTGGGAACATTCAGGTAGATTCAACTCAACTTGAATTAAAAAAGAGGCGCAAGACTGGAGGTAAGAATGTGAAATGACCAGCATGTGAGAAGAAGTTAAAGACATGGCAGCCATGGGGTGATACAGGAAAAGCACATTAGGAAAGAAAAGTGGGTAAACAGAAACCAGCACAGGAGACAGACATGAAAGGCTCAGTACACAGAACAGAATCAAGCACGAATGTGTACTTAAACCAAACAGGAAACAGAAGAGTTTCAATAAGAGGATTATTAATAGCATCCCATACATTCATTGACAGTCATACACTATAATATACACTGATTCAGAAATCAGTTGCATCAAGCATAGTGTTTCAGCATTGTGATTTGTAAAAAAGCTAGTGGCTGTAGTTGACTTTAAATTCAGTGTGCACAGTTCTACCATATCAGGGCTTCTCAAGCTTTAATGTGGGCATGAATCATTGGAGGACTTCTTAAAATACAGAGTTCAACTCAGTAGGTGTGTGGTTTGGGCCCATATGCTACATTTCTAACAAACTCCAGGTGATGCTGATCTTACTAGTGTGTGAACTTCACTTATATTAAAATGGACTCTATTACAAAGTGCGAGACCAGCAAATAATGCAAATATATGTAACGGGAATACCATGTTCAGATTCAAGGGGTTCTACTCTCAGAATTATTTGTTATTTATGATGCAATTTTAAGACAAATGGTCAACAAACATTCCAGTTATAAAGTTGTGGTGCATGAAGTCCGCATGAGTCTAGTAAGCTTCACTTGCAGAAGGCAATACATAGGCAGGAAAATAGTAAGTCACCTGCCAGTATTTGAAGGAGATAGTTTTAATTGCTGCAATGGTCTGAACATGGACCAATGAATGGAGGTTGAGGGAGGTAGGTTTTCTTTTCGAACTGTCCAAAAGAATCCTGAGCCAATGAGTAGTGTACTGCTCTGCTCTCTGTGAACCCTTTCAAATAAAACTTTCAATGTAAGTGCTGGAAGAAATCTCAGTTTACCTAGTCTGACGTATTATTTTACGTTTATATTTCTGAATCATATTAAGTACTATAAACTAATATTTCCTTAATAAAAAAAATCATAAATTAAAAATGTGTTCACTGATCTAACAGAGGAGAAAAGAGATAAATGTTTAAATGTAACATTTAGGGAATGCTATAAAACTGGCTAGAGTTGGAGACCTGAGACCAAAGATCATCTTTAACTGCCATTTACACTGATAAATTGAACAATGTCACACAATATTTTTAATTCTAGGGAAAAATTTCATGATCAACTTGTCAGGCAAACAAAAAGAAAATTCATAAGCTTTTTTTGGGGGGTGGGGTGGGATTGGGTTTTGGAAAAATATCAGGACTTTGTTTCTATTATATCAGGACACTATCTAGGAACTTAACTATGAATTGCACATGATGAAACACCTGCAACAAGATTGTTGACCAACTGAGACCTTGAGAGGTCTTTAACAAGTAATTTGGATATTTTCGTCTACATTTTTGTATTCAAAATTTGTCTAGCAGTTACTGGATGTGAAGTCTTGGACCAGCTATTGAGCTTATTAGTGGGTTTGCTGCACAGGGATCACTGTGGGACTTGAGAGGAAGAGGCACTGGACTGAAAAGTTGAAGGAAAGTCAAAGTCATTCTTGTGAAAGTATTTACCTACAAGTAACTTGGAAGCAAAAGTTGATCAGCTGCAACTGCAGGGTGCTGTCCTGGCACATTAGTGGCTATGCCTTCCTCCCCTAGCCTGCAAGAAAGAACAATGGACTGGGGACAGAGGTTTCAGCACCTGTATGGATTCCAGGATTTGGCTCAGCACCTATTGTGTAGGCTTACAACATAGATATTGGGAAATAACTTTGATCGTGTTTAAGTCTAAAAAATGAAGCTTATTTTAGAAAGAACATAAGGTTGGTTTATTCACTGGCTAATTTTTAAAAATAGATGCATGGATATGCAAAGTAGTTTGGCCTCTCCCAAGAAGAGAAGCAAATAGGAACCTCATGATTTTCTTCAAATTTACTTACCTGTCTACTTGTGATGTTGAGTAATTATTCAGTCATGTCACATTCCCACTTCCTAACTTAATCTACTGCAAAAATTAAGATGAAAAACTTTCCACAAAAGTCATCATTACAAAGTATTTAAGTATCTTTGGATAAAAGACAGTTTTAAAAACAAATCATTATTGATTTATGACCCTGCCAGTTGAGACGACAAGACTTAAGTCTTGTTAACAATAATATGTATACATTATTGCACAAGGATGACACAATATACTGTCAGAACAGATGAGTCTTGTGTAATACAGTAAGATTTTGATTTCTCAAATCATTCACATAGCCACCTAAAGAGAGGATAGTGATCAGAGCTCATTGGTCAAATTGATGTGTTTTCCAAAAGACTTCTAAGGATATTCAACATGCAAATTGGTTAATTTAAGCTTTTCATTTCATACCTTTGACTTAAAGTCAGTTTCTTCTCACAGTAGGGAAGGACAGTAGACCCTCAGGCTCCAGGGTTTTGATTAACTAAGCTGGAAGAAGCAAACACAAGTCCCTCCCTGAGACTTCAGCTCAAAAGCTGGCAAATCACATTTTCAGATCAGAGCTTCAGGAGTGAAAACAAAGCAAACTCCAGTCAATGAATTATTCATGTAATTCTTCTTCTCCTTGTAATAGATTTCCTTTCTGATATATATGACATGCAGTTGCAACTGTGAATGCTCATTCGAAATCATGAATGCCAGTCTGGATATTTGGAAGATAATTACCCCAGAAGGCACGAATATCTTTAAAAAAAAATTAGAATCTGGATTAAAAGATATTTATCTTACTCCTTGTTCAAGTTAAATATGGAACAATAGGAAGACATTTTATCTTCCAGATTTTGGAGAGGATTGTTTTTAAAATTTGTCTATTGCTATTATTAAATATATAGATATTTTAGTTAGGTCAGAAGCTAGGTTACTTAATGCAAAAGTTATTTTACATATATCTCTCTATCTGGGATGTCATTGAATCTGATTATCTGTCAGTAAGTCCAATAGATACACTTTTTAATAACTGCTAAAACTGATGGCTATTTATGTAGTATCTCTTTGGGATTTAATAGGCTATGTGTCATGCATTTGATTTATTTCAGAATTCTCACTTAAGGGAGTGACAATAATCTATTTAAATACAGTCAAATTTTATACTTCTTAATAAGATATTGACTTTAATTCATGAATTTAAGACCACTATAATACTTACGGTAATTTGGTTTTTTCCTAAATAGATGAAAAATGCTTGTAGAGAATTATTTTAAATTTCGCTTATCAAATTATTGTCCAGCCTACCTGAGTCTATGGAAGACCTTACTTAAAACTCTTGAAAAGAGACTGAGATCTCACTTCTCTTTAAAAATGAACAGAATATCCACACACCCCATTTAACAGCATTAATCCCTTTATAAGAGAAGTCTGTCACAAGATTTAAATGTAGAAGACAAAAGTTATCTTAGAGTCTATACTATTATAATTTGAAGTTTGAAAATGAAAAGTTTATTTCAGTAGTAAAATTTAAATATTTAAGCAAAAATTAAATTACTATATAAAATCATAACAAATCCTGATAGTCACACATTCTCTAAAATCAGGATAATAATAACAGTGAAGGGGAACTGGATTGCATAAAGCAAATTACAACACATAGTTCCTCCAATGGAAAGGTTTTATTTCAGGCTATAAACTTCAGCGGATTAGAGTTTAGGAATGAAAGAGTATCTGATGTGATTCTTAGGATAATTCCCATTCCAACCTCTGTTTCCAAGTACAGTTCTGAAATGAAATTCTAAGCATCCACACAACAGAGACTAACTTTGACAAGACACAGTCAGAAGAGGTAGCATTATCTTTTCTTAATGATGAGTAAATGGGTAAGGAAAAATGGTTTCTGAGGAGATTCAGATGAATCATGTAAATTGAAAAGTTGGGACTGAAGTTTTCAGATGAAAGTGTAGCCTCAAGGTCTTCCTCTGAGTTATGGATGAGATCTGAAACTTATTTTATCTGTCCTCATCCCACACTCTATGAAGAATGGATACATACTTTTACCACAGTGAATCCCAGCCGAAGATATTGTGAGAGAGAGCTGAATAGAATTCTTTCATCAGGGGTTGCCCCTTTTTCCAAATCATCTCAACTTCCTTCTTCCAAAAGAAACAGAAAATTAAACAGAATATAATTTCTAATTTTCAAACTGTGGTTCTGTTTAGTGAATGTGAATGAGTTTTAGAAAAGTAAAAATGAAATCAAGAATTTATTCTTCCCACATCAGAGTAAATAGTAATCTGGACACAAACTAAGCATTAGGGAAATTACCAGGAAAAAAAAAAAAAGGAAAGACAAGAAATTATGTTAATAAATTCATGTTTAAAAACAAAAGGAAAGCAAGCAAGAAAGGAAGGTAGGGAGGAAAGAAGAATGATAGAGCAAGAGGGAGAATGACAGACTGGGAGAGAAAGTTGGCAAAGAAAAATAATCTAAAGAACATATGAAAATTTTCTGAATACTTCACTATTTCACATCGGAGTATTTCACATTATAAAAGAGTTTATTAGAATGTAAACATGAAACAATTATCAAATGTTTTATACTAGTTAAATATTTATTAAACCAAACATGGAAAAAGAAAAAAATGAGGATGGTTGTTGATAAAGAAAATTGTCAAAGTTTATTACCTCTTTTTCTTACCAGCAAATTAATAGATACCAACTGAAATAAAAGAAAGCTTAGAAAATAGTTTCATGCTTTTAATGTTTTCAATAACATTCCTTTACAACTTTAGTGAGATTGTTTACAGAGGCTATGTCTTGTCTTGCTGGAACATTTTCTAAAGTACTTATTTTTCTGTTCCATTTCAATTTTTTGTCCATAAATTTCAACTTAAGCTATATATAGTTCCACTGAAAATATCACAAAAATGTTATCACCTCCTTTGAAATGAAGTAATATTTACCAATTAGTCAGCCATTGTTAAATAATGCTGCCTAACAAACACCCACAAATTCAAGGTGGCTTCCAACAAGGATCATTCTTTTTTCATTCCAATCTCTGGGGGTTGAATCCTGACTCCTGGACTCAGCAGGTCTGGGCGCTGTGGCCTCTATGGGGTTCACATCTGCACCAAACTCCTCTGGGGCCAGAGCACATTCTAGAACATGCTCTTCTCAAGCTGATGGCAGTAATCCAATGCACATCTGCACACACATTTAATGCCTCAGCACATGTTCCTGGCACTTTTATCCTGCTGTTTGAACAAGACATATGGCAAACCAAATTCTAGGGGAAATATGCACCAACTACCACTTAGCCATGACAACTATGTAAATGTCAAATATTACTACAAATGACAAAACTGAAACAAATAGTTCCATGTATCATTCTGCCCATTCATCTTTCTTATACCTGTCTACATAGACGACAGATGGAAATTATATGCTCTAGCTTGATAGATTTTTAGATATGTTTTGCTTTATTTTTTCTGAGTTTTTTTTTGTGGGGGAGGGGATGGGGTTTTCTTTCTTAAATACAGCACTACAAACACACCTATAATTTTTTTTAAAGTTTTATTGAGATATAATTCAAATATCAAAAAATCCCATTTTAAGTGTGTAATTATTTTTTAGTATATTTACACAACTATTATCACTGACGTTAGAATATTTTCATCACTCCATTGTACCCATTAGTACTCAATGCCCATTTAAGGCTTTCCCGGTACTTGGTAAACAGTAATGTACGTTCTTTCTCCATGGATTTACCTAAACTGAACATTTCATGCAGACAGTTAAGTATATGGTCAATTATGAATGACTTCTACCTCTGTTTTCAGTATTCATTCATGTGGTACTGTATATCACTACTTCATTCCCTTTTATTACTTAACATTCCCTTATACTGATATAATAACTTTTGTTTATCCATTTATTGCTGGACACCTGAGTGATTTCTATTTTTTGGCTTTTATGAAGAATTTTGCCATGAACTTTCATGTGCAAGATTTTCAGTTTTCTTGAATATGTATCTAGGAGTAAAATTAGTGATCCATGTGTTAACTGTTTAATATTTTGAAGACCTGCATAACTGATTTCCAAAGTTACCATTTCACCATTCTCTCCCAGCAACATATAAGGATTTGTTTCCCCATATCATCACCAGCACTTGTTAGTGTCTTGTCTTTTTGATTATAGCTATTCTATTTAGTGAGTGTCAAGTGGTACCTCCTTGTGACTTTAAGTCGCATTTTCCTAATGCCTTCTGATGCTGGTATCTTTTAATGTGCTTATTGATCATTTAAAATTGATTATTGTTGAATTGTAAGAGTTATTTACATATTGTAGATACAAGATCCTCATCAGATATGTGATTCGTAATTATTTTCTCACATTGTGTGGGCTTTTTATTTGTTTCATGGTGTCTTTTGAAGAATAAAATTTTTAATCTTGCCCACTTTATTGCTTTTCTTGTTACTTGTGCTTTTGGTATCATCATATCTAAGAATAGACTGCCTAAGAATTTCCTCTGATATTTCTTTGTAAGAATATTATAACTTTCTCGCTTACGTTTAAGTCTTTTATTTTTAGTTAGTTTTTCTTGATGGTATGAAATAAAGATCCAAATTCATTTTTTCATGCGGATATCCAGTTGTCTTAGCACTTTGGTGAAATAGTCTTCATCATTACATTGTTGGTATCCTTGCCAAGATTAGTAAACCATAAATGTAAGAGTTTATTTCTAAAGTCTCAATTCTACTCCATTTTTTTGTATGTCTAAGCTTATTAATCTTCCCACACTATCTCTATACCTCCATTGTATGTTTTAAAATAAGAAGTGTGAGTCCTCCAACTCTATAGTTCTTTGAGATTTTCTTGCTATTTGGGGTTCTTTGCATTTGCATACAAATTTTAGACTCTTAGTTCCAATTTCTGAAAAAAAAAAAAGCCAGCTGAGATTGTATATATAGTTTTTAAAATGACAGTTATTAATCTTGATTGTTATACTTCCTACCAAAACACTAGTTCTCATTCTTACATTTTATATAGATTTATACAGTAATATATTTATTGTAATGGTTTAGCATTTATGAAAGGAATTGGACTTGGTGTAGGTGGCTATGCAAGTGCTCTCTGAGGCAGAGTACAAAAGGGTGTGATTAACATTTTAATAGATGTAGTGGAAGTTATGGAAACAGGTAATTACAGGAACAGTACTACCAAAAAATTACTGCATGTCCTAGTTCAGTGATTTGCAGGAATAGTAGAGTTTTCAGGAAACCAAATATTCACTAGAACTGAATATTAGGTTTGGTAATCCAAAAGCAGTAAATGAGGAGACTGTGAACCATCATTTTATGACATATGTCCACATTTTAAAGACTTTTTAACTTTGACTCAAAAAATTAATCATTCTATAGCATAAGAATCCAAAATAAAATACATAAATGAATAAATCTGCTTAATGTTGAAGAGAAATGACAGCTGAATAGGTTTGATAGGAAATATGGTTTCAAAGCAATGTTAAAGTGTATTTAAAATTTTTTTAACATTTTTTTCTTTTGCTAAAAATGCTGAAAGCCAAATAAATTCCTCTATAAGGTAGGAATACTGTGCCCTGTTGCTAGTCAGTCAATGGCAAGGGAGTAACATCTAAGTGCTTTATTCTTCTCACTCATAGATTTCCCTGCACATTTTACTGAAAAAAAAAAAAAATTCAACCCCTTAATGGAAAGTGTGGTCATCAGATCTCAGAATTCCAGAAATATTCACTGTATCGACCACAAACTGTTTGCTGCGATTTCTGCGATAAGAGCTTTTGTACCTGAAAGATGGATCATCTGCTTATTTTTTTATAATACAAAAGGTCAAGTCTGAATCGGCATGAGGCAGTCTTCACGTCTACATTTTTCACTTCTACATCTTGTTCCCTTCTTTATCAAATAATCTTTCTACGTACCTTGAAAAGGTGCAAGTAACAAAGGAATGAGTAGCTGCACTACGAAAACATCCTCCCTGAGTTTGTTATCCTCATGTGCGTCACCAGCTCCAGATACGTTTGCTTATGCCTGCGACTGGGTTTGAGGAGTGACAAAAATCCAAGGCACACTTGGTATCACTTATTGTAAAGCAATACACTTAATGAAATATATCTTATATAATATTATATACTTAATATACACTTACCTCCAAGAGGATTTTGATATTGTAATCATTTACTGTAAATGCATTTAAAATTGTCATACCCTTATCATCCATAGGAAGGAGTAGGAAAATTGAAAATACAATAGATCATTTGCTCGACCTCCTACTTTCCCTTCATACTTCAAATGGATTAAATTGGCAAGTCCATTGACTTGGCCTTTTTAGTCTCTCTTGCACGTGCTAGAGAAAATACCTATCTCTCTGGCGTCAGACCCAAGATCCTCAAGTCTCACCCCTCTCTCTGGCTTTCCTGCCCTGCCCTTATTTTCACCCCCTTCTGATTCGGCTCCCATACCACTATCAGAAGAACCTTTTAGTGATCATGTCACTCAGATGGGAGTATTGCAATGGATTTCCAGAAGATTATAATTGAATTTAATCCAATATAAGGCCATTATTTCTGCTCATTTTGTACCATCAATCCTCTTACAGAGCTCTGGTGAATACTTGATGTTTCCTGAAAATACCAATATTCCTTCATATCTCTGTGCTGCCACATGCTGTGACTCTTTGGAGCACTGTTGCTATGCTTACCTGTATCAGTAATTTCCTCTTAGCTCCAGTGCCACTTCTCATGGAGTTTTTCTTCCTCAGCTCCTGTTAGTAGCCCCAGCAAGAATTATTTCTCCTCTGCTCCCAGGAATATTTCAATTATAAGGGTTGTCATATTGTATTATAATTACCTATTATTATTTTGATTTCTCATTCAATTCCAAATGAACAAATGAAGTCTTTAAAAATATAGTATTGAATGTGACATCAGGAACCTTGGAGTTTCTAAATTATCTCTGAAGTTGTAATTCCCAATCTATAAAATGAGGGCATTAGTAGGCAGAAGCAGGGTACTTTGGGTTTTAATCATTCCAGTCTCCTGGTAATGTTGTGGCACCTGCAAATATGTAAAATGAAACAATTCCTTTAAAAATAAAAGGGAAAGAAGGTATTCCATTCAACGGTTCTGAGAATGGGATTAAACACATTCATGGAGGTCATCTACTCTAAGATTCAGTAGCATGTTTACTATGTTAACAAGAGTCCTAAGTTTCTAAAACAAGAAAGAGTGAAGAACAATTTCAGTGCAGTACAGAATAATAGACTACAGGCCGGGGTAAAAGTATGAAAAGGTCGGTCAATAAGGCAGAACATGTATGTTCATTTTATTTGTTTTTCACATGTTTGAGCACAGGGTAGGTTTCCAGATCAACAAGTATCCAAAAAGGTTCTGCCTGCAAGGAGTCCGCAGACAACACAGTACCTGGGTCTAGAAATCTCCAGCAAGTTAAAAGCAGCAGTGTTGCTGAGATACCACCTCAGAACCACATCTCTGTCTGAAGATGAGGACCTGTACTTTGAGGTATGCTATGGAAAATACATTTTTCCAACTGCCAAATCAGTTTATGCTCACTGCCCTAGAATTGTCATTGAAAATGAAAAGCAGAGCCTCCCTGGTGGCGCAGCGGTTAAGCGCTGTGCTGTGGAGCTGTCGGCAGCAGTGACACAAGTTCAACGCCAGGCCAGGGAGAATCCCACATGGCGCGGCAGACCTCTCCTGCCTTGCCCGCTGCTCCCCTCAGCAGTGTATTTCTAATCTGCCTGTTCTGCTACCCGCTCTGTCTCTGGTGAACCCTCTCGCCGCCCCACGCCTCTGGCCTGTAACCAGCTTGTATGTATAAATAAAAAATAAATCTTAAAAAAAAAAACCCAGGTAATTTAAAAAAAAAAAAGAAAATGAAAAGCATGAGTGGAAAGACATGGTTTGTGTTTTTCCCCAGTTTTATACCACCATATAATTTATTAATAAGCATTTCATAAAACACATGCTACTTTCAAGTCAGTTGCAATTTAATTAGACAGAAATCAGTAACAAGACCAGTGAGAAAAAGAAAACTATGGTTCAAAAGCATTGCAGTGAGGAAGCAGGAAAGTCTCATCAGAAATGTTCAATTATATATCTTTCTTCTGAATTGACTTAGGCTATTGTATACTGAAAGTCAAAGTAACATGAAACTTTGCCACCTCAATTTTCTTGAAACTCAAGAGACAAATCTTGCACACACACTTACACACACATACACACACACACACACACACACACACACACTCAATTTCTCTCCAAAATAGCTGCATTCTTTTATTTGGTGATTCAATACATTTTAAATTCAAATAGTCACCACATCACCTAGGCACAATATTAAGCGTTTTACAAGCAAAGTATTTTACTGATTTTCTTTTCAATTCCCAATGAGTACAATAAGTAAATTGGTTAAAGGATATACTTCTGTACATAAAAATATCCATGTATTTATACACATGTATGGAACAGAGTTTAAAGATAAGACCAGAACATTGCAATAAATAGGATGTGTACCTGCAAGACAGCGGAGCGTGCTTCTCAGGAAACTGTCAAGTCTCTTATTTCAAGGTGCTTTATGTTCTTCTGAGCTAGGCTCATATTTCCCAAAAGAAAGATTGGGGACTAGTAATGACAGGATCTGAATGTCTACTTTCATAGCTTTTAATTTGCATCACTAATAACAGGGGGTGGAAGACATAATATATTTATTTTTCAAAATGTCTTTGCAACTTACCAAATTCTACTGACTTCCTTTTTAATATTTTGAAATGCAGATTACTCTAAGCTCTAGCACCATACGAGGATGAAATACATGTATTTTTGTCAGAGCAACAATATTTTATATCATCTTTGTTCCTCTGGCTATAACAATTTTGTTTAGAAAAATTTAACAAGCTAAAAATAGTTGATCTAGGTTGTCATATAAAAGCATATTAAATACCTTTGGTAAAAATAGATATATTTAACAAGATTAGAAAAGCAAACAGTTATAATGTCAAAAGGAGAATATAAAAATGTACACAATAAAACAAATAAACCAACTTGTAGATAAAGTGAAGATAAGGCCACTCTTCTTTACAGGTTTGTCTCTTCCAAGCCATGAATGTAGTTCTCTTCTTCTAAATGGTAGAAACTTTAATAAAGAAATATGGAAAATCCAGTCTTTTCTTTCAGCATGACACAAATTTAATTCATAGCAACATAGTTCCTTTTTAAAAACCACGATTGTAGAACATAGAACACTCTGATTTATACATGTGAATATATGGGGAAAAAATTCCAGATTTCTGTGATTTTAGGCCGAGCACATGGAGCTTTAGATTTAAGCAAGGGAAGAAAATCAGGTGCCCATTTGAACAGTTTTCTCCTGTACTGACACATCCCTAAGCCATCTCGAGATAACTGAAACACGGAGCACAGCTAGTGGAGCAAGTACACGGTGCCTCTGTTACTAGCTAGTGATCTACAACATTTAATCTTTTTTTCCACGATGGAAGACTTTTTCTCCTGTCCTTTGGGCCTCCTCTCAAAAGAGCTGTTGCACAACTCCTGATTCCGTTTGTGTCTCCTCTTTCAGAACACGCTGTAAATCCTGAAGATGAAAAGTCCCTGAAGCAAACAACTGAGATTATGGATGGAGAAAATGCGTAAGTTCTAGAACAGAATCAGCCTCTGAGCTGGCGGCTCTGGGCAATGGCTGCCATAGGTGTGGTTATCCTCCCGTGCTCCCTCTGCACACGCAGTCACACTCCTCATGGTGCTCCAGGGCCACGTCGGTGAGAGATTTATGCAATCCCCTGACACCAATCTTTGGTCTCAACTGAAGGACCTGAAAGGGAACAATGTAAACCACCTTTAAGATCCACTAATGCCTGCACCTTTCAGTTTCATAGAAAAGAATTTTGGTTGTTTTCCTTGCAAAGGCATCTGAGCATATCTCCCACCCCTCAAAAATATGTAAGTGGGGGCCTCCCTGGTGGCGCAGCGGTTGAGCGCTGCACTGTGGAGCTGTTGGCAGTTCAATGCGTTGGCCACGCGAGTTCAATGTCCAGCCGGGGAGATTCCCACATGGTGCGGCAGACCTCTCCTGCCTCGCCCGCTGCTCCCCTCAGCAGTGGATTTCTGATCTGCCTGTTCTTCTCCCCACTCTGTCTCTGGTGAACCCTCTTGCTGCCCCACGCCTCTGGCCTGTACCCCAGCTTGTATGTATAAATAAATAAATCTTTAAAAAAAAATCGTAAGTGATCAACATCATTTCGTGAAAGACAGGACCAATTCATTCCAACAACTTGAAGGACGCTGCTTCAGAAAACACAGCGATCCTTAAAGGAAAGCCTATGTAATCAGTAACTCATCTGACAATACCAGAGAAAATTTTACCGTGGGCAACTCTTTTGGAACCAACTACCACACAATTCTTTTTTCTGTGGGCTGTTGGTTTCTTTCACTCATTCATTTATTCACATATTGGACAAGGTTTACAGTTGAAGCAATGCATGTGAGTACGGCAATACTGGGAAAAGAAACACGATCACTCTACAGCTGAGTTTGCTCAATTATGCCACTCATTAATTTTCTTGGCTACTCTTCAAGTCCTCTATAAACTTGATGAGCTGGATTAGATGTACTTCATAGACTTCAGCCTCCGTCACAGCTAACTCTGCAGCTGCGTCCTACTGTGTAGTCTGGGGAGCCGTGGCGGTACTAACCATAATACCCCCTTGACATACATGGTGATATTTGCAGTGTGGATATTTGCGATTTTTAATGAAAACATAGCAAAATGGACAGTGATACTAAACACATCTCCTTTTAAAGTTGTGACAAGAGAACCCAGCGATGTATTCATTCCATAATACTTGAAATATTTGATAAGAACTTATATTTCTTGTAAGAGAAATGATAAAGTCTTAGAAAGTTTGAATTATGAACAAAGAACAGAGCACATAATGCTAGCAAGTTGTCTAGTTTCTCTGTTCTTTGGGTATGACACAGATATTCATAGAGCAATTACCAAAAGATACCATTCCTGGAAATTATTATTAATCCACAAAGGCACAAGTCAAGTCTTATGACGGTTCTACTTAAAACTTTCAAAAAAAGAAATTCAAGAATGATTATACCTCCTCTGGAGTATGTGGTCATATCAAAGGTTAATTAGCTAACATTTTTTGAATACTTACAGGGTGCCAGGCACTAGAATAATGTTTTTACATACTTTAACTCACAAGAATTCTATGAAGTAATTTACAACTATTACCCTTATTTTACACATGAGTGGACAAAAGCTTAAAGAGAAAAGTAACATAGTCAGTGTTCATCCTTCAGCCAAATATAAATTATTAATTCAGAGTGGGAAATAATTGTTTAAAGATTCATAGTATTACAATTAATTTATTCTTCTTCCTTAGTAATTTTCTTCATAGGGAAACTGTAGTCTTTTAAAAACTATGAAAAATGATAAACTTTTAAAACACATTACATTTCACAATTCTAGGATAAAAATGATAGCTCTCATGTGAAACTTAATCTCATGTAAATTGAATATTATTTTATATGTCAGAACTGATAGTAGTTTTGAGCAATCTAAGGTTGCCTCAAAACTAATGACTATTAAGATACTGTGCTATTCCTTATTATCAACACTTTTGTTTTAAATCATTTTGGGAATCGATTTTGGAATCAAATAAATTACAATATTGGAAAAGCCAACACTTCTAATTCTTATTTCTAGTTGTACATATTTTCCCAGTTAACAGGGGAAAATTACTAAGAAAGGTTCAGTTTATGGATGTTACCAAATATAGTCCTAACAGTCAATCATGGCAGGCGACACCTTAAATCCTTCCTCCCTCTGGCAGCACAACCATGTCATATGTAGTGCAATTTATGGAACCGCATATTTAGATTACCTGACAGGTAAGGGTTTCATGAATGTCTTTATACACAGGGAAAATTACATTATTTATTTAGTAAGTAGATACTTATTTTGCAAGATTCTCTTATTTATTGGGAAAATAAAAAGTAATGAAGTGAAATCATATTGATATAAGGTCAGAAGGACAAAGTTTAGCTTGGAATAATGTAAACGTTTTATAACAATTAAAAGTGACTTATAAAGACTCATAAGGGACAGCTTCCTGAGATATGAATGCTACATGATGCTGAGGTCACCATCTAATTGGGGAGAGTCCAACATTAATTCCACAGAATGAAGACATAAAAGGTGAAGAATCCATAAGAGGTTTAATCTATTTGAGGTAATTGACTAATAGGAAGAGTAATATAATCATGACCATGTCTTGTTGGGATTTATGTACCCTTATGAAAAATAAGTATCAAAGATCTCTTTTCTCCAACATAGACCATCATTTTTCTCCAAGTTTCTCTTTAAAACATTTTCCTTCATATTTCGAAAAATTGATAAGTTTCACTGTTTTTTTTTTCCCATTAGAACATTTTTCTTTTTAATATGACAAAAACTTTACTGGCCACCAAGAGGATGAGCTTTCTAAATCCTTACTGTCTGAGTTTGTCAGTTAAAAATCCTAATTAAAAGAAAATGAAAATATAAATTATTTTGTAAACCTTGCTTTCTTTTTTATTTTTTGTGAGTGCTACATCTCTTCTGTTGAAAAAATTATTTTCGGATCTAGTCATTCTTTTATTATTTTTAACCCATAAAATATTTAAGGGAACTCCAAAATAAAATGATATACGTACCTCATGATATTTTTTAGTAACTTTGCTTGGAACACATTGACACTCATTGCAATTATGGAGACAGCAGGCACAGTTTCCACCACAGCGTTTAACCAGGAGACAGCCTGGCCAGAAAATGGTATCGGTTCTCTTTAGTTCTTCCCTTATGGACACAGAGAAGTTACGAGGCGTACAGCTGTATAACTTCACCTCCTCTTTTAGAAGGTTCAGATCCACCACTGCAGGGCACAGAAGAAAGCAAAGAAAAATAGATGTTCATTCATGCTTTGAACCTGAATGTATTTCATTACACTTTTTCAAGAAGAAATCTAGCTATTTCATGAAGAGACCCCTAACTTCCTTTCTCATTTTAACTAGGTTTTGAGCTATGCTGCTCACAAGTTAAGATTTTTCCATGTTATAGTAAATAAAGCTTCATTATGACTTAGTGACCAATAAAGAGATGCCATTGTGTAACATGAAAAAAAGCTCCAACAAAGCAGTTGAGAGCTATAAATAGGAAACTTTATAGAGAAAGAAGAGGGCTACACCTTTTAACCTTAGTAAAAAAGCCAACAAGGAGAGCACTGGAGGGAAGAAGAATAGAATATAAAATGATTAATGTTTAGATTAAAAAATAAACGCAATTTTTAAAAGGATGACAAACGCCTTCAGTGAATGAAGAATGATTTCCAGATCTCACTGGTAGTAAGAATCAAAAACTATAAAAAAGGATGAATGGAATTTTGAAAACAGTTGAGTGGACCATGGGTGAAAAAATAGTGATATATTTTATAAAAGCAGGAGTTCCTGGAAAGCACAGTTTTGGTGCATTGAGTAATTTATGGTCTTTTGAAATTTAGATAACTAGATTCCTTCAGATTCCTGTTCTCCCCCTTCTAAAGGAAGGAAGAAATGTCTGCTAACCATTGTCTCTGTTCTTTTAACTAGTTGTTTATTCTTTAAAAGAATGCTTACTTGTGAAGACCAAACAAAATATCCTTTCATCAGATGTTGCAGTAAATTCTCAAAGAACCATTGTTTTTAACTATGACATGATACTACCTCAAAAAAATTACATCAAAATAACAGGTCATGTTTAAAATGAATTTACACATAACATATGAGTAGTAGTTAATTATTATTGGAACAAACATCTCTAGTATAATTTTTATTTCTGGTTTTATAACTGCTTTTCCCCTAGAACTATAAAAATAAAAGCAACTCCAAGAAAACTGAATAGTTTTGGACAGCATACCCAAACAGAGCTGATTTTTCTTCAAAATATAGGTTTGATTAAAATTTTGACATATTATTAAAATATAACAAATCTGGTTAAATACCTTTTCACTAATGTTGTTTGGAACATAGTGAAACATGAATTGAAAGAAAACATTTTCTGGTTAAAAATGGTTTCAAATATTAACAATCACCATGTAGTTTTTAAATACATTGGGTCAATTTTTTAATAATTTATAAATGACAAGGTAATTAAGAATTAAGCACTTGTTTTCCGGACTATGTTATATATGAGATCAAATTTTTCTAAAGTTTTGAAGGGAACCGTTTTATGTATATTCAATAAATATATTAAAGTTATACACATGCAATTGTAAACAGTAAGCTTTAGGGTGGACCAAAACTTGTTCAAGTATAAGGAAGCACAAAGGAAATTCTAATTCATTAGCTTCATATCATCATCTTACTTGGTTAAAAATTATTTTTTCCAACTCAATAGGAAAGCATTAATTTTTGAGTCTTTAAAGATTTCTTCTTCATCTGAAAATTGATCCTGAGAAAGAATAGCTTTTAAATATTTTAAATGAAATGAGTTCATTCTTTTGAGTGATGTGAAAGACAAATTTATCTCAAATAAAATTAATGAGATAATTAGGTTAAACAGTATCACATATTTTACCTGATTTCATTTTGCTGAACTAATAGTATATGTGCATATTTCTCCTTCTTTGTTAAAGTTATACATGAATGTATTTCAGTCTTTTCTCTTGAAGTTAATATCTGGCAAGAAGGGAGAAAACTTAAAACAGGCACACATACAAAAGCCAGTTGTCTAAATTTTGCTTATTTGAGATTTATACTTCTTTAGAATGTGAATAAAGCTCTTAGCTTTCAAAGGATATTCATCTACCTCAAACAGTTTTAAACACGCTATTTTATGAAACTAGAAAATGAGACTGTATATGTTCGCTTTAAAATGTTTACTTAACCACAATAAAAGGTTAGATAGATTTCCCAAGTGAACTAAGTTATGATACTTGCTATAATGCAAAAATTTAAACACACTTTCAACTTAGCTTCCACTCGTTTATCATGTTTGACACAAAAGTCAAAAGTCCTTTCTAAGTACTAGTTAAGCCTGACTTAGAAAACATGATATTTTTCTTCTGCAGTAGCAAGGTATGAATGAAAACCCTGAAAGGGAGGGAAAATAAGGAAACAAAACATCATTGAGGTCCTTACTAGGCTACAAATACAATTAAGTATTTTAGATTTGGGTTATCTTATTTGAAATTCATACATTCTTTTTCTAAGGATTCAAACTCATGTGTACTAATTAGAGTAAGTCAGGTAACTATAATGTGGTGACACAAATTTTCCAAACACTGCATAACTTAAGGCAAACTGAGAGACGAAAAGAGAGAGGAAAAACCACACAGGAGCATGAGCGCATGCCCAGACATATACTCTTATAACTTAATGATACTTTTATGAAGCTCTCTCAGTGCAAAATATTGTAAAATAAAACATAGCCTTCAGATTCTTTTTTTCCCTTTTCATAACTACCTTCTAAGACAATACATGTACTAATTAGTCTCTCAAAAGAATGAAGATCTGAGCATGTTATTATTCCCAATACAAATTTTCTTGTTCACATTCATCAGTATTGCATATTTTACTTAAAAGGAAATTACTAACTGAAAAAAAAAATGTGTACTCACATTTTACTTCGTTAGTTTTTCATTTTTTAAAGATATTCAGCCCAAGGAGATTCTGTTACTGTAATGCTATCTGAGGGTGGTCTTTCAAAGATGAATGTGGTAACACTGAGATATGTTTATTCTGTGGAAAATCTATTTTGATGTCTAATTAGAAGCTTTTAAATGTCTTACTCCCCATTTCTTTGTAGAAAGACCCCTGGGAAGGGAGTTGGTTTTGTCTATACAGATGTTATCCCACACCTGCATTTTAGTTTATGTAAAGTTCCAAAAATATACACTGCTTTTCTCACACTTACTGTCTGCACAAAAAGTTAATAGTTTTGGCAAATGGCAAAGGGTTTCAATTTGGAAAGTGCTAAATGAATATTTGAAAGATCTGGTTCAGTGTTGGATGCTTTTAAATGCACACAAGCTGCAGGCCAAATCTTCCTGGAGCACCTGGTGGCTAAAGGCATAACTGGAAGGGAAATTTCCGTGGTGGAATCCTAAAATCAGCTGTCAGAAAACTAGAACTGAGTTTAGAACTCTCACTGCTTCTTAAAGATCAACATAATAAAACTTAAAATTTACTAAGGAAGGGTTTTCATTTTCCTGCTGTTAAGTGGGAGGGCAGGGGAGAGATGTTTCGCAATTATTCACCAAGATCAAATTTAAAACTAAGTAACAGCTTTCAGCATCTGCACAAGATTTAGCTGTCCATGTTCTTGAACACAGATTTTAAATATCGCTGAAAGGAAACCATGTCTGCTGGCATAGAGAAATGCCATGGTTGGCAAGTCTGAACATGACCTGCAGAGATTAAAGCTCCAGATCCAAAAGGCTGAACCTCTTAGCAGGAAAGGGTAGGAATCAGGTTTCTTTCTGACATGATTTAGAATAAGTCTGGTGTAAACTGCCCTAGTGAATCAGTCAAATTAACTAAATAATGTTCCTTCTATATAAATTCTCTAGACTGTCATTCCATTCTTTAAAATGACCTTGGGTAGATTTCAATGTTTCTGACAGACTGAAACAGAATTTTGAGTGCATTATAATTATCCAATTATTTCCATTACATTTTCATTTGTGTCTGAAATAGATGCTTTCCAATTCCAGCATTACCAGGAGCATGAGCTAACCTTAGAGTCAACTTGGTTAACAGCATTTTCAATTTCTTGCCCATGTGGAATTCAATTTAATTGTCAACACTTTGGCTCTTTAGAGGGGATATACTCATATGGTCAAAAGCGATCATTTCAGAAGCTTCTCCTGCCAGCTCATCTCCACCCACAGTTGAGTGGGTCAGAGAAAATGCTACCTCCCCTTGTAACGTATTGACAGATGCCTCTTTACAGTATCCCTTTTAATTTTTCAAACCCACTGAGTTATAATGCATTCTCATTTAATATGTAAATAGGCTCAAATGTTATAAAAATTAAAAGATACAGCAGAGAAATGGGAAACATCCCAGCTTCTAAGAAAATCAGATGAGGTTCCAATCTGAAGAGAGAATTTACCTCTGGATTTTTTCCCAAAAACAAAAGCCTTGCCAAGAAGTTGCCATGTTGGCCTATACAGATCTTCCAAGTCCAACTGCCATCGATCTGGTTCAAGATACCGAATAAGATCTTCCAATGTGCTGAAGGCAGTGACAGCGTTATTAAGCAGGTCCAGGGGCAAAGCTGATGGGGGTAGCACTGATGGACTCACAGCTTCTGTGAATTGCTGAAAGTAAAACAAATCCTAGGTTAACTGTTAATATACGACAATATATTCATTCTGGACTTATGTATGAAGTTAGGTAGACTGAGGCTAAATAGATAAGAAATAGATTTGTATTCAACACAAGTCATTACTTTGCCAAGATTTCATGTAGATAAGCACAAACTTCTGTGCAGTCAATGAGAAAGATATAAACTTTCATTTCCACAATGTGATAACTGGTGGATGTGGAAATCTGTTTCTAAAAAAAAAAAAAAAAAGTCTCCATTGCTCAATTATGGATTTGCAGTGGAAACTATAAAACAGTTTACCACAGTTTTCTTGTTTTCCACTTTACATTTTCTTCAATCTGGTAACTCACCTGATGGTTATGCAAAATGAGTAGGAGATGAATTATACAATTAATATAAAATAATTGGTCTGTAAAGATTTAAAACAAAATGCAGGTGAAAAGTCTTTGACATTAGAGATGAGGTTAATCAAGACAGAAAACAAACAAAATATAAAAGATAAGTTTGCTAAATTTGCTTGCATTTAAAAAAAAAAACAGACAAACCAGGAGTAAAAGACAAAAACACTTGGAAAACATCTTGGCAAAAATCTCTGTCACAAGATTAGTATCCAGAGTAAACGCATAAAGACAAACAACTCAGTAGAAATCAGGCAATTTCAGACAGGAAGCTCCTATGCCAACAGACATAAAAACATGCTTGGTTTCTTTAATTACCAGAGAAACGAAAAATAAATTGAGGTATTATTTTTCACATACAAAAAGAGAGGAGATTCTATTTTATACACACGACATTGGCAGGCATTTAAAAGAAAGGCTTGCCAAGGATGTTAGTAAATTGGAATTTCTCTGCTGTGACTGAAGATTGAAGTGTATTTGTACAGTCACTCTGTGGATGCAATGCATATACATGCAAAACTAGAGTTGAGGTTGTATACATCTTATGTTCCTAAAATTTACTTGGAGGATTATAACCTTTGACTTGTACATATGGAAATATGTGCACTATTAATTGCAACATTATTTGAAATAAAAATTGCAAAAACCTAAATGCCTAGGTGCAGAGAAATGACTTAAGCATCATTTTACGTGGCAATCAACAAAATGAGACAATGCTTTCAATGAAAGTTCACTGAGAATGTCCCCTCCCGCCAATTTTTAAAGTGGATTAAGGGTAGGGAGTTATAGGTCAGGACTGACATCCAAATGGACCAAATACATTAATAAATGTTTAACTTTTTTATTATTAATTTTTTTATGGAGGGAGAAAGGAAAAGGGTATTGAGGGATACATATATGTTGACTGTTGTTCATTATATCAAATCTAAATTATTATAGTAGAATAATACTGTTCTCATAAAATGAAGTAGTGTAGAGTCATTAAAAATGAGGTCTTTTGGGAATTTTATTAACAAAAGAAATGGTCTACAATCTAATAAATAGCTAAAAGAAAATCAAGTTATATAAATACAGTGTTAATATACTATGACTTCAGTATACATAAATTAAACAAAAAAATCAAAAGTGCATACAAAGTCAATAATGTTTATTTATGCTTTAAATAAAAGAATGATTTTAATGTTTTTCTTTTTTTTAAGATTTATTTTATTTTTGCATACAAGCTGGGGGGAAGGCCAGAGGTGTGAGGCAGTGAGAGGGATCACCAGAGGCAGAGTGGAGAGCAGAACAGGAAGATCGACCGGAATACACTGCTGAGGGGAGCAGCGGGCAAGGCAGGAAAAGTCTGCCACGCCATGTGGGATTCTCCCAGGCCGGGGGTCAAACTTGCGCCTGAGCCGCTGACAGGTCCACAGCGCTGCACTAATCCGTTGCGCCACCAGGGAGGCCCCAGTTTTAATGTTTTTTTTAATACACATCCATGTTTTTAACATTTTCTATAATAAATATGAATTCCTTTTGAAGATCAGGTAAAAATAATAGCATTGATTATTAAAAAACACTACTGTATCAACTTTCTTTTCGCCCTCATTACTTGGTTGAGCTACTCAAAGTCAAGCACAGCTACCTTTAACTTTTTTCTGTTCCCTACAACCTTTCTTTTATTCCTCTTACTCTAAATTGCATAATCCTGGGTTAATCTTCCTAAAATAAGTCATCATTGATCATATGATGAATTAGGATAAATGCCAGGAATACTCATCTAAAGGACAAAAATTCAAATTCCTTACCCAGTGCTCAGGACCCTCACAATCTGACCTTTGCTCACCTTCCTCATCTAATCCTCTACTCATCAAAGACATCACATTTTGTTCCACTCAATCTCATTTCTTCACTAACTACTGCACATACCATATTCATTTCAGACCTTGTATTTCGACCCACAACACACTAAATGCTGCTCTCTTTCCCTGTGTGCACAGCTCTCCCTCTGGTGATGCACATAATAACTGTTTGCCAATTTTAATAGCCTTTCTTTAAACTCAATTCACCCATGAAAACTTCCTCAGTAACAGGCCATTACTGGTCTATATAACTCAGCAGTGTCAGCTTGAAAGATTCCCTTTCCGGGCTCTTTTCTGGGCACATAACCTGAAAAGCAGAAGCTTCTCTGGAAATTAGAAAAGAATCTTGGTTGTCTGGACAGACACAACCCTTGTAGCTAAAATCTGAGCAAAAGTATGTTTTCAATTAATCTATAATGTTTTATTCTACCAGTTAGACTGTTGATATTTTAGAGCAAAAATCAAATTTAATACAATTCTAGTTACTTGCAGTATTTTTTAATTGTCCAAGAAGTACCAATTTGCTTTGATAGAGTATGAGCGATAACTACATTATAGATAAAAATAACTATTTAAAGAAGTTTTAATTATTGATTTAACCAATTGAATTAATATTGATTAAATTTAGAAACCAAAATTTATTTCTAGATAGTGCAAAAATTAAGGGTCAGTAATACCCCCTCAAATAATTTATTACTCATGACTACAATGATATAAAACAAATCTATTGTGTCATAGTCTGCACATGGAGAGTAAATACATAGAGCATGAATACAAAAGTAGGTATTATTCATTAAAGTGTCAGAGTACAGATTCCTATTTTAGGAATGACATAAAATTGTTATTAAAGCTCTTTTTCAGTAAGACCATAATCCAAGAATGAGTGGGCTTATTTTGCTTCCATATCTCTTGGAGGCAGAATGAAATCCATACTGCTGAGATAAAGTTAAAATATCTGCACAAAAGAAAGCATTACAACATAAGCCCGTAATAGTGGGCAACCAACGTGTGCACACATTGGAGTCAATGAACTATCAAAACAGCAGTCCCCTCCAGTGGCAAAGGTGGGAGAAAGCCAACAGGTGTACGCACTGCATACATATATTGATTGACATACTAAACCTCCGAGCTTTTAAACATTTAAATAAGGTCAATTTTACCCCCCCACCTGACACACACACACACATACACACACACACACACACATACACATACACACACACACAAGCAGTTACCACCCAAATGACAAAAGGGAAGACTCTGCTCACTTTCCCTAGATTCAAAGAATCAATCACTAAGCAGAACAGATGAAAGATGAAACAGGGCTTCACTGAAGGGTTTCTCATGACACTCACCTCCCGCTCACTCGCCCCCCTCCCCACACATTGGTTTAAGCAACAACCAAGTCATTCACTGCCCAAGTTCTGCTTTTCCATGTGTCTAAAGGAATTCTCAGCAGAAAAGGGGAGCAATAGGGGAAAATGGAAGAGGGAAAAGTCCTCTAATTTTTTAAGTTTTAATTTTTTGTCTAGCCAAAAGCTTCTCCTTTCAATATAAGCTAATAGCTTTTCTGCTCATATTTAGTGCCCAGAAAATTCTAGCAACATCACTGTTATTTGAAAACACTTATGGTTGGGCTCAATGCCTCAACTTGCATTAGATTTGCATATTTCCTATTTTTATCTCTTTCAGTCACCATGAAAACAGACACTTACTACTTAGTTAAGGATTTCTCTGAGACTATTTAGTGGATGACAATGGTCAGTTATGGAAAGCAAAATTTCTTGGTGTTTGGCAATGGCAACAACTAAATCAACAACCCCCCCTCTTCCTCTATTACCTGCAGGATCTAGCACAGATGCTTCCAGGTTGACCTTGGAAGGTTAGAAGGTGAAAAACCAGAAAAGGGATACAACATCTCTACCAGTGTGGCATCCTGGCAAGCAAAGCTAAAGACTGTGTGCAAAATGAGTCCTGTAAGTGTCTTGCTGAACATTCTGAAAGACAGCAGCGTAGACAAGCGCCCTGCCCAGGGGCCCTGAGCCTGGTCTCCAGCCCTGGAGCTGCTCACATTTAGGAAGGAGACATTGTGCAAAAACTGTGACCCTGCTGAGCCATACTTTCCTCTTCTGTAAAGTCAGTGACTTTAAATTTTTTTTTCCAGCTTTTTTTTTAAAGATTTATTTATTTATATACATATAAGCTGGGGTACAGGCCAGAGGCATGGGGTGGCGAGAGGATTCACCAGAGACAGAGTGGGGAGAAGAACAGGCAGATCAGAAATCCACTGCTGAGGGGAGCAGTGGGCGAGGCAGGAGAGGTCTGCCGCACCATGTGGGATTCTCCCCAGCTGGGTGTCGAACTCTCATGGCGCACTTCTGACAGCTCCACAGCGAAGCGCTCAATCGCTGCGCCACCAGGGAGGCCCTTTTTCCAGCTTTTACATGTAAGGATTCTATGCAATTTCCAGACCCAAGAAGCTCCATTTTCTCTACATCTTGGCTGACACTTATCTCTTGTCTTCTTGATACTATTTTACTAGGAACAGACTGCAGACTGGGACATATGCAGAGGAAAGATCAGGTGAAGTCCAGGGAGAAAGCCACGGAGAGAGGCCCCATAAGAAAGCAATCTTACTGCACACTGATTGCAAACTTCTAGCCTCCAGAAGTGTAAGAAAATATAAGTCATCCTGTCTGTGGGCTGTTAGGGAGGCCCTAACTAATTAATAATGCTGTCCTAGATTTCTCAATTTAATATCTATTAAGTAGAAACAGAGGTTAATATTATACTGCGTCCGCTAAATCATTTAACAAACACTCATTAAAATGCCTATAAGGGAATGCATGGTGAACAAAACAGACCAAAATACTTGCAATTCTTGTAAAATTTAACTTTTATAAGTCCTGTGTATCACAGGATGTATCATAGGAGAGATTTTTTCCCCCTTGCAAAAAACAAAGCCAAACTGAGAATTTACTATTGTGAGTCACACAAGTGAACCAACAAGTTTCACACAAATCCTGGTGAGTGTGGATGACAATTTTTCATTTAATATGAAAGAATAACTGAAAAAGATATATTTCTGCTTTTATTATTGAAAATAACTGACAGTCACATCCTCAAAGTAACAGTTATATAAATCTGTTGCAAGCTCAAAATAGCATTGAACTTCCAGTTTTACTTTTGGGGGAAAAAATCATCATTTTAGTGTCCCTATATTTTATCATGACTAACTTAAAATATTTTGTGATCTACTATCATCTTCTCCATTTTTAGAAGAAAAAAGCTACCTTTCTATTTGAAATGGTCCTATCTGAAATGCTTAATTTCATAATAATTTCTTTGTTTTGAAAAAACATAGCTTGTCTTTTTATTATGATTTTTGTGGTGAGTGCACTTTTAAAAATACAACATTTACAATGAATCTTCCCTAGACAAACACACACACACACACACACACACACACACACACGCACGCACGCACGCACGCACGCATGTTTACCTTGAGTATCATAGCAACTGTTGCAAAACTTTTAGGACCTACAAGATTTATGTGGTAGCTTTCTTAGCCAACTAACTACATTCAGTACATTTCGAACTGATAAGGACCCTTTCTCTTAGTTCATACCTCATGGAAAGGTCAGTTATGTAGATGAGGTTTTATTGCTGTGGTTATAAAAAAGCAAAACGGCAGCAAAATAGTAATTCAGGTGTTTTAACTGAAGAAAAACAAAAGTTCAGGCTTGTGTTACAACACTTCTTAAAAGGTGCCTCCCATTTCAAGCTGATACATCTTATAGATCTGAGTTTTAAAGAGCTTAAAAAGTGGACAGACATGAAGACAATAATATCTGCCAGGAACAACTGATGGGAGGTTCTGTAAAGACACAAGAATACCCTGAAACAATTCATTTGAGCATACTTCTTTGTCTTGCCCTCATCCTTATCTAAATTCATCCAAAATGTTATTTTTTTTAAATATTTTTTTTGCAAGCAAAGAAAAGTAAATGCTTGCATTCCTACTCAAGAACAGATGTTTTTAATACTGTGTGGGTAATGCAGAATACACACACACACACACACACACACACACATATTCTGTGTGTGTATGTGTGTGTCAGAAATCTTAGGGAAGGTGGCCAATTGTGTTCACATCAAGCCTTAATGTTGAGAGGTTCTTATTGAAAGAGCAAGATAATTGAATTCACTTGATGTATCTATACAACCCATCACAGTGACACGGTGACACATTTTCTAGCACAAGAAGGGAACGATATTTATCATCCAGCATTTAAAAGTAGAAATTCCAAGGCTCCAACCTGAAATAACCTTCAAAAGCTATGAGTTTCATGGTTTCAGGTAAACCCTAAATAACAGCAGGATCCTGCCTAGGTTCAAATATGGAAAAAGAGATGACTAGCTTTGCCGAAAACTGTCCTACAAAAATAGTGATGCTTATGTTCATAAACACAGTTTCTCACTAAATTATTGGATTAAACAACAGCTACTGGCTCAGTTTTCCCATCAGCATGAAACCTGAGAACAACCACCATGTGACTACATTTACAAATTACATTTTTACCCTGAAATCACCTCACCTAAAGCATTAGTGGTCTGTAGTCACCCCAGCTAAAGAATTTCACCCTAATGCCAGGGTCTTAGGTTGGAAGGTCTCTGGAAGTCAACTCTTTACCAGGGGCAGCTGACTGTGGGTTGGTGAATCAGAGTCAACACATAGTTTTCCACTTCCTAGGTAAGACTGTGGATTAGAAATAATAATCTATATTGAAAACCAGAATTCCAAGGGAGGACTAAATAACATAGTCTGGAGCACATTTTCCACAATAGCATCTGTGGGAAACCAAAATGAAGGGTTTTTTTCCTACTAAAATTTTAAAATGAATCAAAAAATGTGACAGGCCATAAAAAGCTGAAACAATATCTTGCAGTTGCAAGTGTTTGACAGCAAAGCATCATGTGACTTCTTCCCTAATATTATTCTGAATGCCTGGGGATTTGTTTTGATGTATTACTCAAGAAATGACCAGTATTAGGAATTTCAAACTAAACAGAATGTAAACTATGAGCTGTTAAGAAGAAAGGCATAACTTTACTAAAACACTTAATGTACCACTCTAATCAGAATCCCTAGAGACTATTTTGTACAGAAATTTCTCATAGTTTAATACTTATCAATGTATCATTCAACAGCCAATAAGGGAAATTTGTGAATTGTTTCGTGAGGACCTAGCTCAGAAATGCTGCCCGTATTGGTAGATATTTTCAATTCCATGCTCAACAAGTTTAATAGATAAGACCCTCAGCTTCATTCTATTTTTGTAAGGAAGACCTTATTTTGGCTAAGAAACAATAGAACAAAGCTATTTATTTTAAAATGGATGAGCAGCATAAAGAGTGTGAGCAAGTAGCTAAAACTAGGAATAGCAATAAAAAAAAATCCCTCAGGAGATGGCGCTGAGGGGACAAACACGATAATCTAGTGGAAGTAATTAGCATGTCTATAAAGTATAAAAATCATCCATGGAGCCCGCTCTCTCCCAGCTGACCCCAAGGCTTTCTCATTGTTCATCCAAAGTGACAACTGGCTCTGCAAGGTTCCTTCCTCTTTCAATAGAAGTTTCTCCTTTGTTCTGTCTACTGGTTCCTCTTGACCACCTTATTTCTACATGCTGTAATGTCCCAAGGTTCATTCGTTGACTCTGTCCTGTCTTCTGCTTCCATTCTCTCCTTTTTGATGTCATTTGGTTCCAAAGCATTACATGTGACTTACATGCTGATCAACACCTGATTCCCATTTGTAACCTGCAACTTCTTGCTAGCTCCATAAATGGCAACTCCATCCTCTGCTTTACTTACACCCACATTCCACATCATATTATCTTAGCTCTATTTTCTGACCATTGGTCACACTTCTGCTACTATTTTATAACCCAAACCCTCATCAGCAATAGCTTTCTAAATGGCCTCTCTGTTTTGTTGTTGTTGTTGTCTGTTTTAAAGATTGATTGATTGATGGATGGATTGATTGATTGATTTACGCATAGAAGAACTGGGGTGTAAGCCAGAAGTACAGAGAGGTGAGAGGATTCATCAGAGACAGAGTGGGAAGAAGAACAGGCATATCTACTGAAATACACTGCTGAGACAAGCAGCGGGTGAGACAGGAGAGGTCTGCTGTGCCGTATAATGTGGGTTAGCTCCTTGGCTGGGGACTGAACTCAGGCCGCAGCAGTCATAGCATGATAGCGCTGAGACTTAACCCCTATGCCAACAGGGAGGCCCTGGACTCCCTGTTTTTGCCTTTATTCACTGAATTAACTAATCAAGTTTTACTCATTCTACCACAAAGTGTAGCCAGGATATAATAAAAATACTACACTTATTATTTTATTTCCACAGAAATATACATCAGCTTTTAAATATTAAACTTTTTAAAAACTCCTTAAAAAATAATATTCTATAGATAACAGTCGACCCAGTGGAAGAGGTCTGTGTAGATTTCATAAACCTTTTCTGACCCATTATCCTTTCTGAAATCCGCCATTCGCCCTCCCCTGCCGCCCCGGCACTCACTTGCCTCACTATGGACCACATATGACGCGGGTGATGCTTCCTCCAGAGTAGGTGAGCCTTACCCACCTCCCAAAGCTAAAGAAAACAGCCTTCCTATAAATGATATGGTGAACATCTATTTACATGTGTGTCTGGGAGGGATAAATGTTCAAAGCAGAGATGACATCACTTACTTTAGAAAATTGTTTAAGGATTAAGTAAAAGAGTGTAACTGAAAATTTTAGTTAACAATTAAACATTATAGACACTTAGGAATGCACATACAGGAATGACTATTTTCTCTGCCTATATCATTAGCCCCAGCATATCACTTTTAGTCAAGATAAATAATAATTTTTAAAAATTTAGTTCATGATTTATGCAGCTTTGTGTTGTACGGAATGACAGTATCTATCTATTCAGTGTTCACCGATAACCCCACCCAACATTCTTATAACACTGACATGGCAAATCAGAGCTTGTCCTACCCCACAGGGAAAATCCTTGTTCAAACTTCTTTCTCTGTTAAAACAGATTTATATTCAGTAACTGTTCTGGGGGGAGAAATGGGCATTTCACAACAATGAGTTCAGTGAATACAAGTCTAGGTATGTTTACGGCCTGGGTAGCTCTACGCTGAGGAACTTTTTCAAAAAATGGTTAATAATATCCTTAGTTCATATCTCTAATCAGTTTTCTGAATTTTTATCCTTTGCCACCAAGTTTCAATATGAAATGAAACAAAAATGCCATCATAAGTGCAGGATTTCATTAGGGCCACTATATAACTGTTATCTTAATTACAGTATATGAGGGTTGAATTAAACAAATATCTATAAAAGAACCAGCCAGCATGTAGTGCCCATTTTGACAGTGGAGGAAAATATGAATAGTAATTATCTTATTAAGTGCTAGGTAATCCTTTTTTTGCAGTTCTAGTCATTTTGTGCCATTATTTATTATTATTATTATTATTATTATTATTATTATTATTATTATTATTCCATAAAGTCTTCAAAGTTTGTTCACAAATCTGAACACCTTCAGAACATAAACATGGAAGCAGTTACATGTTCCTTCATATTGACAACTCCCTTAATATGAAGCTGTCACTGAGGGCCTCCCTGGTGGTGCAATGGGTTAAGACTCAGCACTGTGAAGCTGTCCACAGCCACTGCAGCATGAGTTACATCCCCAGCCAGGGAGCTTCCCATATGGCACAGCAGACCTCTCCTGCCTCGCCCGCTGCTCCTTTCAGCAATGTACTTCAATAGGTCCACCTGTTCTGCTCCCACCTCTGTCTCTGGTGAATCCTCTCACCACCCCACATCTCTGGCCTAAACCCCAGTTCTTGTATGCATAAATAAATAAATCTTGAAAAAAAAAGAACCAGCTGAGGACAGAGTTTGATAGTCATTAACATTAACATATTATATACACATATATTAATTATAATTATATATGTTAGTGAGAATGATGTAATAAGAGTACAAATCAAATGAAAAGAGAAGATGATCAAGGAGATTTCCCAAAATGTGCATGGTAGGTAGAGGTACAGGAGATGGCGTTCATGCCTGAAACAAATCAGCAGAGGACACGGGCCCTAGAGTTGCCAGTGCTTCTGCAGCTAAAGAAGAGAGTTTTCAGCAGTGGAGAAGGATGACAACATAAAAGTGATAGAAAGGTCAAAAAGGAAGTGGAATAAAAATTGGCCACTCTGTGATCCGCTATGTTCATAGATTTAGAGAAATTTCTCTGATGGAGGTAAGGAAGAAAGAGGGCCTTAAAAAAAAGAAACAGGAATGGCGAAAGTGAGTTGAACTTCATTAAGTTTGACAAAGTGATCAAAGAATAAAGAATTCATAGGAAGAAAGATTATAAAAAGTGCTTATAATAAGGAGAGAAATCTGTGTATATTTGCAATCAGAAAAAAATCTATTGAAGAAGAGGAATTAAAACAAAGGAGAGTTAATATGCACTGTAAGTAAAGACAGGGCAAGAGAATCCTTTCTATTTTATGGAAGAGTCAAATGTCACAGCATTTCTGAGGGAAAATTCAACAAAATTTCCCACAAGACTTGAAAATGTCCATTTTTGAAGACCTCATAATTTCATATCCAGAATTTTCCAAAAGAAATTTATCAGAAGTACAATACAAGGATATTCACAGTAGCATTAAGAAAGAAGAGTAAGAATAAAATTAAATAAAAATTAAACTTCCAAAAAAGGAAGACTGTAAATGAATGACTATACTGTATGTATATATAATGGTCCATCATACTGGAACAATTTTTCCTGTACATGGGGATCATGTAAAAATAAGCCCTAATATTTTAGGGATACGATTACCCCTGTGAGTTAAACTAAACCATGACGCTAACAAGATGATTTACATGAGGCATAAGCTCAGAGACCAGAATAATCAGTTTAAGATCTCCTTGCTATTCCCCCATTTAAGGTTAATAAACACCAGAAAATGAGCCTTTGGTCCTCATTTTAATATACAGGACACCGACGGAATGGAGACACTCCAGAGAGAACAGCAAACTCTAAATAAAGGGATTACTGGACAGCTTTGTCAGTACATGCAAGGGGGCTCGCTGGGGCTCTAGAAAATGAAGCAACATCTGTTTACACGGTAACATTTATCAACCAGATTCAACTGCCTGGATTATTAAAATAACCAGTATTTCCTGTACATGGATGGAGCATATTCAGGAAATGCTGCCGTAGTTAAGTTTAACCGAGTTCAAGATCAATTTACAGTATTGTCCCACATTATATATTTTTTTCTTTTTCTTGCTGTTTACTCTATGCTGTCATCATTTGCCTTACATGTCCAATGTTCTGGAATCATCTTTATTTCCCTCACCCTTACCTTTCTCTCTAAAAATCTTCATTGCTTCACCTGATTTCACAGAGGTTCTGAGGCAAAAAAAAAAAACATACAAATAGACATGCAGGTACATTCATAGTGACAATACCAGGCTCTTAATTATCAAAGGGTCTTTAATGTACATTCATTCAGTAAGTCAAGATTTTGAACACCTAGTATGAGTCAAACATTATTCTAGGGGTTGAGGATACTGCAGTAAACAAAATAACATATAACTGGGCCTTGATAGAATATCTATATTATTGTGGAAAAACTGACTGTTAATAAAATAAGCATACAGAATGTCAGATGGTGAGATGTATTACAGAAAAAAGCAAATCAGGGAAGGAATAAGAGATACAGAGATGGTTTCAGTGAGAAGGTGACATTCAAGCAAAATTCAAAGAGATAGGAGTGTAAGTTATACGGCCACCTGAGGAAGAGCATGGTGGACTGCTCTGTGCAGGCTGGAGGTGAGAGGTAGCAGGGGCATAGTATGTGGGGCCACGTGGCCACAGAACTGACCCTGGTGGACTCAGGAACTGAGTTGCCACATAAGATGTGGGATGTGGGATGCCCACTTACACTGGCATTTCAGATAAGTGATTGGTGATTTTTATTTTTTAATATAAGTATGAACCCAAAGCTAGAAATCATCATTGTTTATCTGAAATTCAAAAGTAACTGAGCATCCTGCATTTTTATTTGCTAATTCTGGTATCCCTAGTGGGCAACCACCAGAGAGGTTCAAGAATTTAGGTGAAAGTATTAACTCCAGGAGGAACTTGAAATGTTCAGGATAAGCAGCATAATGTGGGATGAATCACAGCTCTAAAAAAAGATCATTTCAGCTTGATAATGCGAATATTCATGCAATGACTATGTCACTTTTAAAAAATGTTTTTTAGAAATGGTTACTTTAGAAGAATTTATCTTTCTCAATGTCTTTGCTATTCATTGATGTGGAAATGCTTTCTGGGTTCTGATGATTTTATTCAGAATATATGGAAATAATTATATAAAAGTACCAGCAAAAATGTGGTTTTGAATGTTCTGTTCAACTGTGGTTTAAGCTTGTGCTACTACTCTTCACAATCTAGGAAGTGGTTAGCTTTGTTTTGGGGGTTTAAGTATGGAGTTATAATTATTGACATTGGGTTAACCTCTTTCTTTTATATTCAGAGCCTGGTCTAATCCTGCATCAGCTGTGTAAAGCAGTTTCTCAGTAAACTGGAAATACTTAAGTTTTATGAAGTGTATTGCAATAACATGAAAGCATTTATTTCTTGGGCTAATCAGACTGAAGGAAGTTGGTCCAATCTGAGGCTTTCCCTTTTACCATATATGGATTATAGACAGAACCACCAACAAATCCTAACAGGACATAAATAAATTTTTCTGCTTTTACTAATAATAACATAGAAAATATGAGTGGAGCCCATAATTTTTCACACAAAAACTCTGCCCTCTGAAATAGTAAATGATGTGCACAATTATTTTTGAACTATTTTCATAAAATTTTATATACCATAAGAGACTTTGATAAACCCAAACTGAAAGTAGCTAAGGGGTAGCATTGCAAAAACTGTAAAGACAAAATAATTGCAATTACAAAATACTTTATGCATATACCCACCAGGAAGCTATGACATGTCTGCAAGCTCTGCACAACCACATATGCAAATATATAGACAGACATATACCACCTACGACCACAAAAGCTGCTCTTCCTGAAGATTAGGACCTGAGGAATCAGCTAACAAAACTGAGAAATTGAGGAATTTAAGGGTATAGAGTCTGACATAGTGAGAATATCACTTAAAATGGGAAAGGGTATTTTGAGGCACCGTGGTATCATGAAAGGTCACAGGATTTTGGGAATCTGAGTATCTGGGCATGCGGTCTCGATCCACCATTATTATTTGTGTGGTCACTGGCAAATCACCTTTATCCCCGTGTTTTAAAGTACTAGCCACAAGACAAAGGTAGTAATACTCAAGCTACCTAATTTACTGAGCTATTTGAAGCTCAACTATAAGATGCATAAAGTACATTTTATAAGGTAGTAAGTGATTACGCATTATTAGTAATGGGGAAAGTCATATATTATTGCATTAAGTTTTAAAAGAAATAACCAGTAAGAAGGAGTCGAAGAAAAAAGCTTTTTGTTTCACATGAAAAACAAATTTCTAAAATTAATACTGGTTACAAATGGAGTGGCTTCTACGACTAAAAGACAATGAATATGACAGGTCTGTGTCAAGGTCACAAAGTCATTTTGTTTTGGAGGCAAAGGGATTGTGAATCAGATAAAAAATATCCAAAATGAATTGAAAGCTTCCTTCCAACTTTGCAAAGACATTCAAATATTTACACTAGAAAGTGACTCTTCCCCCTAAATTGGAGACTAGGATCCATTGCTTTGTCTAGTGCAACTTCCACCCACTCAAAATTTCTAAATAAAAATAGAAACTTCAAGAAGTAAATGAGGGAGCTCACCCTGATTATTTATTGAGATTTTTTAAAAACCTCAATTAGCTATTAAAATAAACAGAGTAATGTTGCAAAAAAAAAAAAAGGTCTAATGCTATAAACTTCCATATAGAGATTATGGTGTTATACTAAAAAATGGATGATTCAAACGGGTGGGAACTTGGACGTGTTTTGTTGCTTTACATGACTCGAATCCTTTTATTCTGTCTCAATTTTCAAATTTAGTTCAGAGGCAAGCATTCATTTCACATCTTGAAGATGGCAAAGATCTCTCCAGCAAGACACCATGGATTTTCCCAGGATCAACATTTATATTGGACACGGGGCAGCTGCTCCCGCATTCAGGGCTTTGGGACTTTGGTTTACCACAGTAGACTGCAGAGGCTGGCCTGTTCCCATCCAACGCTACTCACAGTCGAAACACAACAGCCCCACAGGACTGACTATCTGTCTGTCTCCACAAGAAAGATGGTATTGGTCATTCATTAATTTACTTAAAATTTTGGCATGCTTCCTGTGCACCAGTCCCTCTGCTTGCAAGGCAAAATACAATAGTGAAACTTGGATTGTAAGACAGATGAACTGCAGTCACCCCTGCAAAAAATGGAATTATTAATGTCTATGTTCAACTCTGTGCACCTTATTGTCATTGGGAAAGTGGCCATTCAGAAAGACCACCTGCCTTGAATCTGAAATGCTGTCAAAAGAGGGAAGCTAAGAGGCCTTCAGAATTAAATTCATTTTGTCAAGAACATAGTTGCAACAGTTTTAGGAAATCAAGAAGCAAAGCAGAGAAAATGATGTGAAAAATGTGGCAAAGTGACCCAGGAAAGAATGGATGTTACAATAAGACTTGAATTCAAAAGAACAGATTCACATATTAACCGGGGAAAAATCTGTTAAACACAAGGCAGTTGAAACAATGATTTTATACCAGGTACATAAGTCTTAAACCAAATTTCTCCATGTTTACTTAGCTTTCTATGTGTTAATTCTTTAGTTTTATTTATTTAGTATCATGTGTACCCCAAGAAAATTATTCTATAGGTAATAAAATGTTACAGGCAATGACCTAACATGGTTGCCATATAAAGGCAAGTCTTAAAACACATGAATAATATGGATTCATGTCGAATACACGTGTGGTTGGTAGCAACGCTCTAACACCTGCCTGAGATGGACCCAAAGATCTAAGCTCCATTTGCCCATCAACTTTCATTCTACTTTGGGAAGTTTGAACTTTGATATACCTAGTAAAATCCTATTGTTTGTAAAATGGGATGAAAAGGGATATATGGAAACCAGTTTCACTGTGGTTAACATCTGTAAAAACTTTCTTTTTACAAAACACCAAGTGTCCAGGAAAAAGCCTAACATCTTCATCAATACTTAAGACAAATGTGATCACAGGCTGAAATTCTTAATGTTCTCAAAGTATAGCACTGGGGACAGGTGGTTGGGTAGAAAAATGATTAAAAACTATTATCTGTGTTATACAGTTAGATAAAAGATTAAAATATATAGATTTCATGAAGTTATGATCCACATATGTGATGAAAATGTATTTAAATTCATATATTTTGTTAATATGTGAATAAGATGGCATTGCATTGTGAGACACTTGAAACAATTTGAAATTAAATTAAAACCTACAAGTCACATTCCATGAAATATATTTAACTTTAATTATTTAGCATTATGTATATTGCAAAGTAATTGCTCTAAAACCAATAAAACATGTTAGCAATGATAACCTTACACAAGTGCAGTATGGAAGTAAAAATTACAGAGCATATTTTTTAAAACAAAACTAAACATGTTAAAGGTCAGAACATTTAAAAAGAACAAGGAGACAGATGAAGCATGAATGAACAGAGACATATTTCAAACTTACACCATCACACAAGCAAAATATCTCAATTGAGATATCTCAAATATCTCAATCTCAATTTTGGTTTTCTACCAAAATGCATTATCTTCATGCAAAAAGGTCACCAATACCACCACAGGCCCACTTCCTGGGGGATGTATCAGTCAGGAAGCCTGGACATCAACAGTGCAGAACTGTGCTTTCCAAAACCTTTAATCTGTGTTCCCAATTATATCATGGGGAACACAGGGAAGAAATTTCACATTCCCACATTTTAATAAAAACAGTAACAGCTACCAACAATCTACAGCTCTATTCTGTTTGGTTTCACTAAAAATATAAAGATAACCAGAGGACTAATCAGGGTGCAATCTCCTTCACCTGTGCCTATGGTCAATGGCGCTAAGCATCATGGAGGACAGATGGACTTGTGGCTGTTGATTCAAGACCACTAGTTTAGTTCTAAATACCTGCACAAAAAGACTGATGAGTTCTTTATGAGGTAAAAGGAAAAGCAAACTACATCTATACTATATCACTGCAAACAAGTCATTCATTTTAATATCACAGAGATTTAACAGACAATTAATCAACAGTTCTTATCATGAAAATATCTGTACAATTCTGAGAAGTGACCTCTATTTCCAAAGAGGAATAGTTTTGCATAAGTTCACACTGATGGAAAACCTTGAACTGAGATTTTCTAAAATATAGTTTAGGTTTTGTAGGTTAAAATGGAAAATGTTCTTGATATCAATTTTGAGGATGGTAAGAATGAGTTTTTGCATATTTTAGTATAATAAATTTTTCCAGGAAGACAGATAAAATTGCCAGAAGGCATACAAATTATCTATCATTTACAAATGGATCATTAACAAATTTGGTCAGAAGGTTCAAACTCAAGATATATCATATTTAGTGGATGGTGATAACAACTAAGTACATGATTAGCATTAAAAAACGGGAAGGAAAATATAGTGGTGATCTCATATACTAAGTTTAAGTATTACTTCACAATCCACACATGTACCTATAGCTCACATTTTAAAATGTGATCATGTGTGTGTCCACAATTGTGTGTATGTGTGTACATGTGTGTTGACATATGTTCATGCACATATGGTTACATTTGAAGGTATATTCTTCTGGTGGGTTTTTGGTGAAAAAGTTTTAGAAATACTGATTTAGGGACAGAGTGGCTTAGAATCAGAACATTCCAGGAAACCTGACCTGAACCAAAGGAAACACATATTCATGCTTACATGCTAAACACTGAGCCAAGTATTTGATACTTAATCCTTACAACAATGCTATAAAGCAGAAACTAAATTTTGTGGGAGGAAAACTTGTCTAGGGTCATACAGGTAGATTAGTGGGAGAGTGAGAATTTAAGCCAGATCCGTATCACTCAAGGTCACAAGAAAGTAACTCCCTTGCAGTGAAGTTTGAGTAAAGAATCTAGGTCAAGGTTAGTAATCAAAGAGCTGAGGACACCTTGGTAGCATCCAAGAACTTAGAGGAGTAAGCACTATTGCTACCATGGATGATATGATCTGCATCATAAAACACTATATCCAAGCATGACTGTGCATGTTGATAAATTATAAGAACAATAAGCCAGCTTATTTTAAATTTGTTTCTTCAGCTGGATCTGTTCATCACCTTGGGTAGGCTGATAAACTTGGGGAGCTAAAGCAGCTTGATGGCTTATAGACTCAAGTCAATATTTTTCCTTAATGTAAGAGTTGTTCATATCAGAGCTTACTCTTCATTAGAAGAGCATATTATATATTAGAAAGCAGAATGCCTGGCCTGAGCTAAGGAGTCTTTTTCATTAAAGAAGAGTTTAGAAACAAACAAAAAGGTATTGTCTTGAACAAGCACAGGTTAATAGAGGATAAGGGAGCTGGTAAACTTTAAGGAAAAAGAAATACAGGGAGAGAAGATGGGTGGGACAGAGGAAAAAGAGAAAACAGGAATGGGAAGAGGGAGGGGTTGGGGTCAATGGGGATGGGGGAGGCAGAAGGGAAGAAAGAGGGAATGAGAGAAAGGAATGGGGAAGAGGAAGGGCCAGAGGAGGGGGGGAGAGAGAGAGTGAGAGAGCGAAAGCACTAGAGAGCAGGAGTGTGAGCGCAAGCAAGAGCACACTATTTCTCCCTTCAGTGGAAATCTAATATTTTCATGATCATTTTATTTTTCTCAAATCAGATTAAAATGTCTATTCATTTATCTTCATCTAGAGTTCCATATAAAGATATTTCACTAGTAGAAAAAACACTCCTTCAAATGACAATGTCATACCATTCTTTGCATTTGAAAAATAATGAAGAAAAATTGTAGCAAAAATTATGGATGAGAACGACATGTGTTAAATATCTACATTCTGTTAGGCATGTTTATAGATTCTTTGATACACACACCATGGCACATTTACCAGTTACTTTTCTATTGATCTCATGTTAAACTTACAATTTTCCAAAGGCACACTATCAAGCATTACCGATATTGAAATAGACTGTCAATATTGAAATTTACTGTCCTTCACTGAACTGTCCTTCACTGGTTAGCTTCCTTCTACACGCAAAGCACGCTGCTGGTTGAGACTCATGACACACTGCTGGTGTCCATTCTCCTTCTACCAGTTGATTGTTACATTTACCAAGAAAAACTTGTATTTGTTCCCAAACTATATCAGTGGTAGTTGAATTCCCACCAGCTATACTTAATGTTCATCAACAACCAGCATTAATTTCCAAAATTTGAGCAGTAGTTTTTATGATAATTATTCTTATTAAAATATTAAATAACCCAAAATGAGTCGTGGCTACTTTGAAAAGTTAGATAAATAAAGTACTCTATACAAAATGAATTACTACAAAAAAAATTAAATTGCTACTCAATTAGGTATGAATGACAGAGACAACTTGAAAATATAGGCATAAACCCTTCATAAAATCCAAGAGGAATTCTACACTTTGATTGCTTTAACAGGTACCTTTGAGTTCTTATTTTCACTTAAAGACAAAGTAAAAGTCATAATTGGCATTATGGGTACAGTTTTTGGAAGAAATACAGAAAACTCCAATCAGAAAAAAACTCATCTAAAGAAAAGTTCATGGACCTACTGATGAATAGTGAAATCAAAATCAAATGCTTACAGAATATGCCATTTTTATGCTTCTCCACCTGAGCTACTCGAGTCAAATATCCAATAATAGACCAGGTTATCTGCCTCAGAGATTCATGAACTGGCTTCCCCTGATTTTGCAAATGGAAAAATACTTTGAAAATATCACACATGACTTTTTTTCTTTTTGAAATAGTTTAACTTGTATATATCATACTGTCTTTTCAATAGGTAAATACTTTCACATACCATACCTGTTGGAAGCAAATTATATAAATTTTGCATAAGAGATTTAGTAGCACTGAAGTCATCAATCTATTCTGGAGAAATAAAGGGCTTTTTAAGCAATCAGTTCTGCAGCCTGACATCAGTTTAACGCTATAGATTATATCTTGAGCTCTTAGCATCCTAAAACTTCATTAATCTCTGTCTCAGCAAGAGCACAACCTTCTTCATGGATTTATTTATACTGACTATTTATGTTTCACACTCTCACTTTGAATCCCACATCAAGAGGAGTGATTTGTGGTATTAATTTTAATTCTGTAATCTTAAATCTATGATAGATGTTTTACACTAAATTGCAAAAATGGTTCTGCCCATGTACACAATGAGATGAAAAGATTATGAGTTCACCTAATTCAAATAGAAGTTTCCCTTCTGGCCTAAGTTGATATTCCAAATAATTTTATGATTGAGTTGTTCCTTGTTGTTCTTGGTTGAGTCATTTTTAAAACTACTAAACATATTTTAAAATTTTACTTATTTAAGTCTTTTCTTACAATTCTTTCAGATACTATCACTTATGGCAGTGTATTTTATTCATTCAAAAATTTTAGAGGTCCAATTATTGTATCAATGTCATTTCTAGGTGTACATAGAGCTATCATACTTGTATAATTATTACAACATTGTATAATTTTCTAATTTTCCACCTTGTATTGTGATATTGTATAGTTATACAAGATGTTAGCCCTGGGAGAAATTAGGTGAAGTATATATATTGTATGTTTCTTAGAAATGAATATAATTTACAATTAACTTAAAATAAAGTGCTAATAGAGATCTAGTTGTTCAAAAGTTGATTAGGAGATACATATTATGATTGAAATTCATAGTTTGACAATCATATTTCCTACTCATTTGCTATGAAACTTTGACCAGTTACATTCTTCCTCTGAAGATACTTCCTCCTAGGTAAAAAGGGGATGATTTCCCACAGTTACCAAAATGTCAAAAAAAGTCATCTGTCAGGAACTCAATACAGCGTTTTCTGTTTGAGCAGTGGTCTATACTATTATTATGCAGGTAAGCTGGGTTCTTTTGCAGCCAATTTAATAAAATGTACAGTTAAAATGCAAAATTACATACATTTCAAAGCCAAATGATTGAATATTCAGTTAAGCCAAACACCTGAGCCGGGTAATATAAATAAGAAAATAAATCCTTGATGCAGTCACCATAACAGAAGATCCAAGATCTTAGTCCTTTTAAAGAGTTAAGATCCTAAAATTGCCAAGGAATTATTTATGACAAGCCACTCACGCCACACAAAGACTTTGGTCAGTCGGATGAAGCAGAGAAACCCTTGTATGTAATTAAGAATTCTACTGTAGAGAAAACACAACCTGTGGAAAATGAAAAACAAGACTCTATTCTTTAAGAAACCAATAAAAAAAAAAATGAATCCACACCTTCCCAAGCAGTACTGTTACGATTACAATTTTCATCAAAAGTACCCCTCTTGATATTTAGTCATTCAAACACTAAATATGTCTTCTGGCATTTCAAAAGGTGACTGCTTAAGTAACAGGTAAACATCAAATTCAGAGGCAAATCAGTATCTAGCAGAAAATGAAGTCTGAAAGAGATCCCCTAACTTTAAAACAATACTGTGTGCTGGCAGACAAGGGAGTTCTTTTTATTACTTTCAGCAATAGCAGGATTAGAATACCACAGGCATCACTCATCATATTCCAAAAAGAAAGGAAAATATTTGTGTCAGAATGTTTTGAGATGACATCTAAAGAATTTCATCCAAAGGATATGTCATATATTTTAGTACCACCTCACTCAGGCATTGGAAGTCAAGTTTTGGCTTGCAGTGTTTCTCTATCTCTAACCATTCAGTGTCTTTCACATGTCTTTTCCTAAAACAACTAATTATACTTAATGCTATTTCATTAACTTATACCCGGCAGGAAGGTTTTTTTTAATTTTTTATTTTTTTAGCAGAATGTTATTCTTCTGGAAAAAGGCATTTCCTCTTTAGCAATGCTATAAAAATCTAAAAGCACAATTTCAAAGGTGGTATTAAAACCGCATTGGCCGACGTGGGGCTGTCCACACTTACATCCTCTTCCTATCTCAGATTTTATTTTAGAGTCTTTGATAATTGCCACTTCAATATCTTTTCTATTATTCTTTCAAAGTCGGGGGCGGGGTTCGTATAGATCTTGGCTTTCTTAAGCAAACCTGCTTTGGAAGTACTTAAGATAATTCACACAGTCTTTAAAGGGAACAAGCAACAACTTTGATCCCTCTTCTGAATAACCACTTGCAGTGAGGAAAGGTAAGAAAAGGTATTAGCCAGGTATTTCCATAATGGCTTTTATTCACCCTTAAACAAAAGCTGACTTTACTTAACTGAAGTGGAAACACCTAAGAGGAGACAGAACCTCTGCCCTAGGGCCATGACACAAAGACATCCTGGTGGAGGAAGTTCCCCCTGTTCTCTGAGCTTTGGTGCCCTGTTATACCCGTCCTACCAACTGCTGCAAACGGCCTTCCCTAAGTAGATTAGTGCCCAGATTTATCTTTTCTCTTCCATTCTTTTTAAATATCAAGTGCTTTCAGACTCTGTTTACAAAGTGCATAATTTCAAACTAAAATGCCATGGATCCTTTGTAGCCCAGAGTGATACATTAACCAGGTACTTCACAGGTGCCTTGTGATTAGTCTGTATGCCTGTTATTCTTGCTCTTCAGTTTTACTCTCCCATTTCTTTGGATGCATTTTAGCCTTCCAAGTTTCCATAGAGACAATTCTGAAAAAGTTCTTTGGAGTTGAGAAGACGGTGAGGATACTCATATCAAGTAACTGGGTAATTTTTAATAGTGCTGGAATTTGACTGATAAGTAAATATCACTGAAATGTTAACCACACAGGTATTGTTAATTTTTTCGTTTATGATTGTGCTTACTTTGAAAATGAATTAAACACCTTTTTACTAAGGCAACATGGCTTTGCAACACTGTATATGATTCAGAGGTACAGGCTCACATCTCTTCAGCTGTATGTTACCACACCACACTCACAACCAGGGCACCTGAGAGTCCTCCACTATCAGTCATTGGATTTTTAAGAAGTTTATGTCTTGTTTGCATTTAAAATGTAACTGTAAGGGAAAGTAAAATCTAACCCTCAATATTTATTACCACTATCATTTAGTAGTTAAAAATGGGTAATTTCTAATTCAGTTCACCAACTTCTCAATTTCCAAAATATGCATGACATGATAAGCAGCAGAAATGATACCCAAGTGTTATAATAGGAAAACAAAGATAGTGAGAGAACATCTTAAATTTGCTCTTCCTTCTTCAGTTGATCTTCTTAATATATTTCGCATAAGCCAGCTTAAACCTGACTTGCGAAACAAAGTTGCCTCAAGACAGAATTGGGAAAAAGCTCACTCATAACTTCACATCTAAGAACATATGCCACCTTCTGTGAGCCATAATATGTCAAATGGTGATAATATTGCATTAAGGGGATTAAATGACATAAAAAGAACCCATTACAAAGCTTAGCACTTCTTTTAATATATGTTCATTGAATTCTGAGTCAACTATTTCTAAGCTGATATCTTTAACCATGTATTTTCCAAAGTATGCTTAGAATATCCTTGCTTTTCAAAAATCACTTTGGAAACACATACAGGAGCCGCAGTTACCTTTCAGTTTTGCTTTAACAGTATCAGAGAGAGTAAAAACTGAAGATGGTATATTTCATATAAAATCATATTCATCCACTTTTAAAGTAATCTTAAATAAATAACAATATAAGTATGTTAAAGAGATAGTGAAAATTCTAAAGGCTCCAATGTTACTGTTCAAAGCACTTAAATACATTAATGATATAATTCAAGCAGAAGACTCTCTGAGGACAATTCATGAGGACAGCATTTTCTCAAACGTGATCATCATGTGATTTGTTGTTTGATTACAACATATATAATGAATGATACAAGGTTGGCTGGCCACCAGTTGAATATGTGAGACTTTATACCAGTATTAAAGTAGAGGCCAGGATATGTTAAATAGCTAATCAATATCAAGTCTTATTTATGCTTCATTCATATTGGAAAAGTAAACATAATACTAGCATAATCATACCAAGCATCTTCTATACCAGTTATTTTACTTGCCATGGGAAAAGAGCTATTTTTGAGAGTCAATTCCCCACGTATAGACACATACTATGACCTCAATAAGCTGTGCAGAGTTTATAAATATTTTGTTAAATACAATCAACCTTTAATAAGGACTTGCTATATAAATAATAACAATGAAAAGATGGTGATTCTAGTTCTGCTCTTTCTAAAAATTATTGCTTTTAAAGGTATTTTTAAATGCACACTTCCTTAACGCCAAACAAAATTGGAAATGAGCAAACAATGATAAATTTTGGAAACCGAAAAGCAGGTAGATACGTAGACACTGGCTCCTTGGACCTGACAAAGTCTGGGAGGGAGCAAAGTTAAGGAGCAACCTGATTTATATGAAAAAAAAAAAAAAAACACCAAAAAAGTTCTAGGATTTGATTGTATTAGGTACCCAAGGAAGTGGGGATGTCAGTGTGGCAGAAGACTAACTTCTTTCCTGTTCAGATTTATGACTAAACAGAATAAAAGTAAGAGTTTATGGATTTGAGAAACCAAGCAGAATTGGGAGCAGTGATATTATTCTAAAGATGTTGCTATTGCTATCGAGGAGGCTGAGTAAAAACTTTCATTTAATGGGTTGAGACTTACAATCTTTATCCAGGGCCTCCCTGGTGGCACAGCGGTTGAGCGCTGCGCTGTGGAGCTGTCGACAGCGGTGACACGAGTTTGACGCCCAGCCAGGGAGATTCCCACATGGCGCATGGCACAGCGGATCTCTTCTGCCCCGCCCGCTGCTCACCTCAGCAGTGTATTTCTGATCTGCCTGTTCTGCTCCCCACTCTGTCTCTGGTGAACCCTCTTGCCGCCCCATGCCTCTGGCCTGTACCCCAGCTTGTATGCATAAATGGATAGTTTTTTTTTAAAAAAAAAAACAACAATCTTTATCCACTCAGCTCTCAATGCAGAAAATTGACTGCCAGGATTATACCCTTAGAAAAAAGATTAGGATACTCAGGGGTTTTCAAGGAATTGATCCCATCAGCTCACAATACAGTAAAGACCACAGTCAGCAAGTCCATGCACATGCACAGAATGTTCAGTCAGCTCTTAAGCGGCCAACTAGGATTCCAGACTTAGGCAAGTATTCATTTCCATTTGAGGGTGACATAAAGGCATTTTAAGTTATGCAACATCACAAAGATTTCTAACTTAGGTGCTCCCTTTTGTTAATAAATTCATGAGAGTTTGATTAAGAAGCAAGAAAATAAACTAAGAGAGAAGAAGACAAAGACTCTGCAAACGACTACCCTTTTGCAACAATGCAAAGGGAATGCTGAGCATGATGACAGAGGTAAAACCCAGGAATGACAGCTATGCAGGGAGCTGAAAGACAGTAGAAGTTGCAGTAGATATTTTTCAGTAGAGATTTCTTTAAAAGGTAAATTTATTAGAAAACCAAGTATGTGTGACTGTGTTGATAGTTATACAATTTGATAAGTGGATGAAGTGGTGATAAATACATAGGTTAAGCAAACCAAAAGCTCTCACAACTACAGGGAAAATAAAATAAATAAAAAAAACAGACAAGAAATGGAAAGGAAGTGAAGCCATAGTATACACTTTGTGCCTCAGCTACGAACAATGATCACATGGCCACCACAGAGCAGAGAGCACATGATGATTTCGATCTTGATCTACTTAGGATATAACAGAGGAGAGGGTGGGTGCCTACACTTATGGTAAAGGTAGAAGGGTCATAGGAAGTGAAATATTTTCCAGGGTATGAAACAACAAAATCCATACATAATTCTTAAAACCAAAGAATCAAGTAGTACCAGTAAAAGTGTTACAGATAGGTCTCCATGAAAGGGGAAAGAGCATTGCAGGGGCACCATTCCCCCTATTCCCATTTGCACGCAGTCTCCTTGGACTACAAGTTCAGTTTACCATGAACCAGACTTTCTGATTGGGGGTGCCTAGGAAGAAGCAAGGCAGATATATATATATATATAGGGAATGCTCAGCATGATGCTCAGCATGATATATATATATATATATATATATATATATATATATATATATATATGAGATATATGATATATGATATATATGATATATGATATATATATGTGATATATGATATATGATATATATGATATATGATATATATATATATATATGATATATATATTCTCCAAATATCTCCCCACGGGTAAATATATGTGTGTGTGTATAGACACACACACACATACACACATATATGTATACATATGTGTGTGTATTTACCCATGGGAAGGTATTTGGAGAAGGACACATGGGAAAACACATGTAGAGACACTTGGAAGAGATACCTGGATGAGACATATGGGTAAGGAACATGTGGGGAAGCTAACCTTAGACCTAGGCAGAGGTAATGACAGTCTTTATCTTAACCTCATGTTGGATTATGTGTGTGTGGTTTTTGAATTTGTGTCTCCTCTGCCCCAGCTCTCTGGGACCTGCCTAACCCTTTCTTTGTGGTTCCTTGCCAGAAGGTGCCTTTGTGACAAGCTTTCAGGCCTCAGCATTCCCTCTTTGGGTCCTACCTGTTTGGTAAGGAATTTGCTCACAAAAGGATGGATAATTTGGGGGTTTTATTTGGAAAATATTACTAGAAATACTTTCTTCTCTCTTTCTCTTTATGCAAACCAATTCTATTAAGAATGTCTCACACTTAGAGTCCACTGCCTTTGCCTTTGTGCAGACAAATGGTTGAATTCCTTTTAGGGAATGTATCCCTTAAAAGTTTGGGGTCCATGGGTACCCCTCAGTCACATACTAACAAAAGCTAGTTTTATGAAAGTATATAAATCAATTTTAAAGGGTTCAGTTAAAAGAACTTAAAGTGCTTGCCTCCAAGGAGCAAGAAAATAGTTTGGACAGGCAAAGTGGGGGCAATTATTTTTGTAATAAGCTTATGGGAAATAATTGCCTTTTAAAACTGTGTGCAAGTTTAACTCTGACAGAAATTAAAATTAAAGATAAAAAAAAGCATGGACAGTACTTCCTGAAGTTTGGAGTTATTCTTCTTTTACTAGCAGTGACCTATCGCACTGCAGAATGAAGGAATTTTTCTAGAACTGTGCCTCAGTACAGGAGTTACATCATTTGTAAAATATCAGACAAGCTGAATATGGAACTAGAAAAAAGAATGTCATTTATGCTAGCTGTAGGGATAACTATATTACAGTTGACAAAATTGACAGACTTTAATATATAGCTTAGAAAACCTGGTACAATAAATGCAAGTATTAAAAACTAAAATCTACAAAAAAAAAAAATCACACTCCTTTTGTGACCCCCCCCCAAAAGAGAACACAGGTTTATGTTAGCTATTAAATATGTGTCAAGTTACCAATGTTTCATAAAATATTCATGTTAGCTTGAATATGAGTAATATTTCCCCAACATAATGTAGTCAAACTTTCTATGTCCTGCTCAGTCAATAATTGAGTAATTTCTCCCCCAAAATTCAACATGAGAATGTCTTATATCAAATCTCCAAGCATGTTTTATGAAAATGTAGATTAACTTGGTACCAATGCAGACCAAAAGAACCATAATCTGTGACATCTAAGAATATACACTTTTCAATAAGTTCTTGAGAGTTTTATAAAACATATTTAATATCCCATTTATACTAGTTAACTCCCAGGGTTTCTGTTTGCTTGCTTGTTATTTTTTATTTAATCCAAGCGTTGTGACATCCTTCTGCTTTCAACAGTTTTCTCTCCTCTTTCTGGAAATCTTTGCCAGCAATTTCTGTTGACACTCACTCACTGCACTTATATGGGCAGAGATGTTTTCTCTAAAACAAGCTAAATTCTCAGAGACACAGCACAATACGACACACATCTTTGAATTTTCTTACAACAAAATATCTCAGCAAATATTCTTCAATAAATGTTGAAGGAATTTATAGTAAAATGGATGGGGATATAAAAGGAAAACTATTTAATAATTTTAAATTGCACCAAACATTTTACAGAACAACTCTCTCCACTGGGGTGAGGTTGTCTTAATAACTTTGAGTTTTTATACCATTGTGGATTTAGATATAAAATTTGAATTAAGCAAATTCAAGCATTAAATTAGCCTGAATTCTTATTTACAACCCCCTTGTATATCAACTTAAAATGGTCTGTCTGCTTTTGACTATTCAGCATTAGTGCCAACTGCCTTTTTGTTTCCAACTACAAATCATAACATCTGTGGAATTCCTTCTTAGAGAGCTGGGAATTAACTGAAACAAAAGGAATCAGTAGATATGGAAGAGAGACTATAATCTTCAACTGAAAAGGAATACCTGTGTCCATGCATTTAGTTGGGTAGAAAAAACATATCAAATAGTTCTCTATCAAGTAAGACTTCGTCTCCAGCAATTGTACAAATTCCTTGGTGCAATAAAGTATTGCCACCTTAGACTTCCTGTACAAATATCCCAAAACATTGCATGTTAAAATAAAACTCAATTTGTTTAAAAATTGTTTTAGAATATAGTATAGATATACAGTACTTAAAATACCTTTTGCATTTTCTACACAAAATTCTAAGTTCAGATTTTTCTATTAATGTTCTCATAACATAAATATGAATTTTAGTTTGAAGATTTTAAGCCTAACTTTTTATTTGTTAAAATCAGTTTAATAATAATATAGGAATGCAGTGGTTTGTCATGAAGCCCTATAATTTTTAAAAATCTTGAGGACATTCTGACATTTTTTTCCCTTAAAAGTGAAGCAATGAATTTGATATCTTGCTTGAAAATCTGTTGGAATTATCCTTAACCTGAACATAAAAGCAAGTTTAGAGTTCAGTTAAGATTTTTTTTTACATGACATTAACAGTGAAATACTCTACTGGCATATGCCAGAAGGGACGGAAAAAACACACCCCACCCCCCTTCTCCCTCTGACTTCAATATTCACTGAGCTGCTTTGTTCTCTGTATCCTGCATAATTAATAACTACTTTGGCAATCAGTCATGCATTCCTTAATGGCACCTCAGGCATCAAGTGTCCTAAACTTTCCCCACAGAAACCATACACCCTTCTACATCACACACTGACTGGGCACTGACTTAACTCTGGACAAGTCATTTACAAATCACTATTAAGGAAACACAGAGTTGAGGTTACAAAGCGATTACAATGCTTGCATACTAGATTCCAGTCTTCTTTAATCTTTGGATATAATTTTACTAACAAGAATTAAAAGTATGTGCCATTTGAACAAGTGTGATTGAGTACACATGTTAAAAAAGAAAAAGTAAAATCATAAAAATAGTTGAACAGATTCAGAAGAAACATAAGACAAGCTTCACTGGTGTGTTGGGAGTTAAAGAAGTCCTCAGTGCCATCATCACCCCACATTCCCCTTTGCAGGCAATAAATAGAAGAGTATAAAAATACACAGTCAGTTGATATGATGCCTGCAGCACCTATTTTTCTTAATCAAAATGGATTCATTCATTAAATGACAATCTGAGTAAATAAATTGCTGAAAATATTTAGTTAGAACCTTTGATCAGAAACATTAGATTATATTATTTTAAAATAAAATAATCAAAAAAAACTTTTACAAATTAGTGGCACTTTAATATCCTTCAAATCACTAACCAGATTGGAGGAAGAAAAAGAAAATTCTCCTATCTCATACCATTAAAATATGTGTGTGTGTGTGTGCGCGCACGCGTGCGTGCGTGTATATATGTATATCACAAAATAATATACTCCAGAGAAGAATAGTTCTATATGGAAAGAATAAAATCACTAAAATATTCAGATTTGGATTCTGTATTTATTTTAAAAATAATATGGCTATTTTGAAGTAATTACCTGACAAATATATGCAATATTTTTACATTAAGGCTGATTTTTTAAAATAAAATGTTTAATACTTTTTTGATACTAGAAGAAAAGATCTTAATTTCTGGCCTTTTTAGGTTTGTTAACATTTTCAAGTAATGGTGCTTATGCTACAGTACACAGAGTAAAACATACATAATCTATTATAAATTACTCCAAAATTAAACAAGAAATTTTCTTTCTAAGAGATCTTCCTGAAATGTGTGCTGGTCTTTCAATGTGTGTGGCCTCCAAATAGAAACAAGCTTGCACTGTTTTATTTCAGTTTTGCTTCATTTCTTCCCAAACAATCTCTCACTGCTAATCTACCAGACCTTTATTTTTTCTTTTTCAGCAAGAAGGAAAAGAAAAAAATCAAAGACATTATTAACTCCTTATGTACATTCATAAAAGCTGAAAATATATCATTTGGCATCAATTTGCATGAACTTGCTTCCTTATTGTTTATTAATTGGGCATGACTGGGAAATATCTTTTCATAAATAATTCTCAAAATCAGCATTAAAATGCAAAAGTTTTAAAGTTACGTAGTAAACCTGTAGTTTTTTTTTTTTTAAGTTATAGGCAATGAGCTACAATTTCAGATAAATATCTGGTGCTAAAGTTTTTTTTTTCCTAAGTAAATATAAAACTTGGCCTTATGAATAACTTAAAATAGTAAAATGGAAAGGTAAAATTCCTTTATGTCTTAATTTCAGGTGCTTATTTTAAGGTAAATTTCTTTTATATCTTATTTTAAGGTGACTGATTATTTTAAGATTTTTTTAAGATATCAAGGAGTGTGAAATCATAACACTACAAAAGAAAATATACATATATATAAAAAAAACAAAATTTTAAAATATTAGATCAGCATCACTTTACCCAAAATAATAAGTAATCCCTTTTTTATTCCTGTCTCATTCATTAGTTGAGAGGAAAGGGATGGGCAAATCATCTTACAAAGGAGAATATAATTTTTTATGGCAACATTTGTGGTTATATTGACTATCAGTTAAATATATACGGTTTAACTAACATATTAGTTATAGTCTATATATTAGTTACTATATTGTATTTAATATTATTATATTGGTTAAATTATAACATATTAAAACTTCTAAAACACATGGTGATTAAGAGGTATCTTAAAGAAGACGGCAGTATTGTCTCCTTTGCTCATGAAACAAAAAATATTACAATAAACTCTCTTCATAATTTGTCCTAGAGAAAATGTAACTAAACTCTGAAGTTTTTCTCTGTGTGGACAGACATAAAATATTCATTGCGTTGATATTAAAATAGAATAAGATAGATTATACCCAATGATATTTACAATGTCATAAGGATGGACTAAATTGTTTCACTATTTTGGATGTTCTCTTTCCTTTCCCCACCAAAACAAAAAAACAGCTCAATTCTTTAAGTAGAGCAAGAATGTTTTCTTGGTAATAAAACCTAATGATAGAACAGGGACAAGATTTGGTGGTGCTAAGTGTTTCTTCAGTTTTCTAATCTATAAATCATCACTACTGTACAACAGCAAGACAGATAACACAAAGTAAATGAGAACATTCTCATCATGACAAAGTTAAGAAGAAACTATGGTGGCCAGTGGCCCCCAATGCAGTGGTGGGTTTGCAGTGTGTGAGGCCATTGCCTCTGGGGATCTGGATATGCTGATAACAAAGTTCATCCCTAGCAAAAAAGAAAAAAATATCAGGATAGACCCAGGGGCTTTAATGGCACCTGACCCTGAGCAAATGCCACAAGAACTCTCACATCTGCTCTCCAAAAGACAAACTCTCTTCCCTTAGGTTTACAGTCATCAATACACAGATAAGACTGATGGATTGTTACCCAGTTAGTAAGTGTTGTATAGTGTGTGTGTGGGGGGGGGGAAGGCACGGAGGGAGGAATGTCATTTAGAAATAAACAGCAATGACTTTACACATTCTTGCAAAATCACTTGTCAAGTGTCAAATTTTTACCCATCAAATCTCACCCTTCTGCGGGCAGTGATTGAAAGTGGCTATATGGGAAAGAAGATGGATCCATGGAACCAAGAGAAAGGATAGGAGAAAACATGGCACAGGGGTGTCAAAGCAAATTTAAAATCCAAAGAATCAAAGCTAGTGAGCATATAAAATTCATGTATCAATAATCACTCCAGAGAGCAGTCTGACATGACTAAAATCACCAACTTATACTAATGAGGCAAGAGAGACCCTTCATTTCCTCTTGTTTCTCCCCGTCAAGGCCTACCGTTTTCCTAAGCATAAGGCAGATTACTAGCAGGTCTCCAAGCTACCTCTCCACAGAGCTCTGCTTTCTGCAGGTCATCACAGGTCCACTTAGTTGCCATTTGACACATGACTCACCAGACGCCCAGATGTCAGTTCTCAGCCCACCAAAGTCCAGACTTACAGTTTATCAAAAAATTTCAATAACCATTTCAAAATGCACTGAATTTAATTTTAATAATACAACTAGAGACACAAAATGCAGACAAGAATTTTTTAAATGAGTATTAATGGCAAATACTGTTGGTTTTCTAGCTCTGTAATATGTATGTATATGAATTTGAAAATAAGAGTAGCCAGAGTGCTGTTCAAGCTTAAATATTCACAACGTTAAGTAACATTTAGCAAAATGCAAAAGAGATCATGTAAAAAGGATCACCAAAATGGTAGGAAACTAACATGATATTTTATTACTAAACATGAGTCAAACTTGCTATGAATTCAGGAGGATCAAATTTTGATGCTGATTCCTAAACAATAATAGAATAATAATACACAAATTTTCCTAATTTTTCCCCAAAGTAAAATGCTATTTAAATGTTGTACAAAACAAATTTTATTTAATTACACTATTAGAGTGGCTAACATGGCTAATGATCTATTGACATAATGACAAGATCCAAGTATTTGTGAGAACTATAGTGATATTTATGGGAAAAAAAAAAATCTAGGCAGAAGAAAGGGTTTTTCCCTTCCTGGCTGAAAGGGGGAAAAGTAACCGACTGACCCACGCCAATAAGGGGATTGCTAAGAAATACTTACTGGCACAACAATGTTGTAGTGGATGCAGAACCCCGGTTCAGAAGGGAAATATTCGTCAGACACAAATCTTATCCGGATTTGATTTCCTTTAGAAATCTGTTTTCCTGGCACAGAACCAGAACCACACCAGCGCCCTAATACAGTTCCATCACTGGGTTCCTCAACTTCTACAAAATCATACCTGCAAAGAGACAGAGAAAAGAGAACAAAAAAATTATGATCTGTGATGCTGGTGATTAAAATTCCATGTTCAATACAGTGGTTACCAGGAGGGGGAGGGAAGAGAATGGGAGGGAAGGGCAGAGGGCATCACTCTGATACTAGGACTGGTGCTAGCACTCTGCTGGCGGGTGAGGTATACTCACACACAGAGGTGAAGATGCAACTCCCACATTTATGGAATACTGTACACCAATGGTAAATCAAAATTTCAATAAATGAAAAAAAAATTAAAAAAAGATCCCATGCCCAGGGGTGCAATGATATGAACCACTGCTGGACTTCATTTCAAATTTGACTGTGTAAATATAACCAAATATTCCAAAGATGAGATACAACCAAACATACATTCCCAATGAAAGAAATGAGTCGTCCAAGCTTTCCCACTGTACTGTTTACAAACTCCAAATTTGCTAAATAGTCATCTGACAACTTAAATATTTCGTATTGAGCAATCATATCTGACACTGAATTAATGCATTATTCTATTTAATTTCCAACTGGACATGACAGTTTTACCCCCCGTGTTCATTCCTAGTGTTACTGCCCATTAGCTTCAGACAGGGTCCTTGATTTCTGTCCTAATCTAGGATGTAAAATTTTCTCGAACCGCCTTGTGTACACATCCCTCCACTGTGTATCGTAGTGCCCTTGTGGGACCTTTCTGGGTGTTCTCGAGTCACCACCATCTTTCTCTTTTTGATAAACATGTGGCTTCAATAGATAACTGTGCAAATGCATATCACCAACTTAGTAGGCTGTTAATTTCCTGAAGAAAGGAATACATTTTTAAATACTTCTGTTTTACACTGCTCTACACACAGTTATCTTAAGAACAAGGGATAAATTATTAATTCTAAAAGTTTCTTTCAAAAAATGTTATTGTGGTAATATTGCATTATAACAGTAAATAATCTTCAGGTGTGTATTATAAAACAACATCTATATGTACTACATTAAGTTTACTACAAACGTGTTCAAATCTATCCTTCCTCCTACAATCAACCCCATTAATTTTTTCAATAAATATGAACTTTGATTTTGAAAGATTTTAATCTTTCAGTGGTACTTTATCATTGACATCAGCATTTCACCTTAAAAGGATGTTTTTGCACTGGACAGAGGCATTTTAGGGTGTCTCAATGACAGGGGTGAGGGAGGCATTAGGAAATGTCATGGCACGTGGGTGTTCGACAATACAAAGACTTGAAAATGACCACGTGTCCCATGCATTCCATGTCTTTCAAACAGTTGACTGGACATTCATTTTGGTGATATTTTTACTATTGCACATCCAAGTCTGCAACCTAATATTGTCTCACATATAAATAGATGCATTTTGCAGTTCTTTTTTAAGCCAAATTTTCCAGAAATTCAACTATTGAATAAATTGAATGAAGTTTTTATACTTTGGAAACTTATCAAGATTTTCTTGCTATTTGGAAAAATACATTATTGATAGGAACGTTGCTTATATCATTGCATCACAATTAAAACATATATATATATATATATATATATATATATATATATTAGCCTATGTCTATACCTGCCAGATTCACAGTGAGTCTACTTAAGAGAAAATACATCTGAATACCTCCTGTCATTTTCCTAGTGTGATGTGCTGTTGTGTTTATGTGTTGAAATACATTAGTTTAATATAAATTATTTTGATATTATTTCAGCTTTATAGAGCAGGCAGTTCACTTGATCAACTATTTAACAACTGCACATATAATTAGATGATGGCTTTTAGTGAATTGTACTCTATAACCCTAAAGTGGATGTCACAAAACTTGTTAAAAAGGAAATCTGACATGGTTGAGAACCACTGGTGGATTTTAAAAGAAATTTAAAGGTAGATATAAATTCAAAGGTAGATATAAACTCAGCACATGACAATTAAAAATAATAATGCATTCTGTGCAGTATTGAGATTATAGTAGAGACAAACTGTTGAAACAGGTCAAAGTAAATAATTAACTAATTAAACTTACAAACCTTCATTCTAAAGAAGCACCCAGAAAGAACTCTGAGGGCATGTAACTTGACCCCTTTCAGCCTCATTCCCCTCATCCTTAAGTTGAGCGTAATGCCATCCAACCCACAGGGTGTTTTTAGAAAGGAAAAACACGAGGGCCCGTGTGCAGTGCCTGAAGTACTGCTAACCCACAAGAGAGTCTGCCCTTCATCTCTCTTGCTTTTCTTGCCCCATCCCCACACATACCATTTAACAGAATCTCAGAAATCAATCAATAAGAAAACTCAGGGGCCTCCCCGGTGGCGTAGCGGTTAAGCGCTGCGCTGTGGAGCTGTCGGCAGCGGTGACGCGAGTTCGACGCCCGGCCGGGGAGATTCCCACATGGCGCGGCAGACCTCTCCTGCCTTGCCCGCTGCTCCCCTCAGCAGTGTATTTCCGTCTATCTGCCTGTTCTGCTCCCCACTCTGTCTCTGGTGAACCCTCTCGCCGCCCCACGCCTCTGGACTGTACCCGAGCTTGTATGCATAAATAAATAAATCTTTAAAAAAAAAATAAGAAAACTCAGATATGAAAGGGAGAGTGTAATTCTGCTATATCATGTAACAAATGTGGACTTGTTATAAATGACAGAAGCATCAGTCAGCCAGTATAACCACTCAAGCACTTCTGGGATAAGCGTGTGCTGACACCTGCAAGGGGGAGGCCGGGATAACTGGAATGGATAGAGCAGACCTAAGTAGTTATTTTAGATAGACTTGGTGCAAAAGTTGATGCCCACCACTTTAAATCAAAGGGTACTTTTTATATCAAGATTGTTTACATGTGAAACAACGCTTCTATTCATCGAGTGTCTGTTGGTTCTGCGCTGGGAAGCTAGACCTAGGTGGAGGGGGCTGCCGCCGCAAATTTGAAAAGAGCCAGATTTCAGGTCTGGTCAATCATCTCGCAAGTATGTATGAAACATGACTTGGTGCAAAGCGCTGCGCTAGATTCTCAGAATACAAAGATGAAACTATAGTTTCTTTGAGCTCAGGGTCCATAAAACACTTGGGTGAGTGCTCTAATGAGAATATGCGGACACTCTGTGGAATACTGGCATGGTGGGAGTAATTCTATACAGTGAGATTAGAGTCATCTTACAAGAAACATTTGGGCTGTCAATGAGTACTGACTGAGCAGGGGTGGAAGGGGGGAAGTGGAAATGCATTCTAGCGCGAAGCACAATACTTAAGATGTAATAGAAGAAAGAAGGCGCCGGGCACAGTCAATTGTGAATAGAGGACGGAAACAAAGGAGTAGATGGAGATCAAGCTGGAAAAATAGGTGTAGGTGAGCAGATGTCAAATGCTAGACAGTTATTTTGTCGGGCAACGTTGCAAACAAGAAAGCACAGTTTTAACAGGTGCTATCTTTTCTGTGGAAAAATAAAGTCAGTAAGAAGTAAAATTTTACACAAATATCTGAATTTCTGGCTTAAAAAACTGGTGACCCTGTAATACTAAATATCATTAGTCTTAATGGGACTCCATGAAGACACAGATCTCCAGACTGGCATTAGCTCTAGGGAGGAGGTATCTTTATCTAATTTACTATTTTATTTCTAACACCTACAAGCTGGAAACAAAGTAAGCATGGCAGCAGTGTTTGGTGAATGAAGAATGAGCATTACACCTTCATTCCTCCACAGCAACTGAGGTTGGGCCATGTGGACATAGTTTACATGGGATGTGTTCCTCCTCACTGTTAAAAATCAGTATCTATTTCTAGGTTGCTTATTTTTTTAAAGATTTATTCATTTATGCATACAAGAGCTGGGATGTAGGCCAGAGGAGTGGCAGCATGAGAGGATTTATCAGAGACAGAGAGGGGAGCAGAACAGGCAGATCTACTGAAGTACACTGCTGAGGGGAGCAGCCAGTGAGACAGGAGAGGTCTGCTGTGCCATGTGGGAAGCTCCCTGGCCGGAATTGAACTTGTGCTGCAGTGGCTCTGGATAGCTTCATGGTGCTGAGACTTAACCCCTGCGCCACCAGGAAGGGCCCTACTGCCCCCCTTTTTTTTTTTTAACATTTAGATTTTTTTCATTTGCATCACTTGTCCAAATAGGCTTCTACATCAGCCATCCTAGTAGCAGATAAGATATAAGCATATAAGTGATGGAGATTTCAGGGAGGGAGTAACATAGATGTGGTTTCATTGTATATTTAAGGAATGTCAGGTAACAACACATTTTAAATGTGGATAGGAAGATCCTTTAACAGAAAAGCACCATTCAGGGACATAGGAGGAAAATGTCATAGATCAAAGCCCCAAACCAAAGGAAGAGAGAAGGGAGAACTCCCACCAGTAGCAGAAGGGGCTGACAGTACAAAGTACAAAAGAAAGATCAAAGATGATAAAAGTGAAAATATGACAATCATGAAGTCATTTTCAATAAACTGGTTGGACAGGACACATAGCTTCAAAACTTTTTTTGACTATTCTTAACTGTTAAAACCTTTTTTAATAGAGAAAAATCTTCCAGAGGAAAAAATATCATATTCAAGAGACCTAAACTTAACAACTCACATAAGTATTTTATTGTATATGATTTTTTTTTCATTTCTGTTAAAAAAAGAAACACCATTACGTGTTTATCTGACTTGCAAGCTCTTTAAAAATATTTGGAAGGAGTTTATAACCGCACACGGAAATATCTGGATTATGCCTGCTAAGAATTTATTCAGGAACAAATAAGTCTTAAACTTGACCTTATCAAGTTTATATCCTAAGACAAAAATCACTATCCTGGAAATAACAGTAGAGTGACAAGTACATTATTACTTTTTTCATGAAGATTTTCTACTGAAGTTGATGTCATTAAAAAAAACCCTAATCTTTTTCTAACAATTTCTAGATTTGCAGTGAGACATCAGGCAATTAATTCTAACAAGCTCCTACAAGTCTGCCACATACATTTATCACACTGCTTTCAAAATCTACAGTTTTGCATTCCATGAAAGTGAAAAAAAATGAACGTCTTAAAAAGTACTATTTGCCTATAAAGCAGAAGACTAAACATATGCTGTTATTTCTTTCATAGCAAATTTTTTTGTAAAATATTTTTTTATTATTATTCATATAGTTTACATTGTATATTCCCCATAGGTTACCCGCCACCGATTCACCCGCATATGCTATTATTTGTTTCATAGCAAATTTTTTGGTAAAATAATTTTTTATTACTATTCATATAGTTTACATCATAGTGTATCCCCTGTAGGTTACTCACCACCGATTCACCCATGAACCGTTACCATAATCCTTTGTGCTCTTTTCTCCCCCGTTTTGAGCCCTTACCCACCCCCTCCCTCGCTGAATGTCTCTCTCTTACTTGATTCCCCTATAGTCTTGTTATAAGTGAAACCATTCGATTTTTTTCTCTTTCTTTCTGGCCTATTTCACTAAGCATGATCCCTTCTAGTTCCATCCATGTTGCTGGAAATTGCATGTGTTTATCTTTTTTCAATGCTAAATAGTATTCCATTGTGTATATATACCACATCGTCTTGATCCAATCATCCATTTTTGGGCATCTGGGTTGTTTCCATATCTTAGCTATTGTAAACAATGCTGCAATGAACCCTTTCATCCAGTTATTCTCCCATTAATGTTATGGTCATCCACAATTGTTTAGATGTCTATGGAACTGAAAAGTATCAATAAACTCATTACCTTCTAAGGTTTAGTTTAACCTCTTAAACAAAACAGTAAACACTTTTGCTAAAGGATATGATTACAAAAATAACAATTTTATGTAAATTATATTCAAGATCATGTAAATTAGGCAAAGTGAAGATCTACCTGGAAAGTATCCCCGGGCTCAATGGTCACCATCTAGTCTTCAAAATAGAAACAGAACCAAACCCACTGTCTCCTGATTCCACAGTTTGCTCTACTGGTTTCAGAGTAAAGTGTGTAATTGGGAAAAGATGCCGGCATTCAAGTTAGTCATCTTTACTAATAATTTGAAGGTTTTTCTTTTTTCTGCTAGAGTGCTCTTTGCTGAGAGTGGAATTCATTCAGAAGTTGGTGGGTTGGTTGCTATATTATAAGATGGCTCAAGTGATAGAGCCATTTCTTCATTTTCAGGAAGAAAATGGAGAGAAGACAATGACAAAAGGTACCCACAGACTTAGCCAAAGGGAAAGAGATGATAGAACCAAGTAACATTTGACACATGAAAGTTAAGATCACAAAACATAACCATTCTTAAATTCAGAAGTCTATGCATACCAGGTGACGGTGCTAGAGACATGGTAATCCTTATAATACACTCTCAGGTATTAATTTCCAACATGCACAATTGCTTACATCAGTATTTAAAGGATTTACTAAATCTATTTTATGAGCCAATCAAACATCACTTTCTCACGGCAACATGATACAGAGCACACAGTACTAAGTGGTTTATAATGATCCCTCCCTTTCTCCAACATACCCCTGGGGACCCAAGGAGGATTTATGTTCTTTTATGTTTAACAAACAAGTCTGGTATTGTAGACAAAATTTTTGTACTCATGTGGGAATTTAAAAACTGTGAGGACATGAGGACTGCACTCTGACTCCCAGAATTGTAAGGAATATGACAAAGAAAGAAAGAAATTCATGGTAAACAAAACTGTCAGACATGTAGGTTCTTTCAATAAAAATAAAGCACCCTGCAAAACAAGCTGTTTCTAGTTCATATTAACTAAAACTGTCAATGAAATCTATCCCATGAATTATCAAAACTGAGGGTGGAGTGGAACAAATAAATGTGGATCTTCAAAAGGACTAGTCACACAAGCATCAACTGGAGACTCAGTTGCTGGAGAAAATAATAAAATTGTTAAGATGACAATTATATTACAGAGATTGCTGGTTTATACTTCAGCTCAGCAGATTGCAGCTCATATTAAAAATCTTAGACCCCTATTTGGACACTAAAATATTTAACGTACATTGAAAATAATTTTAAAAATAATAATAATTACATTTATTAGTAGCATAAAATTCACAAAAGTTGATACTGTTACTATACCATTTATTTTAGACTATAAAATATATAAAAACAAAGTTTATATAGTAATTAAATGAAGAGTCAAGGCCTCAGTTTGGGCAGTTGAAATCCAGAGCCCATGCTCTTTAGTGTTGAGTTAAACTATTACATTTAAAACATGCCCATATTATTATATTTGTTTTATTTTGAGACCTAACTGCAGAAAAAGTGTGCGTCTTCATTCAAAGAGATCAAAGGACCCATTTTAATGGCTGGGGAAACATTAAAAGTCATTCAAATAAATTATTCCTCCTCTTAGTAATTCATGAATGTACATTTTACATATTTATTTTATTTATTCCTTTTATTTATTTTTAATTTACTTATTGTTATTGAAGTACCATTGTTCCCCAACCTTGCCAGTGTTTTGATAATACAGGATTTCCCCCTCAGGTGTAGTCACCACCATTGTGCTCCCCCCAAGCATCTCTACTTTCTCCCCCTCTCCCCCCACCCCAGAACCACACATCTAGGATCAGCTTTTAAGGGTTGGTTTTAGTTTGTGTCTGACTTTTGTTTGGTTTTTCTATATTCCACCTATAAGTGACACCATCTGGTATTTATTTCTTTTTATGGCTTATTTCACTTAGCATAATCCCTTCCAGCTCTATCCATGTTGCTGCAAATACTGAAAAAAAAAAAAATTACAAAATCACTGATTAAGGACACAGTCTAAGTGCCCCAAAACAGATTAGTGGATCAAAAAGATTTGGTGTACTACTCAGCAATAGAGTACTACTCAGCAATCAAAACGGATTTTTATTTTAATTCTATAACTTTCATTGTTATTCTAAATTCGTTATACAAAGATTTAATCCTAAAAGAAATGTTTAAGTCAAACCAACAAGCACACACAAGGCGTGATGAAAAATCTTCATGAACATGAGAGTCCCACCTGTGAGAAATGCTTACTTTGCACATGTACATGGTGAGGTTTTAAATATAGGAAGTTAAAAGTTTAAAATTATATTAGAACTAAATAAAAATACCACAAATCAACAAGTTATTAAGTGAACAAAGCTAGAAAAATTAAGCAAAACAAGGGAAAATAATGAAGACAAGAACTATGAGAGACATATATAAAAGAAAATTAGAATTCTGAATTAAAACTAAAATATGGTTCTGGGAGGGGGACAGGGAGAGAAAGAGAGGGAGGGGGAGATTGAGAAGATTAAGAATTTACACAGGAATGAAAAAGAAGATATAATCACAGATGATCATGTGGTTAAAATTTGTTAAATATATTTTATGTAGCATTATGGAGAATATATATGAGGAAATAAATGGATGATTTAAGGAAAATATAAAGTATCAAAACTGACAAAAATTGAACAGACTAATAACTCTGGAAAATCTGAAAAGATGTCAAATATTTATCAATAAAAAAGCTGCAACGGGATAGGGTTTTTATAGGAGAGTTGTATTTGATTTTAGAGAGATAATTTTGAATTTACATAAGCAATTGTAATACAATTGAAAGTGGCAAATATCTGACCAACTAATATTATAAAAGTAACCTAAATCATGTGAACATAGTTAACGATGCTGAATTATATACTAAAAGTTGCTGAGAAAATAGATCCTAAATGCTTTTGCCATAAACAAAGAATATTTACATGTTTTGTGTGCTTTTAAGGAAGATCTGATGTGAGATGGTGTGGGGTAAGAGAGAAAAACAGGTGTCAAAGACAGTTCAAAGGTTTTTGCTGTTAAAAAAAAGCATCTAGAATTAAGAGAATATAAAGTGACTAAATAAAAGATCAATAGGCACATGTCTATAACTTTTATTTTTTAGCAAAAAAACAGAAACTGAACTGAGAAGAAAAGTCCACAACAGGGGCCTCCCTGGTGGCGCAGTGGGTCAAGCTGCAGCACACCTATGAAGCTGTCCAGAGCCGCTGCAGCACTAGTTCCATCCCTGGCAAGGGAGCTTCCCACATGATGCAACAGACCTCTCCTGTGTCCACGCTGCTCCTCTCAGCAGTGTATTGCTCCCGACTGTCCTGCTCCCCACTCTGTCTCTGGTGTATATTCTCACCCCTCCACACCTCTGGCCTACACCCCAGCTTGTATGCACAAATAAATAAATCTTAAAAAAAAAAAAAAGTCCACAACAGAAATTAGAAATATAAACATTCAGTATAACTTAACCATTTTCATTGAAGCAACATTCCATTCTAATATTAATATTTCAAGGGTAGATCACTATAAATCAAGATCTATATATATTAAGTTCATCACTAAAAGATCAAATCTATCCTTCACCATAAAATCAACTCCTTTTACCCAACTTACCAACTCCCTCACCCCTCCCCTCCTGGTAACCACTATTTGGTTTTATAATTTAAGAGTTTATTTTAGTTTTATTTAGTTCATTCGTTTTGTGCTATCTATACCCAATAAATTACTAGTCCATTATAAAAAAAGATAAAATTCTGCCATTTGTAACAACATGGATGGATCTAGAAAATATAATGGTTCATGAAATAATTCAGAGGGAGTAGGTGTTACACACAGATCATCTTTAAAATGGAGAAAACATTCATTTTTTAAGATTGTTGTAACGTTTGTCTTCATTCAAATAGGTCAAAAGATCTTGCTCAGTGACTAAAGAACCATTTAGAGTCACTCAAATAAATGAGCAGTCAACTTCATAATTCATGCATGTAAACTTTGCAGGTATTTATTTTATTTTTTGTATGATTCTTTTTATTTTTAAATTGGTTTATCGGTTTACTGTTATTAGAATTAAGGATTAAATAAGAATTAAATAAGAGAATGTATACGAAGTGTTTAGAAAGATGCTTAATAAGTAAGCTGCTCAGTTAACTGGTAAATCTTGTCATGTTTTTAATAATTGTTATCATCACAACCATATATGTGAGCAATGAAGACTCTCCCCTGTGGAAGCTTGCAACTACCCAGGTGCCACACATATGTATTTCCCTAACAGCCTGAGAGATATTTAGAGAAACCTTCACTAGCATAATAAAAAAAAAAATCTGAGTAGGGTACATGTCATTCTTATCAAAGCATTATCTGAATTCAGGCATGATTTTAAAAGAAAATAATGAAATGGCTGATCAGTGGCATAAGGCATTTTAAAAGGCTCATCTGTTTTGATACACCTTTACCTTTGGGTGACAGTGTTTGTGCAAATGATAAAATAAGTGTGGTTTAGAAAATGCTAACATAAAAATAAAATTTTCTTCCTTTTAGTCTATTAAAGAATTTGGGGTACAGTTTCTGGAGTTGAGGGTTTCTTTTTTTAACTAGGAATTTATTTTGATACTCATTTAATAATTAATTTATATTTATTATTTCATATTAGAATGATCTGAGAGAATACCTTCTCTGAAAAAATATGCTCTGAGCTGGAAAGAAATGTCAGGTCCTCCACCAGGATATATTGCTCAAAATTTTGACACTGGGAAGAACAGATAGAGAGACCAGCAGTTGAACAAACACAGACGTGCAGGGCATTTAGGTCCTGAGAGCTGAACTCATGATTTCAAGGAACACATACTGAACCACATGCCAAGTGTACAATGGCTCAAGCTGCAGGATCCTCCTTAACAAAATGAAGAACCAAACTAGATAGTCTAGAAGGACATTTTTCCCTCATGGCTTAAGAACCAAGCCATATTCCTTTTCATGTGTTTAATTATGTTAAAAATATACAGTTTTGGTAACAGACACCCTACCAACTGGGAAAAGATCTTTGCACACAATACATCTGATAAAGGACTGATAACAAAAATTTACAAGGAACTCACACAACTCAACAAAAACAAAGCCAATAACCCAATCAAAAAATGGGCAGAAGAGCTCAAAAGGCACTTCTCCAAAGAAGAAAAGCAAATGGCCAACAGGTACATAAAAAAATGCTCAACATCAATTATAATCAAGGAAATGCAAATCAAAACCGCTATGAGATACCACCTCACACCTGTGAGGATGGCACACATTAAAAATACAGGCAACAACAAATGCTGGAAAGGATGTGGAGAAAAAGGAACTCTTCTACACTGCTGGTGGGAATGTGAACTGGTCCAACCACTATGGAAAGCTGTATGGCGATTCCTCAAACTGCTAAACATGGAGCTTCCATAAGACCCAGCAATCCC